>OY970823.1:42109764-42487107 GCA_963853835.1 Calendula officinalis | reverse complement strand
ATAATAACCATAAGATAACCGGATCTACTTAAGAGCTCACAAGCTAAAACATCTCTAGGCCACTTCTATCGCGACCACCTAATTCTTCAATCCTGAACCTGAGTACGTAGCCACAAAAACAAAGTAGTACGTGGGACAAAATAGTCTCATGAGATACATGAGTTTTTCGACCCATTCTCAATAATAATTATCAACAATATAAATTCATAACTTTATTCACTATATAAATTCGTATCTCATATTCTTAGTCATTTATTCGTATTTACTAGTAAGCGAACCATAAGCTTACCCATCACATAATCACATACATGTAAGTCATCCCTAAGCTTACTCATTTTATCACATACGCTACGGATCATTCCGAAGCAAACTCCCCGATGTGGGTTATCATAACAAGATGGTCATGGAGTACCTCCAAACTTACCAAGATCACCAACTCCCCCGTCTCGCAGGTTATCATAATCCCCCTTTTATCGGGTTATCATAGTCCCCCTATTGTCGGGTTATCGTTCACATAGATATACTACTCTTGTGCAGGGAGGTACCGCCCCAAGTAGTAATCTCAACCCCCCATAATGGGTTATCGTTATTCGGATGCTTTCTTTACACATACTGAATTCATCAAATACGGGCCTATGCCCCCACCAATTCATAATCAGACAAATTAGAATACATCTATTCTAATTATCATATTATTCTCATTTTATCATCTTTTCGATCATAGACACCAATCACTTATTAAATAATATTTACACATTCCTTATTTATCATAATCATACTTCTTTTATCTTTTCTCATTATAGACTTTATCAATTAATTTACTAATAAAATTTATTTCTTAGTTATCATGATCATAATATTTTACCTTTACATTGACTAGAATACATATCTATGCTAGTCACATCATACTTATTTTCCTAACAATTCATTCACTACTTTTATTCGTATATTTCACTAATAAATACTAATACTTTGGAACCTTTGCCATTAGATTTATTAATACCTTTTACTAATTAAAATTCAATATCGTACTCTTTCATTCTTTATCTTTGTTTAATGAAAATTCATTAATCACTTTGCATTATCATATTTGCATCCAAATTATCAATCATATTAAACATGTTCCAATAGCATAGTATACATATTTTCTTATCTTTTCAATCACTATCTTTATATAAATATGTATTAATAAAGACTTATAAAATATCATAACTTTCAAAATACGTTGCTATGTACCCAGTTTAAAAGTCTCATGTACTCACCTTAGCAAAACTAGCCAAATTGTGTTTATCAACACACATCCTTGTTTCCCGCCTTTGGAATATATCCAACTTTTAGGTCCTTGCAACCTATCAACATAATCATCACATTTCTAGATCATCATCTACAACTAGACATCATCTTATACCATCATAATACCCTTAACCATCAAGTTCATCAAACTTGGTGGAAATCTCAAAACCCTAGCTTAAGGTTTCACCAACAAAGTATAGATCAGACTTGAACACATGGTTCACATACTATCTATCGGAATTTTACACCCTCCATACCTAATCTTAAACAAGATCTTCAACATATCAACCCTAAAATCACATTTTCCCAATTTCTCAAACCATAACTAACTAAGAGATGAAATTTACCTTCAATCTTCAACAAGGAGGGAAAATAGACAAGATTTGATGATGAAATTGGCTCCAAAACACATTTTCCACTTAAAATCCGTATATAACACTTTGAGAGAGGATTTGGGGTGAAAATGAGCTCAAAACCCTGGTTTCCTGATTTTATGATGTCCAGGCCATCTTCGCGACACGAACCCAAATCTTCGCGACACGAAGTTTGGCGGGGTTGCCCAATCACGATGCTAACTTGTGTCGCTAATTGAAACTTTGCGTTCTGCGACGATTTCCTGCGACGATTTCCGCGGTCGCTAAAACAGGTTTCTGTTTAACTTCACGAAACGAACTAAAATCTCCGCGACACGAACTTGTGCAGGTCTGCACTTTCACTTCTCTAACTTACCATTTACCAACTTTTGACCCGTTTCCAAATAACGTAAGTCATAGACGATCATTTACCCTTAATAACACATTAAAGG
Source organism: Calendula officinalis (assembly GCA_963853835.1). NCBI lineage: Eukaryota > Viridiplantae > Streptophyta > Magnoliopsida > Asterales > Asteraceae > Calendula > Calendula officinalis. The sequence goes on along the minus strand of OY970823.1, from coordinate 42,485,009 downwards.
GTCAATTTAAATATTAACCACATATAGGGGGTGTTTGGGATTGCTTATTGAAAATAGATTATGTGTTTTGAAAATGAATAATTAGATAATTAGCGGTTACAAAACGTGATTCTGAAAATTAGTGTTTGGATTTGATTATGCTGTTTGAAATCGCAATAATCAGATTATCTGTTTTTTAGTGTTTGGTAAACCTGATTATTTGTTTAGTTAATAGGTAGTATACAAAACTCCATTTTCAAAACGCAATAAGTAACTACCAACCTACTTTTTCAAAACTCCATTTTGAAAGCTTAAAAACGCAAATAAGTGATTATTTCATACATTTTGCCAAACACTTGTTTTAGATTATTTGCGTTTTCAAAACGCAATAAGCAAATAATCTACTTAAAATCGCAATCCCAAACACACCCTCATAATACACAATATATCCATTTAATTAGCGGATCAAAATTTATGGTCGTTACATTGGAATATATATTCGTTTTCTTAATATAAAACAATCTTTTGAGTGTTGTATTAATATATCAGTAAACATTATTTTGAATATTATATAACAATTCCCGCGACATCACGCGGGGTAGAAATCAACTAGTTTGAGATCAAATTTTAGACAAAACGACCTACTAAATAGTAAATTGGTCGAAATTTTCCTTGCACGTACTTTGGGAGCTAATGTGTCATTCTATACCAAACTTATTAAACCTATATACGTGAAATGTTTAGGGTAGTCTACAATTCTTGTATAGTCAAATCTCAACAATTGACCAATAAGATCTAATAGTCAAGATTCATCATATATTCTATACATGAAGGGGTATTTTGGTTATTTGGCACTTACAAAAAAATCAATTTTTTATTTATTATTAAAAAATATTTATTATTTTTTATATTAAATATTAGTTTTGTTAAAAAAAATATTATTTGATAATTACGTGTGATACTTAATCATATGTGATTTTAGTGTACACTCATATGTGATTGTATATTTAATCACATGTGATGTTTTAATACAAACACATGTGATTAAATATACAATCACATGTGATTATCATATTATGTGTTATGAACGAAAAATAAATAATATTTTTTTAAGAATAATAACAATAATAATAATAATAATTAAATAATAAATAAAATAAATTAATTTTTGTAAAAATGACCGAAAATACCCCTCCATGTATAAAATATGAGATTAATCTTGACCATTAACTATAATTAATCAGTAATTGAGATTTGCTCTTTAGGACTACATACAAATTAAAGATTATTTTGAATACATCTCATCTATTTATACATCATCTGTTTAAAAATAAGTGACACAAACTGAAGTATACGTTTTTTGAGGCAAAAAATTGTAATGAATGTTATATTGGATAGTTAGTGAGTGATGGGTCCCACATATTATGATTAAAGTGAGTTTAATAATTTTTAAAAGTAAAAGTAAGGGTAAATGAGTTATTTTACTTTACTAAAGGAGATAGTTAATGAGTATATAAGTCCTACTATTTTTTACCAAATAATAAAACATTTCAAAATATATCACTTATTTTAAAACACCCCAAAAAATATGTCACTTCTTTTGAAATAGAGGAAGTATATAAACTACGTGGTACAACATTGTATCAAAATGACTGTTAGCCCTTCCATGTGGGACACTGGTATGTATGTGATTGCATGTATGTATGCATGTGATTTTGATGCAGATGGCAAGCATAATTTACTTAGATGCTCCTGTTGATACTGGATTCTCCTATGCAAGAACAACTAGCCTCTCTCATACTATAGATATCCAACTTTGTTATCAAGCCTATGAATTTATGAGAAAGGTAGAGTTTTTAGACAACAATTGCACACCGTCCGTACGACTAATAAATTTGCAACCAAATTCCTCACTTAATTATGCGCGCAGTGGTTAGAAAGTCATCCTGAGTTCATTTCTAATCCCTTCTACGTCGGAGGCGACTCCTACTCTGGAACGCCAATCCCGATAATAACAGATTTAATTTCGAATGGTAACACTTACTTTTTTTTGTATATAAATTAAGAACATATTAGGGTACATATTAATTGCATATAATATGATCTGTGAACTGGGAAAATGCAGGAAATGAAGCTGGCACTAAGCCTTACATTAACCTCAAGGTCTGTTTTACTTCTCTCTCGAGTCTTGTTTAATAATTGATCAAATTTTAGTTGTAGTGTAATTCTATTAACTAAAGTAGGACTCTGCAAATTGGATCGAGAACTGACCGGGACCGCATTACCGGACCGGAACGAACCGAACTACATCGGTTCGGTTCTCGGTTCTAATTTTTACGAAAAATCGTTCTCGGTTTCGGTCCAAAACCGAGAAAACCCGGAAAAAAATCAAAAAAATTGCCTCGGTTCTCGGTGCAGTTCGGTTCCGGCCGGTTCTCGGTCCGGTTCGGTTCCGAGCATCATCGGTTCGGTCCTCGGTCCGACAAAATCGATTTTGGAATTCACCCTTTAAACAACGGTGAAATGTAGAACTACAAATTCGATTTTAAGTAAGGACGAATTTTGTGCAACAGGGGTATGTGCTTGGTAACCCCGTAACTTTTGAAGAAGAATCTAATTACCAAGTTCGTTTTGCGAATGGTATGGGACTTATTTCAGATGATCTATACAAGGTTTGTTATGGCCGCATGATCAATAACTCTACTACTTGTTTTAACATCGACCGATCTAATGTTATGTTCGTCGCTGTCCTTATGTTTGTAGTCATTGGTTCACAATTGTCATGGAGAGTATCGATTGGACTATGTTGATCCAAACAACGTAGGATGTCTTCAAAATCTTGAATTGTACCAAAAGGTTCTTTACTTATATATTTTACAATGGATCTATGTTGATAACTAGTTGCTCCATGTTGAGTCAAAAATATTAGAAATGAGAGTAAATTACAAACAATCATCCCTGTGCTTTTTCGAATTCTAAGATTTTGACAATGTGCTTTTTTATTCGTATTTTTTACCATGTAGTTTATGATTTCCTCTATTTGTCATTCCTCTAAATTGGTCCGTTAACTAAAGTCGCATGTCAAGCATGTGAGGGTATTTTGGTCATTTTAATGATTGGCGTGATCAATTTAGGCGGAATGACAAAATAGGGGAAATCAGAAAGTATATGGTCAAATGTACGAATAAAAAGGTACACGGTCAAAAATAGTAGAATTAGAAAAAGCGCAATTTCTGTAATATACTCTAGAAATAAAAAAGGAATAAACTTGAATTACTCTTAATTTGTAGTGCATAGATGGGATTCAAACGTATAATATTTTGGATCCATATTGTGGTGAGCTTTATATTCTAATTAAACTACCTACTCAGAAGCTACAAATTAAACATCCTTCTTTTTCTCCATTTTACTGCCGAGTAAGTCTATCTTATCCTATCTGGCTATCTATTATTGGTTACAAAAACTTTTAGCTGATTTTAAGAATGGTGTTGATGGATGCAGAATGAAGAATATAAGCTAGTTGGTTATTGGCTTAATGATGCTAGTGTTAGAGAAGCACTACATATACGGAAGGTAATCACTAAAAAAACGAGATAAACACAAACTGAACCTGTTGATTCACATGAATATCAGAACCAATATTATTATTGATTCAACAAATACTGAAATTCAGGGTGATTTCAACTCTAATAAAGATTCTGTTAATTGAGAGAAAAAAATGAAATTTTATAAAATCCAAAACTGAGTGTTCCAGGCTTCCGATTACAAAATAAAACCCCGAAATTTTAGACCCAAAATTTATAATTATAGCATTGCTCATAAATGCTACAAAAAACACAGGGGACCGTGGGTGACTGGATAAGATGCAACCCAAATTTAGATTTCACCGACACAGTGGCGGATGTCAGACCATATCATTTAAACCTGAGTAACAAAGGCTATCGCTCACTTATCTATAGGTCTTTTTTTTAGCATAATTGAAGATTTATTTATATGAAAAATACAACTTTACGAGTCAACTTTTATAATTTAATGTAGCGGTGATCATGATATGGATATTCCGCACCAGTCAACTCAAGCGTGGATTAAAGACTTAAACTTCTCTGTCGTTGATCAATGGAGATCATGGAAGCTTAATGGTCAGATTGCTGGGTAATGTACATTTGTTGTTTTTAGCACAATGGAATATGTTGAATAATGTCCCACGTTAGATAAATAATGAACATGTAATGTGCTTATAAAGGTGTCGAGCTACTCCTTTTACAACCAATTGGTTTTAAGATGGAACCCACAAACTTACATGATATCAGAGCAAAGTTACCCGTAGTTGGTCAAACTTACGTGTTCATTATTTGTCTAATGTGGGACATTACTAAATTTTTCTATTTATATATCTTCCTACCCATTTGATCAATACATTACAAGTGTTCAAATCAAATGATGAAATTAGGAAAGAAAATTACTAGACTTCATATGTCAATCATTTTATTGATTAAAAAATGAAGTAGAAAGATTTAGTAGGAAGTAATATAATTCTTCAATCAAATTTACTTAAGTTAGTGTATTTCTTGACAGGTACACCGAGAGTTATTCTAATATGATGACATTTGCAACCGTGAAGGCAAGGAATCCTTAATTGTAGCACGTGTTGATAAATGTGGTTAATAGAAACACTCGGGTACTTACCAAAGGGTTTGTTGCCTAACGGTATAATGTGTTAAAAAATGTTCCTTATTGCCCTGTGATCATGGATTCGAGTCCTGATGTGGACAGTATTATGTAGATTTTAGAGTAGTTTAGACAGCGTGTGTGTTTTATTGTTAAAAAATTACTGAAACAACTGCTTTACATTGCAGGGTGCTGGCCATATAGCCCAAGAGTACAAGCCTGATGAATGTTTTGCGATGTTCAAGAGATGGATTTCTCATCAACCATTATAACAATCTTGGGGTTATATTAAGTAAAACAGAACAGTTCGGGATACCCGAACAAATGCAGTTCTTGTTTTGTTTTGTAATGTGAACTTAGACGGAAAATTGTAATTTTAATAAATCCCACATTTTTCACTTTTGGTCAACTTGAGATATGTAATGAGACTTCCAATTGCTCTTTTTATCTTCTGCCTTTTTTAAACAATTAACCATTTTTGTTAACTGTTATGATTAAATGAAATTCTGTTATGACTGTGGGTGGTAGTGAAAAATGATCACAAACAAGGCCCTTTTGTGTTCCTTTGGTTCATTGACATCAAGTCATAACTAGGAGATGGGGCGAATATAATTACGAGAATGGTAATCGGTGATGGAGAAAAGTTTGGGTCTTTTACATATAAGAAGTCTTAATTTTTAGCACATCCACCAGATAGTCTAGAACCAATTGAGAAAACCGACTCACACGAGTCTCAAGAGTCAAGTATGTAGAGTTTGAGCTTTGACACGCTTTTGGTTCAACAAATTGGACTCCAATGAAAACCTCAGGTAAGGAGCTTGACCTCCTTCTCATTTCATTGGTTACAAACCTCTTTTGAGTCTGTTCATCTAGCAATGTCGGACAATTTCCCAACCGTTTAATTTGATTGATTTTTTTATTCTAAACACCTTACTTTGAGAGTCGATATTTTATTCACCACAACTACATTTTGGATATTCTTTAATTCGTTGTGTAGCTCTCACAAAGGTGAACGCAAAACTCTTAACCATTAATAATATAGAGTAAATTACATAAATTGTTCATGTGGTATACCTGATTCGACGTTTTTATCCCTAAACTTTTTTTTCGGATTTTTTATCCCTAAACTTTTTGGGATTCCACCTTTATGTCTTTCCGTCCAATTCCGATACAATTTAGCCGTTAAAATTCCGATATAATTTAGCCGTTAAAACTCATCACGTGCTTAAAACGTGAGGTACTTTCGTCATTTTAGAATAAACCCCCAAATTAAACATGAATCATAGCATTTATTAACAGATTAAACAAAAAAGAACCCCCCCCCCCCCCCCCCCCCCCCCCTAAATTAGGGATCTTGCTCCTCATCAATTCAATGATTCATCACACATTCTAACCCAAAATTTACCGATTTATGCATAATACCAATATCACAATCGAAATTCAACACCAATTTATAGATATACCAATTTATACACAATTTCTGAGCAGATTAAACGTGATAGATCGAAATACGATTCAGAGAGGACTGATGGGGTTTACAACATCGATTTGAAGCTGAGAACTAAAATATACACACGTGGATCAATTCGACTTCAATCCAGCATATTACACGTGATTTGCAGGTCTTAATTTAGGGGTTGAATCTGAAAAAGAAGAACATAAGTCACCAGCACGTACATCGTTTCTGTACGACATGCTCCGGCGAAAAAGAAGAACAGGTCTTATTCTCCGGCGAAAAAGTAGAACAGGTTTTGCTCTGTTCTTTTGACGATTGATGAGCACGATAGATGAAGGAGGTATGGTTTTGCTCTGTTCGTTTGACGGTTGATGACGGAGGTAGGGTTGTGCTCTGAAAATGGATTGTGATGAAACCGCCGGAAAGATGACGGAACGATGAAATGTCATCAAAATATGAAATGTCATCAAAATATGAAATGTCAAGAAATCTGCTCACGTGTGATTCATGTTTAATTTGGGGGTTTATTCTAAAATGACGAAAGTACCCTCACATTAGACCCGTAAACGAACCGAACGTTTAACATATCGTTCGCGAATCGTTCGGCGGGAGCTCGTTTATGTTCGTTCGTTTAGCTAAACAAATGAACACGAACAAGATTTTGTGTTCGTTTAGCTAAACAAACGAACATGAACAAAGACTCGTTCGTTTGTTTACCTCCGTGAACATCCGTTCGTGTTCGTTTGTTTACGTTCGTTTGTGTTTGTTTATGTTCGTTTGTATTTATTTATGTTCGTTTGTGTACGTTTGTGTTTGTTTATGTTCGTTTGTGTTTGTTTCGTGTACGTTTGTGTTTGTTTATGTTCGTTTATATGTGTTACCCTCGTTCACGAACCGTTCGTGAACACTAAATTTTCTTAACAAACGAACAAGAACACAAAATCCCGTCCGATAAGTATTCATGAACCGTTCACGAACACATTTTTTCCTTAACAAACGAACATGAACAACTTCGTGTTCGTTCGGTTCGTTATAGGCCTAGTCTTAACGACTAAATTTAAACGGAATTGGACGGAAGGATAGAAATGTGGAATCCGAAGATGTTTAGAGACATAAAACTCGAAGAAAAAAGTTTAGGGACAAAAACGCAAAATCAGGTATGCTACATGGACAATTTCTATAATTTACTCAATACTATATAACAAATATGCATATAATTACATGAGTCCAAAGTTGATACAAATTCATTTTTAACCCAATTTTCCAACAAAAATAACCATATACAACAATTTAATCCACCAAAGGGTGGGTTAGGTGAGACGAAGGGTCAAAAAGACAGAATTACACTCGTGTGCTGGGCACATGCGGTCACTAACGGATGCAAGCTAACAACATTAGGGCTAAGGGATCAAAACATACCAACAATGCAAACGTTAGGTACTTCGCCTGCACTTATTGAAGTATGGTGATCAAACCACGGGGACCATTCTTGCAAATAGTACTCTTTTATACCTGACTGATCAAATATACGAGTTCCCATTGTTGCAAGTCTAATTTTTTTATAGCAAAAAAAGATAACTTTATCAGTTATTTTATTTATTTTTTCGCTAAGAACAAATAAGTGTTTTTAATGTCAAAAGAATTAGCCGTATATTTTTTGTTTACCGCCAATTGAAAGTCAAACCTTAAGCAACTATTTTTATTTAAACTCCATTAAGTCATACCTACTACCAACATCGCTACCACCCGCCGCCACCATGTTCTTCATATCTTTATTGCCTGGTAGCGTCGGTGCCCTACTATTGCTAAAAAACTGTATAACCGAATCACTTTTGTTTGCTGCAAAATATAGTTGCATAAGGTACCCACCTCCACATTGCGTGACATTGAACCCTCGAATATGTTCGAAGATCTCGAAATGATCTTCCAGAGTTCCGGGGAGAATTCGCAAAACTCCATTTCCATCAAGAATTGAATGGACTTTTCCCGTATTTCGACCGGAAAATCTAACAGGTATCGTATTAGTTATCTATGAATAAATGAAAAAAAAGGTTGGTCCAGACAAGATAAACTATTATATGATGCAATTAATATGAAGTCTAGCTACCATACCAATAAACCATGCTCAAAATTAACTACCTAGTATCAATGCAATATCTGTACACTCTAGCAACTGCAATACCATACTCAACATTAACAATTTTTAACGGCATATTAGCATACTAGTAAAAAAAGAGAGAATTTACATGATGATGGGTATGGTAATTAAGTGATTAGAAATCTAATCTAATCACACCAAATTTAAATTTTTGTTCCTATTTGTAATCCAAATGTAAGAATAATAAATTACATCGTCATAGAGTAAATGAGTATTATGTGTCACCACATTATCCACATGGCAATCTGCATCGACACATGTTTGGAAGCTCATCATTAACTACCTGCTATCAATGCAGTATCTCTTCGATCTCTATTTAAAGTGATCAATTTCTCATATATATAATTTCCGAAACATAATTAAGGTTGCTAAATTAGATGATGAATCGTTTTCTGGCTCTCATAATCACAATCTCCTATTTTGGTGCTGCAACTTCATCATCATCATCATCATCATCATCATCATCATCATCATCGAGAGTAGACTATCTTCCTGGTTTCCAAGGACCTCTTCCTTTTCATCTCGAAACTGGGTACCTATTCTACGTATATAAATATGTATATGTATATATATCGATAAGTTATTATATGTTTTTGATGTACTTAATTAGTTATGTGGGAGTGGATGAGAATGAGGATGTTCAACTGTTTTACTACTTCATTCAATCCGAGTCAAATCCAAAGGACGATCCTCTCATACTTATAATCACAGGCGGTCCTGGTTGTTCTTCTATTTCCAGCCTCCTATATGAGACTGGTATTTAATCAATATTTATTTCTTAAATTTGGGAAATTTTGAAATTTCAATCTTTGCATTAAATTATAGTACGTGAAAATTTGGTTCCTTCAGGTCCAGTCCGATTTGATTATGTGGAGTACAACGGAAGCTTGCCTACCTTGATCTCGACACCAAATACATGGACCAAGGTATCTATCTATCTAATGTTTTGATTGATCACTAGTACAAATATGGGCTTTCGTCACACATCCTCCAAATCAAACGGTCACACATTCATATATTTATGTGACTAAAGGTACATAAATAAATTCTAGGTTATTATTTAGTCATATATGAACTCTCATCGTGTGACTATTCTGAAATGTATTGTCACACATTCGGACATTTATATGACTAAAGGCCACTGATAATTTTTACTGGTTATTTAGCCACACGTGAATTTGGAAAGTGTGACAAATGAAGAGTAAGTTCAAACATTAGTCATGATATACATATAAAATATGACAAATATTTGTCACACACTTGAACAATGTGACCAAATGTTATACTTATTTCCTCCAATTCAAAATAAGTGACACACTTTGGATTTCACAATTTTTGAGGCAAAAGATTATAATGATGATTAAATTAGATTAATTGGATGATTAGTGGTGAATGAGTACCATACCTTTTGAATAAAATCGGGTTATTGATGTTTAAAAGTAAAAATTAAGGGTAAATGAGTCATTTCACTTTGTTAAAGTAGATAGTTTATGAGTGTGGGTCCTATTATTTTTTGCCAAATAAAGTAATTTTTCAAAGTGTGTCACTTAATTTGAATCACACAAAAAAAGAAAGTGTGTCACTTATTTTGAATCGAAGGAAGTATATTGTCACATAAAATAATTGTTTATTTGTCATACATGATTTCAGTGTAGCCAAAATCCGGAACATTTTAGTCACACATGATCGATCATTCTATACCCAACTTTTTAAATCTATGTATACATAAAAAATGTATATATGCATGTGATTAATGTTGAGTAATGTTTCACATTAGAAAACAAATAAAACTATAATGTATTTATAAGGGTACTGAGCTACTTCTCTTACAATCAATTGGTTTTGATATGAAAACCACAAACTTACAATTAATTGCAATGCAGATGGCAAACATAATTTACCTAGATACTCCTGTTGGTACTGGATTCTCCTATGCAAGAACAACTAGCCTCTCTCACACTATGGAAATCCAACTTTGTTATCAAGCCTATGAATTTATGAGAAAGGTAGAGTTTTTTTTCTTCTTAAGATGGTTAGAGAAAAAAGTTAATACCAATTATGTCGCGTACATCAGAATCAAAAATTCGATTTTCCTCAGGTAGCCTGAACAAGGATCCCTCTCCGTTTAGTTACATTTATATTTTCTAACTTAATTATGGTTGCAGTGGTTAGAAAGTCATCCAGAGTTCATTTCTAATCCCTTCTACATTGGAGGAGATTCCTACTCTGGAAAACCAATCCCAATAATAGCAGATTTAATTTCAAATGGTAACACTAATTTCCTCCATAAATTAACAACATATCTGAATAATATCATCAATTTCTGAATTGGGAATCTGCAGGAAACGAAGCTGGCACTAAGCCTTACATTAATCTCAAGGTCATTTACATGTTTTGCTTGTGGAGTAATGCTATCTTTTTAATAATAACGGTGAATTTTGTTCAACTTAACAGGGGTATGTGCTTGGTAACCCCGAAACTTTTGAAGAAGAATCTAATTACCAAATTCGTTTTGCAAATGGTATGGGACTTATTTCAGATCAACTATACGAGGTTTGTTTTCACTTGACCACATCATTACTACTTATTATTTTAACATCGATCCATCTAATAATGTTATCGTTATGTTTACAGTCGTTGATCCACAATTGTCATGGAGAGTATCGATCAGCCTATGTTGATCCCAACAATGTAGGATGTCTTCAAAATCTTGAATTGTACCAAAAGGTTTTTAGTTTACTTATATATACATTTCACAATGGGTCGAATATTAATTTGTCGTTAATATGTTGGAATTTTTTTTCCACAAGTAATGTGCTTTTAATCAAAATTAACGTTTGAATTGTGGTTTTGAGAGGCATTTCAAAAGTATGGTTTCCGAGTTTTAAAAACTCGGATACCACTCCAAAACGCACCACGTGGCCATGGTCTGTGTACCATCTTCTGTCACCCGCATTCCCGGTTTTGAAATCCCGGATATTGACCAAAAGTCAAATCCAATCTGGAGAACACAAATGCCATCAACCAGAATGATTTAACCATACAATGTTTAGTTAACTAAACTGGTACATTGACAAAGGACACGTGGCGAGTTTTGGGTGAGTATCTCGGTTTTCAAAATCCAGAAACCATACCTTTGAAATGTCTTCAAAAACCACAATACAAATGTTAATTTTGCTTAAAAGTGGATTACTATGTTGAGGCAAAAATATTAAAATAATATAGAATTACTCTTTCTAGTGCATAGATGGGATTCAAGTCTACAATATTTTGAATCCATATTGTGGTAACCTATATTCGCCAATTAAACTACCCACTCAGAAGCTGATAATTCATGATCAACATCCTTTTTACTGTCAAGTAAGTCTACCATTTAATTACCATGACCGGAGATATCCTAAATTCATCCAAGAATCTTTTAAAAGATGGTTTTGATGGATACAGAATGAGGAATATACGCTAGTTGGTTATTGGCTTGATGATGCTAGTGTTAGAGAAGCACTACATATACGAAAGGTATTCGGTATTCATATACATTTCTAAGTAAATAGAAGGAAAAAATATATTTTAGTACCTTGAACTTGGTGAATTAGGCCCTCCACTGCTGGGAACTATTAAAGATGTAGCATTGTACCCTGAACTTAATATAATGGTCAATTTCATACTGTGACTCGCTAATTTGGTCATGTTTTCTCACATGAAGTGTTTCTAATATGAACATATATTTTTAGTTCGTCAAAATTAAGCTCCAACGAAAGTAAGTCAAATAAAAAACGCTATTAAATTAACGAGTCGGCGTACTAAATCAACAATTGTGTCAAGTTCAGGATACCATGATGCAACTTTAATAGTTCAGTGTAGTACAAGACATAGTTAGGCAAGTTTATGGGTACTAAAATGTATTTTGGCTTAAAAAGAATTATAACATTGCTGATCATAAACGTTACAAAATACAGGGGACCGTTGGTGACTGGATAAGATGCAATAAAAATTTAAGTTTCACCAGGACAGTTGAGGATGTGAGACCATATCATTTAAACCTCAGCAACAAAGGTTACCGCTCACTTATCTACAGGTCTTAATTTTCTATTTTACACCATAATTGAAGTTCTTATTATGAAAAATAAAACGTACGACTCAACTTTTATAATCTAATGTAGTGGTGATCATGATATGGATATTCCCCAACAGTCGACTCAAGCGTGGATAACAAACCTAAACTTCTCTGTCGTTGATCAATGGCGATCATGGAAATTTAATGGTCAAATTGTTGGGTAATTTACAAATGTTATTTTTATCACAAGGAGATCAAATTTACTAAAGTTTTTAGTTTATTTATTGACAGGTACACTGAGAGTTTTTCCAATATGATGACATTTGCCACCGTGAAGGCAAGGAATCCTTAATTAATTGTAGTTATCTTTAACGCCAAATACTAATCTACTCATAAATACCACTTATATCTATAACATGACTTGAACTCTCGATCACAAGGATGTAGTACAACACATAGTATTGATAAATGTGGTTAAGTGATACAATTGTGTTGCATTGCAGGGTGCTGGACATATAGCCCAAGAGTACAAGCCTGAAGAATGTTTTGCAATGTTCAAGAGATGGATTTCTCATCAACCATTATAACCGTCATTCCTCAACTCTTATCATGTAATAAACACAACAATTTGAGAATCTCGAATAAATTCAATTCTTGTTTTGTTTTGTAACGCGAATATCACGAATTGTAATTTTAATTAATCCCACTTTTTTAGCTCGAATGAATGGAAGTATTGTCAAGATCGAATAACTCAATAAGTTATTAAATCTCAGATCTACTAACAAAGAGAAGTTACAGAGGATTAACACTCTTGTTATTGATTAAGAACAATAAACTGTTAATAATATATGAATTATCAAGAACACAATTTTTCACAAAAAGCTTCAATGTATATTAATTTGATCGATCAATACACACGTATGTTTACAATTCATAAGGAACTATATATAATAGTCCTTGAAGTCTAAAACTTTACCCTAGTTATTCTAGGAATAGATTACAATCGAATTACAAAAAGATATAAATTCTAAACTAACTCTACAAGAATCTCGGACACGATCAACACCATATATAGCCATCAGTAGTATATGCCATCATCAGTAGTATATGCCATCATCAGTAGTATATCCAAGATCAGTAGTATTTCACTTTTAAGCTTCATCAGTAGTAATTCATAAGTATTACCTGCAGCATCAGTAATACATTGTTTATATCCCAACAATCTCCCCCTAAACTTATTAATTCAGTTTGAATTAATTAAGTTTCTTTCTTTTTCTTTTCTCTTCATCTCTTCTAAGAGTTTTGCCCTTCGTTCATCACCTTCCTTTATTTGCTTATTTCTCAACTTCCTTTGTTCAATAATATATCTTTTGTTCTTTTGAACAAAATAGTTGTATTATTCAGAGAACATAACAACATCATGAGGTCTAATAAATGAACAACATGTTAGTTGAAACATAGTTCTTCAGAATGATTGTACTCCTTTTCAATCAGAAACACTTCACATTGTTTGCTTGCCCTTTCGAAGAAGTGCATGTTCACAGAAGGTAGAACATTCCAAGCATACACAGATTCTGTACTTGCAAAATTTTCAGGATAATTTTCTGGATAAAATGCAGCATCTATCATTTTAGTTAAGTATCCAGCTCCTGAGTTCTTCCAGTATTTGCTAGCCATTCTTGGTTTTACAATATTTAATACTTTGATTACATCACTTCTGGATAGTGACATAATTATTGGCTTCCAGGCACTGAATCTCTGTGTTGATTTATCTTCCCTAATAACTTCAATAACATTATTAATGACCCTCCAATTGATGATTGGATTATTTTGTTGAAGAGCTTGAGAGTCATCCATAATTGAGAAGTTTAATTTATTTTTCTTTCTAGCAGATTCTTCTTTTTCAACTAATTTTCTTTTCTTTGCAGTTAATGTTGAAGATTCACCAGTCATTGGTCTTCTTGTAATCACTTCTTTAGGATCAATTTCTATCAATTCTATGAGTTTGACTTCTTTGACCTCTGGTTCTGCTAATTCTTTCTTCTTTGTAGTGCAGTACTTATCAACAATGTTTAGCATCTTCGTTCTTCCAAATGACTTTGCACTGTGGCCCTTTGACTTCAAGTAATCTACCATTTTGGAATTCTGTTCAAGGATTTGTTCTAGTAGTTCAGCTTTTTCTCTTTTACATTCTGCCACTAGATCTTCAAGACAGTTTAGATGCTCTTCTTCTATTTTCTTTTGTTTGTCTAACTCTACTTGTTGATCTTCTACCAGGAATTCTTCTATTTCTTGAATAGCTTGATTTTTAATCCTTTCTTGTTCAGCTTTCTTCTTGTTTTCAAGCTCAAGAGTTTTGGCACATTTCCTGTGGCACCTCATTCTCTTTACCTTCCATCTATCTTGCTTTAAAGGTCTTACCAGATTTATTTTGTTCACCATATAATGACGTTAAGCCCTGTGAGGATAATCATCATTAAAATTTTCTTTTCCTTTTCCAACACATTTTGAAGGTGGGGTATACTTCATGTCAACTATTGGAGCAAATCTGATTGTGGGAGAAAATGTATCTGCTAAGTGCTCAGGAAGTATCTTTGGATGGGGAGGTAGTTCACATTCATCCACTTCATCCCAGTTAACATTATCATCAATATCTGGGATTATTAGAGGTTGTAATTCTTGGGTTGTAGTAGTTGTTGGGATTACTACTGCTGGTTCAATCAACTCTGGTAATTCATCTTCACTTTCAGTAGTAACAGAAGCATTTACTACTGGTATTAATGATGTTGAGGGTCTATAGATTACCAGTTGAAGGTTTGAGGAGTTCACTACTGATGTTTCTTCTTGCATATTTACTACTGGTAGTTCATCAGTAGTGTCAGTATCAGTAGTGACTGGAGATGGTATCTGATCTGCAATTGTAGCATTTACTCTGATGTTGCCTCTTGTATATTTTCTTCAATGATATCAGTAGTATTTACTTCTTCAGTATGTTCCACCATCTCAGTAGTATTATGAGAGAATGTTTGCTCTGCTGCTGCTGGAAATTGAGGTGCAGACACAAACACATCCTCATCCATGCTTTTGACTCCTCTATCCAGGTCTTCATCAATAAACTGACCTGTTTCACCATGAGCTTCTTTTATATTTAAGAGGGAGGCTGCTGCTTCTGCAATTGAAGTATCAATCATCTCTTGTATTTGATTCTTCTCCCCATTAGTGATCTCAACTCGTTGAGCCTCACTATTTGCAATCTTCCTTTTTAATTTGCTGATAATGTTTGATTGCCTTTGAAGCCTATCACCGAACATCTTCTTCCTTCTATTCAGTACATTGATGTAGTGCTTCATATAGCTCATGGTTCTCCCTTGATTGTTTATGAGATTCAGGCAATGTTGTACATTGTTTTCAAGGTTTTCCTTCCTATCCGTCAATTGTGGTTGTTCAATGCTGCCCTCATTCCATCTAGGTAAATCATCGGGCTTGTTTGGTACATTGGCTTTAAGGTTTTCCATCCTATCCATCAATTCATTTGTTTTCATTCTACCCTCATCACTACTTGGTGATTCATTGGGTGTTTTAGATACACTCTTCTTCCTAGAAGAAGTAATAGTATCTCTCCTTGTGGTTTCTTGGCACCGGGGTCCTTTAAGTGCTACCTCAAAGGATGAGTCATCACTTAAAGTTGCCGAGGTCTGGGTCCTAATGATGTTCCTACTAGCCGGTGCACCAACCTTTGATGCATCAGTAGTAGGAGCCCTTTCCTCATGCCCTCTCTCCTCCTTGGAGGACAACTCTTCGAGTCTGGGATTTGACTCAATGGGTTCCCTGGTGTCCATTTTGGAAATTATTTTCCTTTTGAATGCTGTGGAAATTTGTTTGGCTTTAGGATGGTCTACCTCAGAGTGAAGAGTAGCACTCTGAGGTTCTATAGTATGTACCTGGGACACATTCAGGACATTTTATGGTGTGGTTGATTGAGTGGACTTGTTGGATTCTGTTTGGGCTGATTTGTGAGGTGATGGAGTGGGTTGGGGTTCAATAGGGTGACTTGAACCTTCTCCGGTTGGGGGTTGATTATAGATCATATTTGGAAATAAAGGTGTTACTTTTCCAGAAAATTTGAACTTCTTGTTCATGTTTGGATAGACTTTTCTATTTAATTCTAGAATTTGAAAAATGTTTTTGGTTTTTACAATGTTTGGAAATTCACAGTCAAAAATATGTGCAAGAAATCCTGGATACATTAAAAATTTAGTAGCAGATAAGTTTCCAAGCATTCCTTCAAAAATCGTGTTTGAAAAATTAAATACTTGATATGTGCACAAACAGACAACAACAGATGCTATTGATCTGTTGAACTCATTCCAAATACTTTTCTTTGGTGACATACAATATTGAATTGTATGAACCAAGTATTTCCATTGGGGAGAAAAAAGACTCTTCTGAAAAGTTTGAATGTTTGTTCTTCCTTCATACCCCATTTTTAAAACATTTTCTATTAATTCTTCTTTAGATAAAAGAGATGTACTTGACTCATCATTGAGTTGTAGATGGTTTCTAATGGTTTGTTCTGAGATTGTTATAGTCTATCCATCTATTTCGGATTTGATTTTGATT
The DNA here is from genome assembly GCA_963853835.1 of Calendula officinalis. Lineage (NCBI taxonomy): Eukaryota > Viridiplantae > Streptophyta > Magnoliopsida > Asterales > Asteraceae > Calendula > Calendula officinalis. The sequence continues at coordinate 42,468,074 of OY970823.1, read as the reverse complement.
GTGTTCTGTTCTTCTATTCGTTCAGCATTCTCCCAAAATTGAACAAGATGTTGTTCACAGAGTTTGGGATTTACTGTAAGAGCAAATCTTATGGGAGAGTTTTTTCAAGAACATTACAATCGGTCTAAAACTTCTTATGCCATCAGGATTTCTTAAAATGACATCATGTTGTGAAATTCCGAGTATTGAAGATCTGTTTGAGCAGCAACTGGTTTCTTTATTGCCATTTTGATGTTTTAGATTTTTTTTTCTGAAAGATTTTGGTCTTGTGAACAATTTCGTGAATGATTGAATTTGTTACTGGTTCAAGGTTTTGATCACGTTTGCAAAAATTAGGATTTATCGTAGGGATTAGCAGATCGAGGTTTAGATAATGCTTAATTAATCGAATTCAGTTATTTATATTTTTCGAATTGACCTGCAAAATGACTAACATACCCTTCGAATCATAACCCAACGACTATTTTCATGGGGGTTAGTATGGTAAAACTGCGTATTTCACATATAACGGTCGATTAGTAGTAACTCAAGCATCAATAGTAAAACGTCAGTAGTAACTGTTGTTTTACTTTTAACCTAATACTCAGTTAAACCCTATCAGTAGTATCTTGTGAACACATTCCACAATCAATGATGAATAATCAGTAGTAAAACAATAAATAAATTAAAAGTAGTATACAAAAACATTACATATGAAATAAATTATGAAATTAATTTATTAAACTCATTCCAATACTGCTAACCAAAAAGTTAAACCTTCCTACATCAAATGCTTTTGTAAACAGGTCTGCTAGTTGATCATCAGTATGATTTTTTATCACTTTAATTAATTTCTTTTCATTGCAATCTCTTATGAAGTGGAATCTGATTTCAATATGCTTAGTTTTTGAGTGTTTTACTGGATTATTTACAATACTAATTGCACTTTGATTATCAATATAAATAGGAGTTTTGAGAATAGATTTACCAAAGTCCAAGAGTTGATTTTGAATCCACAGTACTTGAGCACAACAAGCAGATGCAACTACATACTCTGCTTCAGCAGTTGATGTTGAGACATTCGTTTGTTTCTTGCATTGCCATGACACCAGTCTTGATCCGAAGAATTGACATCCACCAGTAGTAGACTTTTTATCTTGACATTCACCACCATAGTCACTATCTGTGTAGGCTACGAGTTCAAATGGTGAGTCATATGGATACAAAGACCAAGTGATGGTTTTCCCTTCAAGTATCTGCTGATTCTTTTGACTGCCTGTAAGTGAAGCTCCTTTGGCTTTGCTTGATACCTGGCACAAACACAAACACTATACATAATATCAGGTCTTGATGCAGTTAAGTACATTAAGGATCCTATCATTGATCTATACAGGTGTTCATCTACATCCCCCCTCATTATCAGGATGTAGGTGTTTATGTGTTTCCATTGGTGTGCTTGCACTTTTACAGTCTTTCATTGCAAATTTCTCCAAGATGTCTTTGACATATTTTGATTGATTAATTAAAATACCATATGATCTTTGATTGATTTGGAGTCCAAGAAAGAAGTTCATTGGACCCATTGAGCTCATCTTGAATTTTATTTGCATCAGTTCTTCAAATTCTTTACACAATTGATCATTTGTTGAACCAAAAATGATATCATCTACATAGATTTGAACCAATAGTATATCATCTTTGACTTTTCTTGTAATCAGAGTCTTGTCAATTGCACCTCTTTTGAAATTGTTCTTCAGTAAGTATGAAGATAGTGTATCATACCAAGCTCTTGGTGCCTGATGAAGGCCTTATAGAGCTTTGTCTAATTTGTACACATAATCATGATGTTCAGGATCTTCAAATCCTGGAGGTTGACACACATAGACTTCTTCTTCAATTTTCCCATATAGGAAGGCGCTTTTTACATCCATTTGATAAACTTTGAATTTCTTGAATGAAGCATATGCCAAAAAGATCCTTATTGCTTCAATTCTTGCAACAGGTGCATATACTTTATCATAGTCTATTCCTTCTTCTTGAGTGTATCCTTGGGCTACAAGTATGGTTTCATTTTTTTATCACTATACCTCTTTCATATTTCGTGTTCGCGTTCGGGAACTCAGTCGCGAAGTGTTCACGATCAACTCCATAATTCCCTGACTCGAGTTCGCGTCGCGAACTCTAGTTCGCGTCGCGAACTGCCCGAAGCTGGTACATTTCCTGCAATTTTACCAAGTATGCATATAGCGAACCAATTGTAACCAAACACAAGTTGGAGGTTAAATCCACTCACCGTTACTTCCACTTGTCGAACTCAGAGGTCTAATGTTTCTGAGTCACGATCCCGATTCCTGTACACCAAAGGAATACCGAATTAGTATATTATTCCACCAAATTATAAACAATGTTAAATATGCATTTAACACTAACACTTGCACTAACTAGATAACCAAACACTTGTAACCTCATATAAACATGTCAAGACCATTTACACTTACACAACAAGTCAACTAGCCATATTGCATTTCTTACACTCAAACGGGTCAAAACCGGATTATTAAAACCATAATACTTTCCATAACTACAATCATGTAAACAACTTATACATCACCAAATTATGTGTTTATCATGTTGTTGACATTCATAGACCAAGTAAATCCATACTAAAAACATTTAGTCAACTTTCATCATATTTACCCAAACGGGTCAAAATCCTATATTTAACTTCAACACTTACCAAACACCACTATAAAGCTATAATCACACCATTTAGCAATTCATGACTAACTAGTCATTTCAAAATACCAAATTCTATTTCTAGACTAATATTAACAATTCCTAACTACTAGTTTATGTTTTAAATATAAGCTATCCAAACACTATAAATTAAACTAACATTTTCACCAAATTACATCATAATTAACAAACACCAAAAATAACATATCCAACATGTTATTTTAACATAACTAGCAACATAAGTCATAAAACATACAAATGACATATTACCACCAACTAGTCTCTAAAACCCATTAACTAGATTATAATCTAGACACCAAATCCATACCATCTTTTAACTAACAATTTTATCCATACAAGTCACATTCATCCATATTAACATCTAATATTTTCAACATATTAGTTTACCCTAAATTAACAACAAAACCACCAAAAATTCAAGATCTAACTATTTTAGTAAAAACTCATCTTTTCTCCAAAATCACCTACCATGGTGATTTATAGATCTTTCACCAAATATATGATTTCACTAGTCATAACACTTATAACAAGTCTCATTTACATATAAAACACAAAAGATCCACAAACTTTAACATTTAGCAAAAACCCACCAAATTATAGAAACCTAGTTTATGAACTAGACAAGAACTTCAAGACAACCAACAAGAGATAAAAGCTTACCCCCAAGATCTACATAAAACGAGTTTATGAGCAAGAATGAGCAAGAACTAAGCAAGGACCTTCAAAAACGACACCAAGAACAAGTATGGAGTTGTTCTACTTGGTTAAACCAAGGATATGAAGATGTAAGAATCTGGACAGCACCTTAGGGACTGAATTCGGCAGTGTTTCCGTCACTTTGTGGATGTTTTAAAGGTAGTTCTTATGGTGATTTGGCAACTTGAATCACCAAATTTGGACTTGAAATGAAGAAGTTATGAAGATTTGAAGGTTGATTTGTATGGTGAAAACCCAAAACCGGGATTATTGTTTTGGGAGAGGATTCTTGGATGGAAAGAATGGATAAGGTGCCAAAAGAGAAGAAGGAAAAAGGGGACCTCAACCCCTTTCAAATCTGCCGAGACACCCACACACAAGGGCCCACTTTGCCATTTTTTTTTAACTTTAAACAATACGATACAAAAGGTCCCTTTCGTAGTTAATTTATTTAAAATACCAAACGGACTCGTTTTTTAGCCACGAAAATATATTCGGAAACGAGATTAAAAGGAGAATCCAAAAATATAAAAATCATACAATCCTTTAAACATTTCAGAAACCGGATATATTAATCCCTTGATTAAAATATCAGAAAAAGACAAAAGGTCAATTAATTCATTTACCATTTAATCAATTTATTCCATAAAGGGGGTAAATAGATATTTTCAAATATCAATATATACCTAAAATAACTAGGCCGGTTTTAGGATGTTACAACTCTACCCTCCTTAAAAAGGATTCCGTCCCCGGAATCCAACAACAAAATTCAATAACAGGATTTTTATCACAATAAGTCTACGACTCTATTCCAATCAATTTCATACATACATGCTCAATCAAAACATCACATCCAATTTGTCATACACTTCATACTGTACCTAGCAATTACAACTTTTACCTTAAAACATCCAATCAATTCATTTCATTTACTCTATACACCAATTCAAAAAATATCTTGATATTCAAATAGCAACTACCATTCATGGTTGAGTTAGAATTTCTCATGACATACAAGTGATCCACAAGCATATGTTCAAAACATTCCTTACACAAGGTCACAACAATTATCTCAAGTCTCAATTACCTACTCGTTTTCTTCTTTATTCTATCGAAAATTACAATCATGCACAGTTTAACTCGTTAAACGACCCACAATTTTAAGAATTTCCAAATCAAAATTACCGGTCTTAATCATTTAATTCTCAAAAATACCCTTTCATAACATAAAGTCACATCAATTTTGCATACTAAGCACAAACGGGTCAAAATCGAGCAATTCATCGTGACACTATCAAAGTCCTTAGTTAACAATACTTCTAACAATCATAAACTATTTTATGCATAATTAGCCATATTACAAGGATGAGAAAATTTTACAAAGTCAAGTTGCACGTTTTGACAAAACAAGTCGAAGTCTACACAATTCAAGTCTACCCCACATATCTCATTACAATCATGGCAATACAAATAGCAACATCTTTTATACCCAATTAGTCATACCTGTGATCTAACAGATCAAAACAAGTTTTATTATCCAAAAATTGTTTTAATACATCCATACCATGTTAAAGTATTTACCAAAACCAACTTATACAATTAACAACGATTATCATCATAATCAAGGTCTAGCAACTAAATGCACCCAATCAAGTCTTGACACTAATTACCCTTAACGGGTCAACATTGAGGAATTTATCACGACAATTCCAAACATACAACTAACGGTTCATTAAACATAACAAACTCATGTCATGGCTAATAAACATTTTCAGTTAAATGTCAACTTTTACTTAGACTTCAAGTCAACCAATTACCATACGACTAGTTCTTGACTCTTACTTATTAAACATCCAAATAGCAAGATCATTTCATCAATTCAAATTATTTAACAACTCGTTTATCTCAATCATTACTATCGCAAGTCATCTCATGAAGATCTACACACACAATTCATTAGTCACCTTTCAGACTCCAAACTCAATATAGGAAACAATTCACGATTTGCATCATAACATTTCAGGTCATTTAGATATTTAACATTGACTGACGGTCATAATTAATGGCTATAACAAAAGCAAGCATCAATTTATTCACTTTGGACTTGCATTTCCGACTCTCACTATACAAGTCACTACATGTGACCCGACGGGTCACAATAAAAGTTTCAACCTTTTCACATAACAAACACTAGTCCTACTTGGACTATTCAATTCACGTATACAATTCCTTCCATTTTAAATACAAGCATCACATTCAAGAAGTCTACAATAATTACTATTATACTCAATTTGATCCATGGTCACATATGTTGTGACCGAAACCGACATACAACCGATTCTCTTCGCTTCTCCTAAAGTGAAGGAACAAACAAACAGTTACAATCAACTTATCACCAATTTGCACAATATGGAAACAAGCAAATTTAACCACCGAGACACTATGTGTGTCCAGACAAACCAGAAAAGATTCAATCTTTTATAACATTATTCATAACTTTGATTAAACTAGACTAATCCATACATCATAACACACTAATCTTAGTCCAAGTTTCAATAAAAGGGACATGTAAGCATGCATCACTTATATCTACACAACTCCCGACACATATGAGGTGTCCCAAATCAATAAGCAACCGATTATTATAATTCGAGTGACATAAAACACCACGGGTAAGCAGTTCAGTTCATCACAACATTTCACAAATCTTAACTAAGCAATCTTCTCAATTAACAATTCTACATAAACACAAGTATTGAGTTTATCAAAACGTACCCGAGTAGTCACTGTCAGTGACGTCAGTACTCTTTCTTTTCCTTTCTACAGTTGATGAAGATTCCCCGACCGCCCCCGCACTTGACTTATAACCCACCTTCTTTTCCAAAGGGCATTTTCTATGCTCGTGCCCCCCACTTTGACAATTCCAACACACATCCCGTGGAAACGTACAATCCTTACCCTCGTGTCCTAGTTGACCACAACTCTTGAATTTCCTGGTCTGAACAGTGCAAGTCCCAAAATGAGCCGACTTACATTTACGACACCACGGGTTCTTTTGACCAGATTTGCGAGCCACCTGCTCACGACTCACGTTCCCCGGTTGTTTATAGGCACCTTGGTGTCCTAACTCTAGGTGTGACAGGACTTCCAAGTGTGGGTATGGGCAAAGTCCCTGAGGTGGAAGTGGATGATTTATCTGAGGTGGAGAGGGTTGGTTCATTTGTGGCGGGAGTGGATAATTTGCTAGTGGTTGTGTTGATGGGAGAGTAAGAAGCAATGGGGCGAGGATCGAGGGTGTCATTCCTTTGATTAGTCGCTGTTGTTGTTGTACCTGATTTCTCAACTCTTGCACTTGGTTTTCCAATGCCTTAATATGTGCTTCCGGGTCAGTCTCCACATTGTTACTTGGGGTAGCAACTTTCTCTGGGGTCAAGGGGGTCGGGTTCTCTTTATCTGTCATATCTGTAGCAAAACACAACATCTCACGAAATCTTAGTTTAAATCGTTAGTACCTACATACTAACTATAAACTAACTTCATTCATATTTGCTCTAATCCCACTCGTCTGGAGTGCTTGACCAAACTCGAGCCACGATTTGGGAATGGAACACCAACCTCGTGTATCCATCGCCAAACCGAAGCTCTGATACCAAGTTGTAACACCGCAAAATTTAGGAAGCGTTTTTTTTTTTAAAAGGTGTGCGGAAGCATATAGAATATATATAGTTTAGGTTTAGGTTTACAACCCAAACGTCCCAAAATAAACTCCAAATAATAATAATAATATTTAACGGTGTTAATAAACGGCATGGCTCATTTTTCAAAACACAACAAACTGAGCTTGGTCAATCATCCCGTCCAAAGCACCGATCACCTGAAAAGATTCAACGAGGGAGGGACTAGCACAAAGCTAAGTGAATGAATATAATCTACAAATTCTGTGAAGCACAACAAGCTAGCATATACATCTCTACGATCTAAAAGCCACATAACCACATAACACTGTTTGTTCGAGAAGATCGGGGTCCTGCCGGAGCCTTAAACCATAATCGGCCAAAACCACGGTAACCGATAGCGTTTCGTATCCAACACCCGGGCAACTCCCTCCCCTTAACCATGCAACAAATACAGGTAAGGTCGGATACCCTATTAGTCGATACCCGATGCCCATCGCACTGACTTCCCAAACCTCGGTCACCAAGTCAAACCGAGTTGTTGCTACCAATCAAGCAAAGTCTCTTCACATATGTGCACATAACCTATTTGACTCAATACTAGCAAATAGGTACTAAACTAGCAAGCTAGATACAAAATTCACATCGAAAAGCCATTGCAACTGAGTTCCCATTGCGAACTCGGGTTCGCGTCGCTAACTCGTGTTCGCGTTCGGGAACTCAGTCGCGAAGTGTTCACGATCAACTCCATAATTCCATGTCTCGAGTTCGCGTTTCGCGAACTCTAGTTCGCATCGCGAACTGCCCGAAGCTGGTACATTTCCTGCAATTTTACCAAGTATGCATATAGCGAACCAATTGTAACCAAACACAAGTTGGAGGTTAAATCCACTCACCGTTACTTCCACTTGTCGAACTCAGAGGTCTAATGTTTCTGAGTCACGATCCCGATTCCTGTACACCAAAGGAATACCGAATTAGTATATAATTCCACCAAATTATAAACAATGTTAAATATGCATTTAACTCTAACACTTGCACTAACTAGATAACCAAACACTTGTAACCTCATATAAACATGTCATGACCATTTACACTTACACAACAAGTCAACTAGCCATATTGCATTTCTTACACTCAAACGGGTCAAAACCGGATTATTAAAACCATAATACTTTCCATAACTACAATCATGTAAACAACTTATACATCACCAAATTATGTGTTTATCATGTTGTTGACATTCATAGACCAAGTAAATCCATACTAAAAACATTTAGTCAACTTTCATCATATTTACCCAAACGGGTCAAAATCCTATATTTAACTTCAACACTTACCAAACACCACTATAAAGCTATAATCACACCATTTAGCAATTCATGACTAACTAGTCATTTCAAAATACCAAATTCTATTTCTAGACTAATATTAACAATTCCCAACTACTAGTTTATGTTTTAAATATAAGCTATCCAAACACTATAAATTAAACTAACATTTTCACCAAATTACATCATAATTAACAAACACCAAAAATAACATATCCATCATGTTATTTTAACATAACTAGCAACATAAGTCATAAAACATACAAATGACATATTACCACCAACTAGTCTCTAAAACCCATTAACTAGATTATAATCTAGACACCAAATCCATACCATCTTTTAACTAACAATTTTATCCATACAAGTCACATTCATCCATATTAACATCTAATATTTTCAACATATTAGTTTACCCTAAATTAACAACAAAACCACCAAAAATTCAAGATCTAACTATTTTAGTAAAAACTCATCTTTTCTCCAAAATCACCTACCATGGTGATTTATAGATCTTTCACCAAATATATGATTTCACTAGTCATAACACTTATAACAATTCTCATTTACATATAAAACACAAAAGATCCACAAACTTTAACATTTAGCAAAAACCCACCAAATTATAGAACCCTAGTTTATGAACTAGACAAGAACTTCAAGACAACCAACAAGAGATAAAAGCTTACCCCCAAGATCTACATAAAACGAGTTTATGAGCAAGAATGAGCAAGAACTAAGCAAGGACCTTCAAAAACGACACCAAGAACAAGTATGGAGTTGTTCTACTTGGTTAAACCAAGGATATGAAGATGTAAGAATCTGGACAGCACCTTAGGGACTGAATTCAGCAGTGTTTCCGTCACTTTGTGGATGTTTTAAAGGTAGTTCTTGTGGTGATTTGGCAACTTGAATCACCAAATTTACACTTGAAATGAAGAAGTTATGAAGATTTGAAGGTTGATTTGTATGGTGAAAACCCAAAACCGGGATTATTGTTTTGGGAGAGGATTCTTGGATGGAAAGAATGGATAAGGTGCCAAAAGAGAAGAAGGAAAAAGGGGACCTCAACCCCTTTCAAATCTGCCGAGACACCCACACACAAGGGGCCCACTTTGCCATTTTTTTTTAACTTTAAACAATACGATACAAAAGGTCCCTTTCGTAGTTAATTTATTTAAAATACCAAACGGACTCGGTTTTTAGCCACGAAAATATATTCGGAAACGATATTAAAAGGAGAATCCAAAAATATAAAAATCATACAATCCTTTAAACATTTCAGAAACCGGATATTTTAATCCCTTGATTAAAATATCAGAAAAAGACAAAAGGTCAATTAATTCATTTACCATTTAATCAATTTATTCCATAAAGGGGGTAAATAGATATTTTCAAATATCAATATATACCTAAAATAACTAGGCCGGTTTTAGGATGTTACAACTCTACCCTCCTTAAAAAGGATTCCGTCCCTGGAATCCAACAACAAAATTCAATAACAGGATTTTTATCACAATAAGTCTACGGCTCTATTCCAATCAATTTCATACATACATGCTCAATCAAAACATCACATCCAATTTGTCATACACTTCATACTGTACTTAGTAATTACAACTTTTACCTTAAAACATCCAATCAATTCATTTCATTTACTCTATACACCAATTCAAAAAATATCTTGATATTCAAATAGCAACTACCATTCATGGTTGAGTTAGAATTTCTCATGACATACAAGTGATCCACAAGCATATGTTCAAAACATTCCTTACACAAGGTCACAACAATTATCTCAAGTCTCAATTACCTACTCGTTTTCTTCTTTATTCTATCGAAAATTACAATCATGCACAGTTTAACTCGTTAAACGACCCACAATTTTAAGAATTTCCAAATCAAAATTACCGGTCTTAATCATTTAATTCTCAAAAATACCCTTTCATAACATAAAGTCACATCAATTTTGCATACTAAGCACAAACGGGTCAAAATCGAGCAATTCATCGTGACACTATCAAAGTCCTTAGTTAACAATACTTCTAACAATCATAAACTATTTTATGCATAATTAGCCATATTACAAGGATGAGAAAATTTTACAAAGTCAAGTTGCACGTTTTGACAAAACAAGTCGAAGTCTACACAATTCAAGTCTACCCCACATATCTCATTACAATCATGGCAATACAAATAGCAACATCTTTTATACCCAATTAGTCATACCTGTGATCTAACAGATCAAAACAAGTTTTATTATCCAAAAATTGTTTTAATACATCCATACCATGTTAAAGTATTTACCAAAACCAACTTATACAATTAACAACGATTATCATCATAATCAAGGTCTAGCAACTAAATGCACCCAATCAAGTCTTGACACTAATTACCCTTAACGGGTCAACATTGAGGAATTTATCACGACAATTCCAAACATACAACTAACGGTTCATTAAACATAACAAACTCATGTCATGGCTAATAAACATTTTCAGTTAAATGTCAACTTTTACTTAGACTTCAAGTCAACCAATTACCATACGGCTAGTTCTTGACTCTTACTTATTAAACATCCAAATAGCAAGATCATTTCATCAATTCAAATTATTTAACAACTCGTTTATCTCAATCATTACTATCGCAAGTCATCTCATGAAGATCTACACACACAATTCATTAGTCACCTTTCAGACTCCAAACTCAATATAGGAAACAATTCACGATTTGCATCATAACATTTCAGGTCATTTAGATATTTAACATTGACTGACGGTCATAATTAATGGCTATAACAAAAGCAAGCATCAATTTATTCACTTTGGACTTGCATTTCCGACTCTCACTATACAAGTCACTACATGTGACCCGACGGGTCACAATAAAAGTTTCAACCTTTTCACATAACAAACACTAGTCCTACTTGGACTATTCAATTCACGTATACAATTCCTTCCATTTTAAATACAAGCATCACATTCAAGAAGTCTACAATAATTACTATTATACTCAATTTGATCCATGGTCACATATGTTGTGACCGAAACCGACATACAACCGATTCTCTTCGCTTCTCCTAAAGTGAAGGAACAAACAAACAGTTACAATCAACTTTTCACCAATTTGCACAATATGGAAACAAGCAACTTTAACCACCGAGACACTATGTGTGTCCAGACAAACCAGAAAAGATTCAATCTTTTATAACATTATTCATAACTTTGATTAAACTAGACTAATCCATACATCATAACACACTAATCTTAGTCCAAGTTTCAATAAAAGGGACATGTAAGCATGCATCACTTATATCTACACAACTCCCGACACATATGAGGTGTCCCAAATCAATAAGCAACCGATTATTATAATTCGAGTGACATAAAACACCACGGGTAAGCAGTTCAGTTCATCACAACATTTCACAAATCTTAACTAAGCAATCTTCTCAATTAACAATTCTACATAAACACAAGTATTGAGTTTATCAAAACGTACCCGAGTAGTCACTGTCAGTGACGTCAGTACTCTTTCTTTTCCTTTCTACAGTTGATGAAGATTCCCCGACCGCCCCCGCACTTGACTTATAACCCACCTTCTTTTCCAAAGGGCATTTTCTATGCTCGTGCCCCCCACTTTGACAATTCCATCACACATCCCGTGGAAACGTACAATCCTTACCCTCGTGTCCTAGTTGACCACAACTCTTGAATTTCCTGGTCTGAATAGTGCAAGTCCCAAAATGAGCCGACTTACATTTACGACACCACGGGTTCTTTTGACCAGATTTGCGAGCCACCTGCTCACGACTCACGTTCTCCGGTTGTTTATAGGCACCTTGGTGTCCTAACTCTAGATGTGACGGGACTTCCAAGTGTGGGTATGGGCAAAGTCCCTGAGGTGGAAGTGGATGATTTATCTGAGGTGGAGAGGGTTGGTTCATTTGTGGCGGGAGTGGATAATTTGCTAGTGGTTGTGTTGATGGGAGAGTAAGAAGCAATGGGGCGAGGATCGAGGGTGTCATTCCTTTGATTAGTCGCTGTTGTTGTTGTACCTGATTTCTCAACTCTTGCACTTGGTTTTCCAATGCCTTAATATGTGCTTCCGGGTCAGTCTCCACATTGTTACTTGGGGTAGCAACTTTCTCTGGGGTCAACGGGGTCAGGTTCTCTTTATCTGTCATATCTGTAGCAAAACACAACATCTCACGAAATCTTAGTTTAAATCGTTAGTACCTACATACTAACTATAAACTAACTTCATTCATATTTGCTCTAATCCCACTCGTCTGGAATGCTTGACCAAACTCGAGCCACGATTTGGGAATGGAACACCAACCCCGTGTATCCATCGCCAAACCGAAGCTCTGATACCAAGTTGTAACACCGCAAAATTTAGGAAGCGTTTTTTTTTTTTTAAAGGTGTGCGGAAGCATATAGAATATATATAGTTTAGGTTTAGGTTTACAACCCAAACGTCCCAAAATAAACTCCAAATAATAATAATAATATTTAACGGTGTTAATAAACGGCATGGCTCATTTTTCAAAACACAACAAACTGAGCTTGGTCAATCATCCCGTCCAAAGCACCGATCACCTGAAAAGATTCAACGAGGGAGGGATTAGCACAAAGCTAAGTGAATGAATATAATCTACAAATTCTGTGAAGCACAACAAGCTAGCATATACATCTCTACGATCTAAAAGCCACATAACCACATAACACTGTTTGTTCGAGAAGATCGGGGTCCTGCCGGAGCCTTAAACCATGGTCGGCCAAAACCACGGTAACCGATAGCGTTTCGTATCCAACACCCGGGCAACTCCCTCCCCTTAACCATGCAACAAATACAGGTAAGGTCGGATACCCTATTAGTCGATACCCGATGCCCAGCGCACTGACTTCCCAAACCTCGGTCACCAAGTCAAACCGAGTTGTTGCTACCAATCAAGCAAAGTCTCTTCACATATGTGCACATAACCTATTTGACTCAATACTAGCAAATAGGTACTAAACTAGCAAGCTAGATACAAAATTCACATCGAAAAGCCATTGCAACTGAGTTCCCATTGCGAACTCGGGTTCGCGTCGCTAACTCGTGTTCGCGTTCGGGAACTCAGTCGCGAAGTGTTCACGATCAACTCCATAATTCCATGTATCGAGTTCGCGTTTCGCGAACTCTAGTTCGCGTCGCGAAATGCCCGAAGCTGGTACATTTCCTGCAATTTACCAAGTATGCATATAGCGAACCAATTGTAACCAAACACAAGTTGGAGGTTAAATCCACTCACCGTTACTTCCACTTGTCGAACTCAGAGGTCTAATGTTTCTGAGTCACGATCCCGATTCCTGTACACCAAAGGAATACCGAATTAGTATATTATTCCACCAAATTATAAACAATGTTAAATATGCATTTAACTCTAACACTTGCACTAACTAGATAACCAAACACTTCTAACCTCATATAAACATGTCATGACCATTTACACTTACACAACAAGTCAACTAGCCATATTGCATTTCTTACACTCAAACGGGTCAAAACCGGATTATTAAAACCATAATACTTTCCATAACTACAATCATGTAAACAACTTATACATCACCAAATTATGTGTTTATCATGTTGTTGACATTCATAGACCAAGTAAATCCATACTAAAAACATTTAGTCAACTTTCATCATATTTACCCAAACGGGTCAAAATCCTATATTTAACTTCAACACTTACCAAACACCACTATAAAGCTATAATCACACCATTTAGCAATTCATGACTAACTAGTCATTTCAAAATACCAAATTCTATTTCTAGACTAATATTAACAATTCCCAACTACTAGTTTATGTTTTAAATATAAGCTATCCAAACACTATAAATTAAACTAACATTTTCACCAAATTACATCATAATTAACAAACACCAAAAATAACATATCCAACATGTTATTTTAACATAACTAGCAACATAAGTCATAAAACATACAAATGACATATTACCACCAACTAGTCTCTAAAACCCATTAACTAGATTATAATATAGACACCAAATCCATACCATCTTTTAACTAACAATTTTATCCATACAAGTCACATTCATCCATATTAACATCTAATATTTTCAACATATTAGTTTACCCTAAATTAACAACAAAACCACCAAAAATTCAACATATTAGCCACGAAAATATATTCGGAAACGATATTAAAAGGAGAATCCAAAAATATAAAAATCATACAATCCTTTAAACATTTCAGAAACTGGATATTTTAATCCCTTGATTAAAATATCAGAAAAAGACAAAAGGTCAATTAATTCATTTACCATTTAATCAATTTATTCCATAAAGGGGGTAAATAGATATTTTCAAATATCAATATATACCTAAAACAACTAGGCCGGTTTTAGGATGTTACATGCTGGATGCTCAACCAGATCAAGAACAAGAGCAACCACACATTCCCCAACATGAACAGGATCCTGATGCTCCTCATAGTGCTTCTGATACTGATACCGAGTCAACAGAGGTTCAACCTCTTATTCTAAGAAGAAGAAGACGCAGTGTGACTCCAGTACTCATGGGGGCATTATCCTTAGAAGAAGATGTGCGGCATACACACATTCCATCCTTAACTGCCTCTCTTCAAGAGCAGAATGTGGTTGCTGCAACTGCAGACCTTCCAGGTCCTGAACCAGACCTGAGTGCTCAACCAATTGAGGAACATCATGCTCCTCTTGATGTTGAAATCCAGTATGAACAACATACACTAGAAGGTACTCAGGATAGAAGTCAAAAAGGTCCTGAGGGTGTTGGTGGTTCCAATCAACTCACAGATGAACCAACACCGAGTTCTGCAGATGGACGAAGGGAATCTGACAAAGTCTCAGGTATGAATTTCTATAATACTCTAAAACTCATATATATATATATATATATATATATATATATATATATATATTTCCCAAATAGAGACTAAGTATTGGCCAGTACCAACTCAATACTGACCAAAGTCTCACACGAACTTTCAAATATATACTCTTTTATGGCCAACATAGTTAGCCCACTGCTACTATGCACAATTCATACACTGAACACTAAATGATCACTGTCAGTCTACAGTTGTCTCAACATTTAAAGAGACATTGGTGGTTGATGTCACACTGACACCCACTGATGCTGCTTGAATCATGTCCAACTTATTCTTGAGTTGGATCACGTGATTCAAGAAGTGATCACAAACCCTTAAGCCACAATAGCCAAATATTT
Source organism: Calendula officinalis (assembly GCA_963853835.1). Classification (NCBI taxonomy): domain Eukaryota; kingdom Viridiplantae; phylum Streptophyta; class Magnoliopsida; order Asterales; family Asteraceae; genus Calendula; species Calendula officinalis. Next base: position 42,452,360 of record OY970823.1, on the reverse strand, counting down.
TCCATGGGGTTTTAGCCACATTTCTTTTATCACTCTGATACCGAGTGATAAACATTGAAAATAAAAAGAAGCACATCCCAGGCTCGATTTCCCAAACCAAAACCTTTTCAGAAAATGTGGCCTATCTTACACTGAGCTACTCAAATATTCACACTCACTTTTTACTGAAAACTTCTTACACATGCTATGCACAAGTCCACAATATTTCATCATGAACCAGATGAAATACAGACTTCAAAATTCTGTTTAAATGATTATTGAGTTAAACAACAACACAATTCTATTTGATAAACCTTTCTTACTAACCAGGTTTCTATTTTTGTTTCTTTAGCACCATCTGTGCAGGGTAATCAGGCAGTACAGGCTCCAGAGGAACAAGAGACCCTGCAGACAATCATGCAGCAAATCATGGCCAAGCAGAACACACAAAACAACATTTTGGCCAAGATGGACACAATGAGTAGTGAGATTGACTCTCTCAAACAGTCAGTGGCACTACTCCAACAGCAACATCAACCTCCACCAACAGTCAGTGGAAATAATGAAGATAAATGTGGAGATGATACCGAGCCAAGGAAATCACCCTCAAATGCTGATCTCGAGGGTGATACTGATACTGATGCTGCCACCGAGCCTATGCCTTCCCCTACCCAAGATGATCCAGAAGGGGACATAGGTGGTGATACTGAACCTCTTCCTTCCCCCATCTAATGATAACAATAAGGGGGAGAAGAGACAAAGAGAAGGTGAGGTTGATCAACCTGAGCAATCTGCTCAGGGGGAGAAAAGAAGGAAACTAAATCAAGATCAACCTCCACAACAACGACAACAATATCATCAAATCAATCATACTGAACCACTTCGGTTCCAGTATGAGAGAAGAAGACAAAGAGGGAGGTCAGTCCTGCAACAACTTGAAGAACCATCTGAGCCAACTGCTCAGGGGGCGACTACCACTGACCAACCTCAGCAAGTTGATACTGAGCCTCCTGCTCAAGAGGTGAACAACTTGTAGATCATTGTCGATAGGCCTTTTGTCTGGCCTATTGCTGATGATGAAGATGAAGAACCAAATCCAGTGCCATCTCAAAACTTTCTTAAATTTGCACTGGATGTGGCTGATCAAGAAAGCTCTTCATCATCATCCTCTGATGATGAAGAGCCTCCAAAACAACCACACTCTCCTCAGGCTGAAGTGGCTTCTAGGGCTCCTCAAAGGCCAATTACTAGACGAATGACAAGAGTAGTCATGTCCTCTGAATCAAGTGATGAATCTGATCCAGCTCCTTTAATCACTAGACCTAGGAGATCTGTTCATGATACTGAGGTGGAGACTGATCAATAGATTGAGGATGAGATTGAGGCTCAAAAGTTCTTCCCTATCAAGGAAGAAGATCCAGATACTGATACTGAGGCTAATGTTCCATGGACATCTCACGGAATAAGAGGAAAAGGAGATGATCTTTTTCAACAGTATTGGAACATAGTGGCTCAAAGAACAAGGTATAGGGAGAACAGAATGGGTATGCTGAGAAACAGAACATTTCTCAGTGTGAGGGACATACACTGGCTAAACATTGACATCAACAAAATCAAAGTCAAAACTGTTGATAGGTCCATAGTTGCATTCTGCAATGGACCGGTCAGTCCTCCCATGAAGATCTTTCTTCACGATATCCAGAATATGGGGCTCTAAGACTGGGTCAAGATTGCCAGACTCATAAAGGAGTTGCCATCAAGATCTTCTGAAGCCCAAGTAATGTTGGATGAAATCTGGGTTGTTGCTGCAGTATGCTTTGAGAAAGGCATATTATATCAAGCAGATTACAGGGCACTCAGTGTGATGACTGAGGCTTACAAGAACAATAAACTTGAATGTCTTAACACATTCAGATTTTTTAACACATACCATGTACCTCCTAACCTTGTTTTCCAGGATCAAAAGAGCACCATATATCCAACCTCTGGATATATGTACACTGACCCAGAGGATAGGGAGTGCTTTATCACTGAAGCAGACCTGCCAAAAGCCCCTATCAGTCATCTGGTTGGGCTAAAATGGATGATAACCAAGAAGGAGGACTCTTGGTTCAGAAAGAAGATCGTTGCAGTACTAAATAGCAGAAGGGATGAACTGATGAAAAGAGAAGAGTTCATCCACATCAAGCAAGAGGTCTTCTATGAGCATGAATCCATCAACAGCAGATGAAGAAGAAGATTCAGCTTTTTTTGATGAGGAAGAAGATTTTGTTGTCTTCTTATTTTTGTTTTTGTACTTAAACTTCTCTTTGTAATTGTCTTGTTATCATTAGACAGGGGGAGATTGTTAAGGCAAAAAGCCTTACCCCTTTAGAATCTTAAGATAACACCACAACCTAGACTAGCTTAGATTAGATTATAGAAATTAGCTAAGTCTCGGTGTGATACTGAGTGGGCAGTATTGGCCACTCAGTATCAGAACTCAGTATTGGAAATCCAATACTGAGTGGAAGGACTGAGTTACATTCTCAAATGTAACTGACTAAGATCAAATCCCTTGATCTTAGTCACTTTCCTTGATCAGTCCTTCCATTACTCCTTTGCGCATTTTGTAAGATCTCTATATCATTATAAATAGAGATCATTTGGCAAAGGAGTACTCACCAATTCACTTTACACTTTCATATCATATTGTAATTGATCAGTGGTATTGCTATTCCGCAAACATACCACACTTAGTGGATTTATACATTGACAATATTCTTGTGTTATCACTTTAATATTTCATAAAGTATAATAAATCTATCAATTAACTTACAAACCAGGGTTGTTGTGACCTAACAGAACAGCATTGTAATTAGGTTTAACATCAGTAGTAAAAATTTGATTGTTCCTACTAATGTGTGACAAATTCGAATATCTTGAAAATTGATTTAGTTTTCGATTATTTTCAAAATATTGACTTCTTTTTGGGCTTCCATGCCTAATATTTTACACAAATCTTTGTGCAGATCTTCCAAATTTGGGGACATCAACATGTGTATTTTTATCAGTTTGTTTTAATTTGGATTCTTTTAATTTTTCTTTATTTTCTTTAAATTCTTTGCAGTTGATTGGATTGAAGTGACAATCCTTTGCTAAGTGGTTGACTTTGTTGCAAATTAAACATGTTAATTTTGTTGTTTTAGCACTTTCAGGCTTTCTTTGTTCTTTTAAATGATTCAAGTTTCTTTGATTTCACCTTCTTAATATGGTGGGTATATGCTCAGAATTGTATTTAGGGGATTCTTGACTTTGTGTGGTATGAAAACTTGTGTCAGTTGACTTAATGGTGTGTTCATAATCAGAAGAATCATTACTTGTTTCAGTTTGACTTTCTAATTTTAATTCATCTAAGATTCTTTCTGAGTTAGACTTAAGTGGAGGAATAAAATATGATGGTGGAGGGACAACATGATATCTAACTCCATGAACAACTTTTTCAGTAGTTTGATTGCTAGTTAGTTCATCAATTATCCTAGAGCTTTTTTCAAATATTTTAATTGTAAGTTTATTTAGTTCTAATTCTAATTGACATTCTTCTGACTTAGTTAAAGCTTCTTTTAATTTTAATTCAGCATGCTCTTTATCATAAGTTTCTTGTAAAAGTTCTTTGCATTTTTGATCAGTTATTTTATAGATTTTAATTTGATTTTCAAGATCAGCAATGCAACCATTAAATTCTATTCTTGTGTTTCTATTTAGAATCATCTCATCAAGAGTTTATTTATTAAGTTTTTCTAGTTTTTTGTATGCTTTAATGCATTCAGGAGTGCAAGATTTGGAATGTACCTCAGTATTAGGATTAGTGAAGGCCATGAGTGCTTGATTTTGGGCATGTTCTTCTGCTTGAAAGCTCCAATCATACACTTGTCCTTCTTGAGATTCAAGAGCAGTTGAGTTTGATGTACTGTTCTTGTTATAATTTGATCGTTGATCTTTGCTAGGGCATTCTCTAGCAAAGTGACCAAAATTACTGCAGTTGTAGCATTTGAATTTGGTTTTGTCAAATCCGGCACGTTCACCTTTGTTGAAGTTCAGATATCGTCTACCAGTTCTTTGAAGGAATCTATTGGTTTTCAAGCTTAGCATTGCCATCTGCCACTTTAGATCCATCTCTTCCATATCATCAGGATTTATTTGTTCCAGATCTTCACTAATTAGTGCAGTGTGCACATGACTAGTAAAGAAGGATTCTCTTGCTAAGTCTTCAGTTTCTTTATGCTTACCAGTTGTAGCATCTTGACCTGCACCTGTACTAGACACAAAAGCAGCATTGTTTGAAGGTAAACTAGGAGTTTTCTGACTTACCTCAGATTCAAAAACACTTAGTTCATTGTATAGTTCATCAAGCTCCTTTTTTCTAGTGCATCTCCTTGTCTATATATAATAGTATACATAGACCACTCTCCACCAATAGATCTGAGAAACTTCATGTTGACATCATCATTGTCTGGTTTAACTCCAATGAGTTCACCAATGAGTTTGTTGAAGCGATCAAAAACTTGTGACAGTGATTCATTCTTTTGTCCTTTGAAGTTTTCAAACTCTTGTTTCAGGACATAGTTCATGTTTCTTTTTGTACTTTTAGTACCAACAAACCTTTTCTCCAGAGCCTGCCAAAGCTTCTTAGCATCATCATATTCAACAAAAAGATGTTGATAGTCATTGGGAATAGCAAGCAATAGAGTGCTTAAGGTCTTCAGTTCAGTTCCTCTGTCTTTCCTTTCCTTATCACTCTTGAGTTTGTCTGCTTCTGTTGATGAACTAGTGATTTGGGTTGGAATGGTTTTGTTGCCTTCGAGTATAACTTCCCACATGGAATAATCAGTAATAAGCATGTACTGCTTAATTCTGTGTTTCCACATCCCAAAGTTGTTGGGAGTGAGAATTGGGATCTTGTTTGCATGTGTGCTTTCATTGTTATCAGACATGATTAACAATTTTAGTTTCGAAAGTATGAAACTTTTTGATGTTCTTAATTCGTAGATCTAGAACCTTAATGCTCTGATACCACTTGTCAAGATCGAATAACTCAATAAGTTATTAAATCTCAGATCAACTAACAATGAGAAGTTACAGCGGATTAACACTCTTGTTATTGATTAAGAACAATAAACTGTTAATAATATATGAATTATCAAGAACACAATTTTTCACAAAAAGCTTCAATGTATATTAATTTGATCGATCATACACTCGTATGTTTACAATTCATAAGGAACTATATATAATAGTCCTTGAAGCCTACAACTTTACTCTAGTTATTCTAGGACTAGATTACAATTGAATTACAAAAAGATATAAATTCTAAACTAACTCTACTAGAATCTCGGACACGATCAGCACCATATATAACCATCAGTAGTATATCCAAGATCTGTAGTATTTCACTTTTAAGCTTCATCAATAGTAATTCATAAGTATTACCTGCAGCATCAGTAATAGATCGTTTATATCCCAATAAGTATGAGAGATGAAATCTCGGATCTCGAGGTTTGGATGTGCCACCAAATGAAGTGGAAATTCATCTTAATATACTACATGCAAAGAATAAGCCATTGATTGTGATGAAAATATAACAATAATTTGCTAAAATAAGTTAGATAAATTGGGATCATGGGTGAAGTTGCTGAAATGGCCATATTGAATGTGCCAAATCTTCCATGTATGTATACATAGATAAATTGGTATGTGATTTATAAAACCCAATTCTATATTGTTTTACTAATTATTGATAATTATTGTTATGTGATGATCACGTAACGGTGTGAACAAGAGTTACAACTATAGTCGACAAACATTAACTCGGGAGTCAGGGGCGGATGTAGTTTAGTGCACACGGTGGTACATGCCACTACTAAAAAATTTACCGTAATATAAGTTTTTTAGAATTTTTTTTGGTATCACGTTTTTTTGGTATTACACTGCTACTAAAAGATTAAAAAAACATACCCAATAGCCCATAATAATATTAAAAAATATTAAACTCAGTTTTTAGCAATAGTTAAAACTCAAAGCCCAACCCAAAATGTAAACCAAATAAAATAATATCCAAAGTATATGTCTTGTAGGGTTTTTTTTTAGGTCTATGAAATTTGTAGTTGTCTTGTAGAATGAAATTAGTTCTTGAAAAGTTGTTGATGTATATAATCAAATATAGTGTTTCTGTGACAGAGTCACTATTAAAAATCTTATTGTTCGGGAAGTTGCACCGAGCCTCGCGAGCGCGTCCCCAATTGACACCGTTCGTCAGCGGGCAGTGGGATACTCGCAAGGGGTGCATCCCCCTTGACCTTCGTCTTTTTTTATATCAGCGAGAGTGCTACTACCGGTGGGAATTTCTAATTCCGGACCTGAGGAGACAGTTAAGGCAAAGTCATAAAGGGATTCCTGTTAAGAAAATTGTTTCTTCGTTTTATCGGTCGATTAGCTTAAGCCTACATGCCAAATTTCATTCGTATAATTGCAAATTAGTCTCCAAAGTATATGATAATAACAAAAATGACCAAACTATTCAAAAACTTTTGACTATTAAATTAGTCTCCAAAGTATACGATAATAGCAAAAATGACCAAACTATTCAAAAACTTTTGACTATTGTTGGTAGTTTGACACCCTTGTAGTGTTTGTTTGTCACATATATTAATTTTATGAAGTCCATTGAGCATTTCTAATACGATTGATTCTAGACGTATGAGTCTAGGTATGTAAACGAACTGAACAAACACAAATAGGACTTGTTGGTGTTTGTTTGTTAAGGAAAAAAGTGTTTGTGAGCCGTTCACGAACAATTAAATGAACGAACTTAGTTCGTTGCGTAGCTCTTACAAGGATAAACACAAAGTTATCAATCATTAATTATATATGACACATATGCATATAATTACACGAGACCAAAGTTTGTGAAAATTTATTTTTAACACAATTTATTAACAAAAACAACAATATACAATTCAACCATAAAATTAGTTTTAATATACGAACTCTCATTATCACAAGTCTAATTATCTTATAGCCAAAAGAGATAAATTTGTCAATTATTCTATTTAGTTTTTTTCGCTAAGAGCAAATAGGTATTTTAAAATGTCAAAAGAATTAACCATGTTTTTTTGTTTCCTGTCAAATGAATGTCAAACCTTGAATAACTACTTATATTTAACCTCCATTAAGTCATACCTACCACCACCCTCGCTACCGCCCGCCGCCATGGTCTTCTTCATCTCGTTACTGACCCATAGCATGGGTACCCTACTATTGTTAGAAAAATATGTAACTGAGCAACTTTTACTCGCCGGAAAATAAGTTGAATAAGGTACTTGCCACTGTATTGAGCGAGTACCCCTGCTAGTTATTTATGAATAAATGAAAACTGGTAATTGGTTCAGACAAGATAAACTATTATATAATGCAATTAATATGGAGTGTGGCTACATACCGATATACCATACTCAATATTCACTACCTACCATCAATACAATATCTAGCAACTGCAATACCACACTCAACATTAACTACCTACTATCAATGCATAGAATCTGTATATACAGACGCAAAAGATCGATTAAAGTGACCAATTTCTCATATATATAATTTCCATAACATAATTAAGGTAACTAAAGATGATGAATCGTTTTCTGGTTCTCATAATCACAATCTACTATTTTGGTGCAACATCATCATCATCATCATCATCATCATCATCATCATCATCATCATCATCATCAACATCAACATCAGCGAGAGTAGACTATCTTCCAGGTTTCCAAGGACCCCTTCCTTTTCATCTCGAAACTGGGTACCTATTCTACGTGTATATATATATATATATATATATATATATATATATATATATATATATATATATAGGGTCCGGATCCGGTGAGGACTCTTTTCCTCGCGAGGACTGTGAGGACTCCAAAAAAAACTCTAAAAATGATCCAAAACAAACTTTTTTCAAAAAATTCTTTTTTTAAATATCTAAATCGCTATGTATAAGATCCAAAACAAAAAAAAAATTTCCAAAAATGATCCAAAAAAAAAAATATGGATCATAATAATGATCCACAAAAAAAATATGGATCATTGTTATGAATCGCTAAAAAAAGTGGATCATAATTTTTTTTTTGAAATTTTTTTTTTGTCAAATGTAGTAATAATCATGGTGGGTTATATATATTTTTTTCAGAATTTTTTGAAATTTTTATAAGGTGTCCTCGCGAGTCCTCACCGAAAAAAGAGTCCTCACAGGATCCCACTTCTATATATATATATATATATATATATATATATATATATATATATATATATTGATATGTTATAATATGTTTTTGATGTACTTAATTAGTTATGTGGGTGTGGATGAGAATGAGGATGTTCAACTGTTTTACTATTTCATTCAATCCGAGTCAAATCCAAAGGATGATCCTCTCATATTTATAATTACAGGCGGTCCTGGTTGTTCTGCTATTTCCAGCCTCCTATATCAGACTGGTATTTAATCAATATTTATTTCTTAAATTTAGGAAATTTTGAAATTTCAGTCTTTTCATTAGATTATAGTACGTGAAAATTGAGTTCCTTCAGGTCCAGCGCGATTTAAATATGTGGAGTACAACGGAAGCTTGCCTACCTTGATCTCGACACCTTATGCATGGACCAAGGTATCTCCCTCCTCTACCTACACCCAACTTTTTAAATCTATGTATACATAAACATTGGACAATAAATGAATCTTTAATATATTTATAAGGGCATGTTTAAGAAAGCTTATATAAGAGCTTATTAGCTTACAAGTCTTATATAAGTCACGTTTAAAGGGTTTATTTAAGCTTATAAAAGCTAATAAGCCTTCTATATAAGCTTTGTCAAACATGCCCTAAGTGTCATGAGTTATTCCTCTTACAAACAATTGGTTTTAAGATGGAACCCCACAAACTTACAATCAATTGCAATGCAGATGGCAAGCATAATTTACCTAGATGCTCCAGTTGGTACTGGATTCTCCTATGCAAGAACAACTAGCCTCTCTCACACTATGGAAATCCAACTTTGTTATCAAGCCTATGAATTTATCAGAAAGGTAGAGTGCATTTTTTTCTTCTTAGGATGATCACAGAAAAAAGTTAATACCAGTTATGCCGCGTACATCAGAATCAAAGACTCGATTTTCCCCGAGTAGCCTGAACAAGGACCACTCCTCTCCGTTTAATTACCTTTAGATTTTCTGACATAATTATGCGCGCAGTGGTTAGAAATTCATCCGAAGTTCATTTCTAATCCGTTCTACATTGGAGGTGATTCCTACTCTGGAATACCAATCCCGATAATAACAAATCTAATTTCAAATGGTAACACTAATTTCCTCTATAAATTTAACAGCATATATAGATAATATCATTAATTTGTGAAATCTGCAGGCAACGAAGCTGGCACTAAGCCGTACATTAATCTCAAGGTCTTTTATATGTTTTGCTTGTAGAGTAATGCTACCTTTTAAATAACTAACAGTGAATTTGTGCAACTGAACAGGGGTATACGCTTGGTAACCCCTCAACTTTTGCAGAACAATCTAATTACCAAATTCGTTTTGCAAATGGTATGGGACTTATTTCAGATCAACTATACGAGGTTTGTTTTGACTAGATTGACCGTTTCATAACTCTACTACTTGTTTTAACATCGATCCATCTAATGTTATCGTTATGTTTATAGTCGTTGATCGACAAGTGTCATGGAGAGTATCGATCAGGGTATGTTGATCCCAACAATGTAGGATGTCTTCAAAATCTTGAATTGTACCAAAAGGTTCTTTACTTTTTACAACGAGTTAACTACTCCCTCCGTCCCATAAAAAAAATTCTCATTTATCTTTGTCACAAGTTTTAAGAGATTAATAGCAATTTTTAAAACCCGAATTTTGAATCGGACCGAGCAATGCTCCAAAAATGGTCGGACCGGTGGGTTCAAACGGATTACAATGCTATTGTATATTTATGTTAAATTAGTTATGTAAAAGGTATATAAATACAAAAAAAATCCTAAAAAATTACAAAACAAGTTTTATAAAATTCTAAAAAATTACAAAACTGCTTTTCGAACAAAAAATTACAAAAATTAACCAAAATTACACAAACCCGGGTTCGACCGGCCAGTCCGACCGGGGTTCACTGTTAAACCGGCCGGTTCGAAGCGGTTCATAGATGAACTTTTAACCGTCGATTCGGCCCGGCATATTTCTATTTCCCGGTCAGACCGGCCGGTCGAACCCCGGTTTTAAAGACACTGATAAATAGTGGTGAGGTTATAGGTAATAATTTTAATTAAAAATATAAGGTTATTTTGGAAAGAGAAAGTATTTTAGGTGATAATTAGTGGTGAGGTTAATTTATGATAATAATATTATTTTATAAAATGGGCCTTTTAAATTTGAGAAATAAGAGTTTTTCGTGGGACAAATTTTTTAAGGGGAAAGAGAAATTTTTGTGTCACGGATGGAGTAGTTGGTAGGCAAAAATATTAGAAATAAATTTGAATTAGTCTTTCTAGTGCATAGATGGGATTCGAAGTGCCAATATTTTGGATCCATATTGTGGTGACCTTTATTCGCCAATTAAACTACCCACTCAGAAGCTGATAATTCATGATCAACAACATCCTTTTTACTGTCAAGTAAGTCTACCCTTTAATTAACAAGACCGGATCCTAAATTCATCCAACAATCTTTTAAAAGATGGTTTTGATGGATGCAGAATGAAGAATATAAGCTAGTTGGTTATTGGCTTAATGATGCTAGTGTTAGAGAAGCACTACATATACGGAAGGTATTTGGTATTTGGTATTCGTATACATTTCTAATTAAATAAAAGGGCAAAATGTATTTTTGTACCCTGAACTTGGTGAACTATGTCCTCCACTTCCCGGAACTATTAAATGTGCAACATTGTACCATGAAATTGACATAATGGTCAAGTTCAGAATACCATAATGCAACTTTAATAGTTCAGTTATTCCATGTAGTAAAAGACATAGTTAACCAAGTCCACGGGTACTCAAATGTATTTTGACTTAAATAAAATTATAACATTGCTAATCATAAATGCTACAACAACACAGGAGACCATCGGTTACTGGATAAGGTGCAGTAAAAATTTAAGTTTCACCACGACAACGGACGATGTCAGACCATATCATTTAAACCTCAGCAACAAAGGTTATCGCTCACTTATCTACAGGTCTTAATTTCTATTTTACACCATAACTGAAGTTTTTGTTATGAAAAATAAAACGTACGACTCAACTTTTATAATCTAATGTAGTGGTGATCATGATCTGAATATTCCCCAACAGTCGACTCAAGCATGGGTAACAGGCTTAAACTTCTCTGTCGTTGATCAATGGCGATCATGGAAGCTTAATGGTCAAATTGTTGGGTAATTTACAAATGTTACTTTTAGCACAAGGAGATCAAATTTACTAACGTTTTTAGTTTATTTATTGACAGGTACACTGAGAGTTATTCCAATATGATGACATTTGCCACCGTGAAGGCAAGGAATCCTTAACTGTAGTTTCTTTAACAACAGATACTAATGTACTCTTAAATACCACATATGTCTATAAAAGTGGTTAACTGAAACAATTGTGTTGCATTGCAGGGTGCTGGACATATAGCCCAAGATAACAAGCCTGAAGCATCTTTTGCAATGTTCAAAAGATGGATATCTCATCAACCATTATAAATTTATAACCTTCATCGTCAGCTATTATCAAGTAACAAACACAACAGTTTGGAATCTCGAATAAATCCAATTCTTGTTTTGTTTTTTAATGCGAATATACACGTATTGTAATTTTAATAAATCCTAATTTTTTAGCTCGAATAAACAGAAGTATGATAGATTGAATCTTGAATCTCGAGGTTTGGATGTGCCACCAATTGATGATTCATCTTAATACCAATACCAATTTAGAATTATGATTGTGAATTCAAAAATCCTAATATTGATACAAAGTTGTATTAATACATAAAAATCGTTTTCTTTGTATGATAATACTCGTTTCGGCACATTGACAATATATAATCTTTTCAAATAATGGAAAGAAATGTGCTTGCAAGTCAAGTTATTCCAACCCAACCCAACCCATTTTAAAAATAGAGATGATTTCATACACGTCCTTTTAAATTTCCAATATTACGTATATATTATTGCAAATTCATTATTCAAAAACCTCAAGATTCTCATATATATATATATATATATATATATATATATATATATATATATATATATATATATATATATATATATATATATATATATATATATATATATATATATATATATATATATATATATATATATATATATAGTGAAGGATTATATTAAGAACTCTGATTTCAAAAAGAACTCTAAGAACTTTTAATTAATCAATCACAACCATTAGATTTAAGATTAACGGTTAAGATTTATCATGTCATTTTCGTAAATAAGTCAACTTATGTATTTGGTAATTAATAAACGAAAAGGGTGAATTAGTAATTTTAGAAAAAAAAATAAAAGAAAACTAAAAAAAAAAAGAATACGTAAACAGTTTCCTTAAAATACTCCCCCACTCTCTATTTCTTCTCACCACCCTTTGTTCTCTCTCCCGTTTATTCTCACTAACCCTAAATTATAGATTTAAAACCCTGATATGTGCGGCTACCGACTTCAAACCCAATCATCGGTGCATCCAAAGGTTAGCAGTAATGTTGATGGGTGTCAGAGTATATGGCTACGGTATGATTGTTGAAGGTGAGGGTGTTTGCCAGTTCATTGACGAAAACCACCGCTGCTCAAGTCGGTGGGCCATTTAACAAACCAACCGCTGCTCCGTCGAATTCACTTGCGAAACCTCAGGCGATTTCACCACCAAAGCAATCTTCGCCGATGCAGCAGCGCCAAAAGCTCCACTGCCTGGATTTTTTACGAATAGTTATTTTGATGGCGTCGATAAATTTAATTCTATCGTCGACGGTGATGAGGTAATTGTTAACTATTTTCTAGTTTCTATATTCTCTGGTTTTTGGTGTTTAATTGAATAAAATTGAGTTTAATTTGGTTTCGTACTTTTTTTTTCAATTTGTAGAACGATTACAGTTATGTACTGGTTATATTTGAAAGGATTTATGGATGATAATTTCGTTGCTTTTTATTCAAGATGGTTATAATTCCATGGCAAATCCAAGGTGAATTTGTAGGTAGGTTCTTAAAAAATAATATCCTTCCAAGCTGGGTTTATTTGTTTCATTGGGTTTAATTGAGAAATAGTGGAAACTTGTTGTCTTTATCTTGTTATGTGCATTAATATTGTGCAGTTCATTACTTATTCATTTTATAATTTTTTTAATACATCTAAGTGATTAGCCAGACAAGCAAAAACTCACCATCATTACCGCTAATAGAAACAAGATACTGTTGGGCTACCAAATCCATCACATGGCCATACCGTTGGGCTACCCAATTGTGAAAACAAAGAATTCAAACAAGTGTTTTTTAATTATCTAGTATGTGGTTTTCTTTTCCAGTAAGTTGTGGACCAATATGAAAATTGATAAGATATATTATTCTGAATATGATTGATTATCCAAAAAGAATAAATATTTGAACATTCGAATTAGACTGAATTTTGCATATATGTTCTTGATTAGGGTAACATAAATGTTATTGTTTGGATCCATATACGTTATCCATGCATGTGTGTAATTCAGTTTTTTTGATCTTTTGCAGTGGATAAGGCAAGGAGCATTTGATGTTAAAATTGGTGTAAACCTTTTTGCTGAAGTAACTGATGAAGATGAAGGTTTTGATGATCAAGCAGTCATAGTGTTGTTGATTTTAACATTGATGTTGATGATTATGTTTTACGAGTTTCCATATGTGTTATTGATTAGGGCTTGCGAGTTTGCATATGTGTTATTTGATTAAGTCTTTCGAGTTTTGCATATATGTAATTCATTACGATAACACATGTATTGTTGAATGTTCTTGAACAAGATTACGATATTTCTTCGTAATAATCATAAATTCTGGTAAACTAATTGTTATATGAAAATAATGCACCGAACAAAATTATGGTAATATCATAAATAGAACATATATGCTCAACTGTAAATTAACATATATGCTTATCCGTAAATTAACATATATGCACCAATAAATTTTCAAAATTAATTCCTAAATTTTAGGATTTTTCAAAAAAGGAAACAAATGCAAAATGTCGTAAATACCCCTGAATAATTAATATGAATTAAGTAAATCAAAATTAATTTACTAAATTCTGATTGGTTAATAAGAGTTCTCAGAGTTCTTTTTAAAATCAGGGTTCTCAATATAACTCGACCCTATATATATATATATATATATATATATATATATATATATATATATATATATATATATATATATATATCCCTTTACCTAATTTAATAATATTTAAATCTTTTAAAATAATATACAGTTATCGAGTTTAGCAAAAAAAAAAAAGTAAATGAAAGAAAAAACCCTTGACCTTTAAGGGTATTTAAGACATTTTACTATTAATTTATGTTAAGATTTATGTTTTATAAAAATTAAATGATTAAATATTATTAAATTAGGTAAAATGATATATATGAGAATTTTAATGTTTTTGAAGGATATATGCGTAATAATGAAGTTTGCAAAGATATATACAGAATATTGGAAGTTTGTAAAGACGTGCATAAAATCATCCCTTAAAAAAAACCCAAAAACCGACCCATATTGACACCTCCAAGTTTGTCAAGGGTTATGTTATAACACGTTGTTGTCATTTTAAATGTACTTGAAGGAAAAGTAACATTTTAGGCTTACAGGTTGCCTCTAAGATTTGAACAATAGACTTGTACAAGTTTCCTACAACTGAAAATTCACTCAAAATGCCTATTTGCTTTCAAAGTTTCTTTCATATATATTGCATCACAATAACTGATTTGCTAACCGAATTACTATATAAATTGGTTTATTTGGGGTATGACAGAAAAAATCCAGCAAACAAATGGAGGGAAAACCAAAAACTTTTCACGGAACACTTGAAGCTACCATTTTTCATGCTACACCTTATTCACCACCGTGTCTACTTAATGTACGTATCATCTTAAATTCTTAATGATAAATTATGATTCTATTCTGAATTTGTATTATTATTTATTGCATATTCATAAGTTTTGTTTAATTTTTTTTGTTGTGTTATATGTTTTTCTTGGAACAAGAGGTATAAAAATATGTACTAATGCCAAAGAATGAGTCTAGGGGTGGCAATTAGTGTTGGTTAGCATCCGTTTGATTTGCTTATGACTCGGTCCGAGTCGGCATGTTTGTTTTCCTCAATTTCGCCTAACTTGGTCCGCATATCGGACTCGGTTCATACCATTTTGCTGAACCAGTCCAAATGGAAAAAAAACACCTTACTCAGTCAATAACTAACTCAATCAATAACTAAATCAATCACTAAATCAATCAGGACTAGGGCCCTGTTTAATTTGGTATTAATTTTGGATTCAGACTCGGTCCGATTCACAGGGTTAGATTTCCTCATACTTTGTCTAACTCGGTTCGATATATTGACCGGGTCAACCTAAACTTCTAACTTGGTCCGATTGAAAAAAGCATCGGACTCGGTCAGAAATTCAATTAGCTATATAATAAATGCATGATTTCAGTCAGAAGTTCTGATTTAGTTAGCAACTAACTCAGTTAGCAACTATCAAATGACCTCTAACTCAGTCGGCAACTATCAAACAGACCCCAACCTCATCCCATTACTTTTGGGCATCTCTACCTAATCATCAAACTAACAAGGAGCATGAAAAACTTACTAACCCCAACTTCACTTTTTGCAGTGCATAAATCCAACTGGAAAACCTGCCTATGTAACCATCAAAATGAATCATAAAAAGATAGCATCAACTACTCACGAAAGTAACAGAATTTGGAACCAAACATTACGTGTTCTTTGTGCTCACCCGATAAACACAACAATAACCATCACCCTCAAGACAAACTGCACCAAACTCGGGAAAATCAACATCCAAGCCCGCCGATTGCTGGAAAACGAGAGCCTGATTGACGGCTTGTTTCCAGTAATTATGGAAAATGGGAAACCACACGCACAACTGAAAGTTAGGTTAATGTTATGGTTTAAACCTGCAGAAATTGAATCGAATTGGGGGAAGGTAATTGATAATAATGAATTTAATGGGCTGAGAAATGCTACATTTCCACAAAGGAGTAATTGCAGTGTTACATTGTATCAAGATTCTCATCATTGTTCTACGTTTCAACCACCGTTTGATGTTTGTGGTTCACCAAGAAAGCTTTGGGAGGATGTTTTTGTGGCGATTGAGGATGCTAAATATTTTGTTTATATTGCAGGATGGTCTTTCAATCCTAACCTCATCCTGGTAAGCATTAAACTGCCGGCGTTAAGTAAAAAAAAAGAGTAAATTACACGGATGGTCCTTTAAGTTTATAGAAAATTTCACCAGTGGTCTTTTAGTTTCAAAAATTACACTGTTGGTCCCTAATTCTGAAAGGTTTTTTCACCAATGATCCTTTACACTAACTGACGTTAATTTTTTCTGTTAACTCTCCCCATTTGCAATGCAAGTGAGGGTAAAAAAGTCATTTTTAATTTCTTTTCAATCTTAAATTAATTTTTTTTATCTTAAATAAAAGTTTTTAGTTTAAGAATAAAAATAAAAAAAATGAAAAATGAGTTTTTTACCCTCATGTGCACTGCACATGGGGTAGGTTAACGGAATAAATTAATGTCAGTTAGTGTAAAGGACTATCGATGAAAAACCTTTCAGAATTAAGGACCATCAGTGTAATTTTAAAATTAAAGGACCATTGGTGAGATTTGCTATAAACTTAAAGGACCATTCGTGTAATTTACTCTAAAAACAACGTTGATCAAAAAATTGTTTTTTTTTTTTTCCATTTTAGGTTCGGGATCCCGAAACCGAAATCCCGCACGCAAGAGGGGTAAAATTGGGAGAATTGTTGAAAAGAAAAGCAGAAGAAGGTGTACCAGTAAGAATCATGATATGGGACGATGAAACTTCATTACCAATCATAAAAAACAAAGGAATAATGGGAACAAATGATGAAAACGCTTTTGAGTATTTCAAAAACACAAAGGTTATATGCCATTTATGCCCTCGATTAACCCACAATTTCCCCACAATCTTCACACACCATCAGAAAACCATAACCGTCGACACCCGTACAAACTCATCATCAAACAAACGAGAAATACTCAGTTTTATCGGCGGAATCGATTTATGCGATGGCCGATACGATACAGAACAACACTCGCTTTTCAAAACCCTAAATACCGAATCACAAGCACACGATTTTTACCAAACGAGTATAACCGGAGCAAGTTTTCCAAAAGGCGGCCCACGGGAACCATGGCACGATGCACACGCGTGTGTAATCGGTGAAGCTGCTCGTGATATAATGACCAATTTCGAGCAACGTTGGGTGAAACAATTCGATCAAAATTCACTCGTTCCGGTGAACACGATAATCGATCTTGAAAACACGAGCAATCCGATTAATCGGGGTTGGAATGTGCAAGTGTTTAGGTCAATTGACCACGTATCGGTCAAATTCAACCATATGAAGAGCAATTTTGTTGAAAACAGTATCCATGAAGCTTATGTGGAAGCAATTAGGCGAGCCGAGAAGTTTATATACATAGAAAACCAGTATTTCATCGGTGGATGTGAATTATGGGAAAACGATCAACAATCAGGATGCACGAATTTGATTCCGATTGAGATTGCACTTAAGATCGTGAATAAGATTAAAGCAAAAGAACGATTTGCGGTGTATATTTTGATACCGATGTGGCCTGAAGGTAGTCCTGAGAGTGAATCGGTGCAGGATATATTGTATTGGACACGAGAAACGATGAAAATGATGTACGGTTTGATTGGGAATGCGATAAATAATAGCGGTGAAAATTGGCATCCGAAGGATTATTTGAATTTTTTTTGTCTTGCTAATAGGGAAAAGGAAGAGAAAGGAGAGTATACGCCTATTTATTCGCCTCATCATGCAACACAATATTGGAGTGCTCAAGAACATAGGAGATTTATGGTTTATGTGCATTCCAAACTTATGATAGGTAATTCTTCGTAACCTTTTCAACTCGTTAAATTCATGAACTTTAATTCATTTTCACAATTTCAAATCGTTAGTAATGAACGGGTCATGTTATCTCTAAGAGGTTAAGGGTCGATAAAATTTAGCTTAAAAGGAAATAAGTAGAAAGTCTCCCAAAGTGTATTTTAATTTTAGGGCGAAAATACATTTTAGTATCATGAGCTTAGCTAACTAGGTATTCTACTATGCCGAACTATTAAAGGTACAACATGATATCCTGAACTTAACAAAATGGTAGATTTAGTACCTTGATTCACTAATTCGGTCTTGTTTTTCACGTGTTTTGTTTCTAATATCTATATACTGTGATGAACGGATATTTTTAATCCGTCAAAAGCTCCAATGAAATAAAGTCAAGTAAGAAAACATGGTCAAATTAACAAGTCAGGGTATCAAATCTACCATTTTATCAAGTTCAGGGGCACCATGATGCACCTTTGATAGTTCAAGGTAGTAGAGAATCTAGTTAGCCAAATTCAAGGTACTAAAATGTATTTTCGTGTTTAATTAATACAACCTCAAAAATCATTTATAAATAAAATATAATCATATTTGACACATTAGTTATGTTCTAAGACTTCAAATTTTTATATTTAACACATTAATTATCTTTTTTTTTTTTTTGCAGTTGACGACAGTTACATGTTAATAGGATCTGCCAACATAAACCAGCGGTCAATGGACGGTCAACGAGACACAGAAATTGCAATAGGATGCTACCAGTCACGAGACGAGAATAAACAAACAAATAAAAGAGACATACACGCTTACCGTATGTCATTATGGTACGAACACACAGGAAGAACCGAACAAGTTTTCCAAAATCCTGAAAGTTTGGAGTGTGTAGTGATGATGTGTCAACTCGGGGAGCTGATGTGGCAGATCTATTCAGGAGATGACGTCATAGATATGGAAGGTGTCCATTTAACTAGTTATCCTGTGAATGTAACAGCAGAGGGTAAAGTTGAGGATTATGTGGATAGTGGGGCCCACTTTCCGGATACAAAAGCACAAGTAAAAGGGAAACGATCAAAAGTTTTACCACCAATGTTTACTACATAGACACTTATTAATGTCTAATTAATTCTTAAATTTATTTCATACTTAGTCTAATTTTATGAGAGAATAATGTATAAATCATAGAGAAGAAATTCGACATACCTCTATAATGATAGGTTTGTGTGGTTAATTATACATGTGCTTCCAGAACCATGTTCATCTGCAACACAACATAGAAAAACAAATATTATGAGGATAAACAGTTGTAAACAAATTACTTATTTATAAAACATTGCAACATATATAAATTGTTAAAAAAGTCGTGTGTCTAAATGAAAATTCTTCAAAATCATTTGAAGAACACTTGCAACACATTGAATTGGAAAAAAGAAAACTATTTATGTGGCCATATGAAAAACAATTAATAGCCAATTTACCGATAACTAACTTAAGATGTAATTGCAGAAGATTACCTCTTCCTCTATTTTCTCTTTCTTCTTGGTTCTCATGAAAAGGTAAGCTACAAAATACAATAAATAATGTGATACAGGTTAACAGAGGATTTGAGAAAGAAAATGCGAATTAAAGCAAGCAACGGTTTTACCTGCACAATGAACAGTTGAATAAAATAATCTGATATGATTACAAAAATTATACTACAAAAATGAATGTACAATCTAGTAGCTATAACTCTTATTAGCTCATTAACATCATGTTAGCAACAAAAACATGTTACCAGAAATCCTTGAGATTCCCAATTATGCAGTGATCTGATCTAGCCTAAACAAAACACGCATCAGAACTCACTAATTAACCTAATTCATAGTTTCATACTAAGTTGTAGTAACACAAATTCACATCCAGAAAATCAAGATTTATCTTCTGTTCATTTAACGCATACAGAATGATTGGTAAAAAGAGCATATATTAATGATCCTATCAATCTCAAATCGGTTAAGCAATACCTCCGATTGAAACATTAACGGCGACGAGAAGCGGCCAGAGGAACTTGTAACGGTAACGGTGACGTGACGGAGTAGGACGCGATTGTTGTGGATGTTTCTTCAACTGACCTCAAATTGTACAATTAGGATTTCGGAAATGCAAAATCAATGGTTAAAATGATCATAATGATACCTTTTTTTAGGTTTGTAACGTAGAGCTTGGGAGTTTCGTTACTCATTTTGTGGTTTTCTTCCATTGCTTCCTGTGTAGGGGTGTAAACGAGTCGAGTCGAGCCGAGTTCTGTCAAGCTCGAGCTCGACTCGCCAACTAAAACTCGAGCTCGAAACTCGACTCGATACTCGACGAGCTTCCATTTTTAAGCTCGAACTCGACTCGGTGAAAACTCGAAACTCGACTCGATACTCGGCTCGGCTCGAAAAATTCATTTTTTTTTTAAAATGCACTTTTTTGTTGTAAATATGTATATGGAAAAGGGTAAAAGGTAATTATGTACATGAAAAAAGGGTAAAATGGTAATTAAATGAAAGCTCGATAAGGCTCGCGAGCCTAACGAGCTGTGTATTTTGGAACTCGAACTCGGCTCGAAACCCTACTCGAGTAGCTCGAGCTCGAGCTCGACTCGGTTCACAACGAGTCGATTTCGAGTATTTTTCGAGTCGATCTCGAGTAACTCACGAGCTGTCTCGACTCGATTACACCCCTATTCCTGTGTCACTGTTGACATGGATTTAGAAAAACCCAATTAATAATAGAATTTGCATTTAGACTTAATTTTCTAAATATGTATGGAATAATATTAATTAATTTTTACTTTTATCATTTTATAAAATGCTTAATGCTTAGATATAGTAAAAGCCTTATTAATAACAAAAATGTGCAACTTAAAATAAGTGATTTGGATAATGCATGCACTAATAAATTGTCGCTAATGCTTGACGACTCTGCCAATGTCATGCATGAAACTCGAGAGAGGTAGGTTAACTTCTGCAAGAAGATATATAATACGATTATATTTGTAAAATTTTAATCACCGAATCCAACCTGTCAAATTTGACCTTTGACCATTCACAAATCACAACTACATACTGAGATTAACTGAGTAACAACACAAGAAATCAACAATAATGTTATCAAATGAATGCAAATCATATAATAAGATACAAAAATTCAAATAAAATATATATAAAAAAAAACATATTCTAGAAGCCCGTTTGCGGGCTTGAAATTTTTCTAAACAAGTTGATGATTCTTCATAGTCGTGTAACCAACAATAACTGACTGCTTCCTTCTATAGAACATCATTCTATTTCTGTTTCATTCCATTACATTACACAATCAACAACATTTTTTGTCATTTCATCAGTCGATTTTCACAGACGAATAAATCTTGCGAACAAACCACAAACACGCGTAAAACCCGATCGTACCCGTCAACACAAAGAAAGCATACGAAGCAATCAACATATACCCAAAATACAAAACACCCGAAACGAATTTCGTGATTTCCAATTTTGTGAAATAATAGAAAATCGAGTAGAGAAAAAGGTATAAAGCCGATGAGCCAGCTGTCAAATAAGCTCTCCACCACCAATGGTAATCTTCACTGCATAATTGGAAGTAACATAACACGACGGTTATTTCCGCACACGTGATGATTAGGATCACAAACACGATTAACAGAAACCCGAAAATGTAGTAAAATTGGTTTAACCAAATCGAGGTTAAGATGAAGAAAAGCTCGATGAAAACCGCGCCGAAAGGGAGGATTCCGCCGATTAGGATTGAAAACACGGGTTTCATGTACCAGGTTTGTTCGGGTACTTGTCTCGGGATTTTGTTTGTTTTCACCGGGTCTTCGATTGCGGGTTTCTTGAAGCCCAAGTAACTGCCAACAAACACTAACGGGACCGAAATCCCGAACCATAAACACACGAGAGCAATCATGGTACCGAACGGTACCGCTCCAGACGATTTTTCACCCCAAATTAACGCGTTTAAAACGAAGAAAATCACGAATAAAACACCCGGAAACATGAAAGACATTTTCAACGTGTTTTTCTTCCACTCTGTGCCTTTGAACATTTTGTATAAACGGGCCGAAGAATACCCGCCAAATAAACCCATGAAAACCCATAACAGAACCATGGCGGTCATGAGCCCGCCACGGTTTGAAGGTGATAAGAACCCGAGTGAAGCGAATATCATGGTGACAAGTGTCATCCCGAGAAGCTGGACACCTGTCCCGACATGAACAGAGAGTAATCCGGAATATTCCGGTGACCGGAAAACGTCTCCGTGAACAAGTTTCCACCCGGTTTCTTCTTGTGCTTCTTCTTGTGTGTCTAATTGGTTATAATTTGCAATATCTCTGTAAAGTGTTCTCATCATGATCATTGCTACCATTCCCGAAAGAAATAAGACGATCATTAACGAGTTTATGATTGAAAACCAATGGATTTGATCATCGTTCATAAGTAGGTATGTGTCCCAACGTGACGCCCATTTAATATCACTCTCCTAAAAAAAATATTAAGAGTAAATGACACAAATGGTCCTTTAGGTTTGTGCCATATTACATATTTGGTCTTTAAGTTTCATTAATTACACTAGTAGTCCTTATTTCTGAAATATTGACACGTTTGGTCTTTTAAGACTGGGCGTAACGCATGACCGTTCGTTCGGTCACGACCGCCACCTCACCTCCGGCGACGCGTCCCTCCCCGTTACACGGAATTCGGTCGCGACCGTTCGCTAGCCCTCTTTCACACACACACACACACATATATATATATTAATAATTTAATAATTAATAATTTAATAATATATTATATATATAATAAGTAATATAGATATATATATATATATTAATAATCTGCAAAATAAAAAAAAAAAATTTGGTCGCCAATTCGGTCGCCCATTACGGGCTATTGGTTGCTGTCTGGTCATGTATTTGATCAGGAGAGAGAAAGTTGATGTGGCGCAGAGGTGGCAGGGGTGACCAAACTTAGTTTGGTCACCCATTACGGGTAGTCTAAGGACTATCAGTGTAATTTATGAAACTAAAGGACCAAATATGTAATATGGTACAAACCTAAAGGACAATTTGTGTAATTTACTCAAATATTAATTTATAACGTGTGTAGTGTAATTAGGGTTTTTATCAATATTACCTTGAATGTAACATCGTATGTAAATACAACTTCTTTATCAGTATCAACTTCTTGCGGTACGGTGCTTCCTTGAATTATATTTTTTGTATTTTGGTTGCATGTTGTTAGTTGTGGGTTCTTTTCATCCCAATCTTTGTACTCGTGATTGATACTGTTATCATAAATTCGGATTATAATAAGTTAATAATAAAAATAATGTTATGATTTTAAATAAAATACCTGTTGGGAATAACTTCAAACCCGACAATTCGAGCAGAATCGGTCTCGAGATCTTTGTGATACATGACTCGAAAGCTCAGATGGTTATTGATGAAATATTTTTCCTCTTTGCTCTGAACAAGTAAACAAGAGATTAAATTTATACAATTTTGTATTAAAATAATAATAATAATAATAATAATAATAATAATAATAATAATAATAAATGTTTTTATGTGTCTATCAAATTAACGTACCCCTGCGTAGTTTCCCTTAAAACCGACACGAAAACCGTGTTCATAAGTGGTTGACTGACTACCATCTCGTCTTTGTCTAAGAACAGCTACTGGCAGGTTATCCAGAATCCTGCATTGCAGAATAAAAATCCAATATAAAATTATATAAATTGATTCATAAAATTTTCAAAAAAAATCTGGGCGCACATACATGTTAACACGGTACTCATCATCGATTTTTTCTTTGAATTTCTTTGCAGTTCCGGCATCAAGCTTTACTCTGCAACCAACTTTGCATGGTTGTTCATCTCTCATAAGAAACTGAAACGAATAAATTATTAAATTATAAACTTATATCATGATATAAAAGGGGGGAATTTTGATTTTAAATAAATAAATTGAGGTCAAATTAACCTTGACCAGTCATTGGACAGAAAGATCCTCACCGTGTAGACTGAATTCTCAATGCGGTCACCTCTAAGCACTTCCCCCAAATTTTCAGCACTGTTTGTAACATGCTTAGGCTTACAATAGTTCAAGTAATAGTACTCGTAAGGTAGTTGTGTTTTTGTGGAAGAAAGTTTGTTGACTTTGACTTGAAGAGGGTCACCCTGGTAAGAAAATTAGCAATTTGATTAAGAATTAACCAGATATCAACAGAATAAGTTCAGAAATACTATAATAAGTAGAAATCAAACACCTAAAAGATTGAATTTTGGATCTTAAAGGTCCGATAGACTAGTTAATTGGTGAACTCACCATTACTCACAAGTTACATCGATTTGTAACTTATGAGCTTTAGCTAATCTTTTTCCACTTAACTGATCTGCACTTCACAATGAGTGGCCATCATTTAACACTATGAGTATGACCTTTTTAGTCAAATAACATTAATCTGGCATCAGATAAGCAACTAAAACAGTCCTGTACTAGTAAGATGGAAATCACTCTTCAGCATTACGCAAACTACAGTCAACTAATTAGATCTACCAGCAGTAAATGTGCATATAACAACAGATCAGAAATGAACACAATTTCGGAATTCAAATCGATAGTTCACTTTAAACCTCAAATCTAAAGCCCTAGATTTTAGCTCGATTTGTACGGTTACACGCTCTAAATTGAGATCCTGAAGTAAAACCGAAGCTCACGGATTAATCATTCGTGTTAAAAACATATATAAGCACGAATTTGCGAGTCATAAACCAAAAAAAAAAAAAAGGAAAAAAATGCTACTGCTAGATCCGAATGATAACGATGAGTTACAGTGAACGTACCCGTTGAAAATCACGAGGAGCGACACCGGGAAGATAGAATGATTCAGATGATGAGATGAAGAAGATGACTGAGATTAAGAAAGAAGACCGGAATCCACTGGAGCTCCGTTCCATTTTCGAGATCTCGATCGAGTGAGATGGTGTGTGGGTAGAACGAATCCGTGTTTCGTGTGTCGTGAAATTATTATAGATACAGTATCTCATAAATCCAATTCCACGCCTATTTTTGCTATTTCCACTTTGAGTATATTGCAAAAAACGTCTCTAAATGTATCATATATATTTCAGTTTTGATCTAATACTCTTTTTATTGCATTTTAAGTCCTAGTTTATTAGTTTAAGCGATACTATCCTTTGGAAAAATAAACAAAGTCGTAAGTTATGTACATGAACAATCTTAAGTATCCAGATAGAAAAAGAAGCCTTTTGTCTCACTACCGGGATTCAAATCTTACTCGTAACAATTTAAGTTGGTAAGGGGAAAATAAGTCTAGAAATAGTTATGAAAATATTAATTAAACCTACATGTATCAGAATTAATTATTTGATTCAAGTAGTCTATACAGATATCCCTTTCTATATACATGTATGTTATCTACATGAGGGCATTAAAACAAGATCAAAAATGAAATCTTGTCATTTATTTTAATCGAATTTCTCATGCTACTAATAACAATATCTCGTACTTTTTCTTTATTCGTCTAGATGCACCAAAATGTAGAAAATAATAGAAATAAAAAAATTGTTATGAATAACGGTGCTTTTTCCTATACTGTTATATGATAAAAGAATAAATAATAGAAATGGTAAACAGAAACTCGCAAGACAAATTGTCGAATAGGAAGAAAGTATGAAACTGAACTACAAGAAAGATAAAAATCATGACTAGTATTGCATATTGTAAAATAGTGTAGGGACTGGTTTTTTAATTTTCATGTATCCTACTCGGAAGTCTTTGCCTCCTTGCACTTTACAACACCGACACGAAATTACCACCAAAGTTGTAACGATCAGGTCAAAATACCCGTCAATCAAAACTCACAACTTTCCAATAACCATCTAATTACAATAAATCATTCGAATCCGATAATGTTTATACATAAGATAGCAACCGAACTAAGATCTCGCTACATACCGACAATTACTATGGATACAAACCAACTAACTACAATCAAAATACAAAACTACTCAATATCTGCATACCTAAATGTATACCAGAATTAGAACTTCTAAGTCTCTGATCAACTTCAAGATCCCATCTGCTTTCTCTTATCTTTTCCTGTAAAATATTTGTCCACTAAACGGGTAAGCTACAACGAGCTTAGTGAGTTCATAAAGCACAAAATAATACTAGCATTATATACAAAACAAAAGAATAAAGCATATAAATGATATAAAACAATTCAGGGAATTCACGTTATAGCAAGAACAAGTCAATACATAACTAACCGAGAAACTTTGCAACTTAACATGAGATTTACTGAGAATCTGACATGCCGAGTATCAACACCTAACCGGGATTAACGAGACTTACTGGATGGCTGACACTGAGAATACAACTTTATCACAAGAATCAACAAGAGTTCTCCAGATAATAAACACAATCGAGAACCAATCATCAAATCAATAATCAACCGGAATCATCGCGTAACCACCGTAACCGACAGACAATACCATGTCATGGATCAACGAGATCTCCATACAATCCAAACGAATCAAAGTGCGTCATTCCCCCTTAGGCCATTAGGGAATGAGGCCGGTGAAGGTGATCATGCCACCCCTAAATGAGTCCATGACCCAGCTTCACCACCACGGTCCATACCACTCCTCCGTCAGGTACCCCCGCGACCACCGCTCAACATATTACACAAAGTAATACTCAAGCTGTAACACACCGATTTTTCAACCCAAATTAAAAACTTTTAAAATAAAGATTTAAGTCTTTACAAACCGAACATCAAAAATATGGTTTAACTAAAACATTTGGAATAATTAGAAAGTACCAAAACCGGTGTTACAAATATATCAAAACTATAGTCTAGGGAATTAAATAAGTACACCGAGTTAATCCTTCCAAATGCTAACTACGGGCCGCCTAATCTTTAGCTCCCGAACCCGAGTACATAGTCAAGGTAAACGTAGTACGTGAGACAAATATTGTCTCGTGAGAAACATGGGTTTTAGACCCGGTTAGAAATAATTTGCAATAAAAGAATAATTAAATAATTATCAAATTACACATAGTCAATCAAACTCTAAGGCTTGCCATAAGCCAAAACACATACGTAACGGGCCTCCCCGAAACAACTCCCCCGATATGGGTTAACTAGGTAAACTCCCCCGTTTCCGGGTTATCTATTTGCTCCCCCGATTTCCGGGTTATCTATTTGCTCCCTCGATTTCCGGGTTATCTATTTCTCGACACACTACCCTTGCGCAGGGTGGTACCGCCCCAAGTAGGTGTCACTAACTCCCCCAACTTGTGTGGGTTATCTAGGATCCAATTGATTAGCTACCACATAACAAATCATCTACTCGGGTCAAAGCCCATATCACAACTCAATCATACTAGTGGTAACAACACAATCAATTACAATACAATTCAATTCAATTCAATGTAATTCAATTCAATTACTTACTCTATCAATTCAATCTTTTCTTTATCAAAACAATTATCTAAGAAAGACTCTAAAATCATTTCAATTATAAAACGTGGTTTACTATGTACTCAGAAAGATCACATGTACTCACCTTAGCAATGCTATCCACCAATTGTGTTTAACAACACAATCCTTACTTCCGAATTGAGGAAGTACCTCCAATCTCAAGGTCTTCTTGACCTAACATCAATATCATTACAAAATCTAGTTATAATCCATAACTAGCTACTAATTAATCAATCTAAACATTCCCAACCACCAAGTTCATACAACTTGGTGGAATCTCAAACCCTAGTTCAAGATTTTCCATCATCAATCCCAAATCTAACTTGTACACATTTATTACAAGTCTACAAGGAGTGTTTTACACCCATGAAAGTTCATCTTCCCCAAAGATGATATGGTGGGTTCCCAAAACCACCATTGTTACCCATACTAAGCTCAAAATGAAGGTAACTAAGTGAAATAAGCAAGAATTCTTACCCTTGATGCTTAAATCCTTCAAGATGATGAAGATTTGAGCTCCTTAGCTCCAAAAACCATCCAAATGTTCTCAAAAACGGCTGCACTAAGTCTAGGGTTCGTAGGTGTTATGAGCCCTAGCTTCTACTCGGTTTTATATAGTCCAGACAGACCTCGCGCCGCGCTCGTGTTTGCCTCGTGCCGCGAGGTGACGCGGGTTGTCTTCTTGGTCGCCGCAGGAACGCCTACCTCGCGCCCCGCTCGCGCCTGGCTCGCGCCGCGAGCTCGACGCGAAGCTCAACACGAGCTCGGCGCGAGTCTCTCGTGTCTGAGTTCTGAACCTACTGTTTGATCTCGCGTCTGGCTCGCGCCTGCCTCGCGCCGCGAGGGCTGTTCCAGCCAGATTCTTGGCCTTTAAACTTGTTTCCATCCAAGTTTTGACCCATACTTGGTTATACCAAGTCCCGAACATTCAAACATTCGATAAAACACAAACCGAAACATAATTTAATATAAATACTAAAATCCGAATAAATCCTGAATAAATTACACGAGAAACAAACATAAAATTACGGTCGTTACAACTATCTACCCCTTAAGAGGATTCCGTCCTCGGAATCGTCTCATAATCTACAAAATCCGGGTAGCGTTTCTTCATCTCATCTTTGACTTCCCAAGTAAAATTTGGCCCAAGGGAATGCTTCCACTTGACCAACACTAGCTCAATTTCCTTGTTCCTCAATTTCTTTGTTTGGGCCTCCAATATGGCCTCGGGCTCTTCAATCAACCGGTTGGGTGCATCGACCCGCAAATCTTGGAGTGGAATAATATTCTCTGTAACGACCCGAAATTTGTAAATAAATAAATTTATAAAAAATATGATAAATAAGGATAAATCGTTTAAAGAACGTAGGAATTGGTTTCGTGTCGTTTGGAGACCGTATGAGAAAGTTATGGACGAAACCGGGTCGAAGCGGGAAGCAAAAGTTGCAGCCCTGCTGCATCAGGGCAAGATAGCGCCGCTATCTTGAAGATAGCGACGCGATCTTGCAAGGAGCAAACAGTGGCCCGAAATAGCGAAGTATGGAAAACGCGAAATTGAGATAGCGTCGAGGATAGCGCCGCTATATAGCGACGCGAAGTTTGGCGGGCATCAAGATAGCGCCGCTATCTTAAGTATAGCGACGCGATCTTCGTCGCTGCAGGCATTAAAGTCGGGTTTCATGTCATTAATTGCACCCAAAACCCTAGTTTTTCTCCCACTCGAGCTTGTGAACGATTTTGAGTGTAAAGTATCATTTGGAGCAGATTTCTTGGCCAAATCTTGTGATTCTTCACTCCTAGTTGAAGATTAAAGGTATATCTTCAATCCCTTGTAGTTGTAGCTTTAGATCTATGGGTTTAGAAGCTTGGGTTTGAAACCCTAGTTCATGGGGTTAGGGTTTATGGTGATGTAAATGGTGTATACACTTAATAGATGGTATTTTGACAAAGGAAACAAGTGTATGATTATGATTTGTAAGAATCTTAAGGGTTGGTTAAACCCAGGGTTGGTAAATCACCATATTTGGGGAATTGGATTGATGGGTGTTATCTAGAGGTAGATGAACACATTATTAGTAGATTGTGATGTTGAACATTATATGATCATTGTATTAGGCTTCCGGTGACGTCTTGGAAAGTCGGTGAATTTGTGGAAGCAAGAGCTTTGGTGTCAAGAACACGGTTGGAGCATTTATTGCTAAGGTGAGTACGTGTGGAAATTTACTGAGTACATAGCCCTTTTAAATACTTTCATTACTTGTGTCATGGTCTATTTGCTTAATTGTGTAGACTAGTAGTTGTTAGTTAGTTATACCGATGATAGTAGTGAACTAACTTGTTTGATGATGAAAGTGGTAGCCGAGAGCTAGATGGACATAACCATAGGGTTATGATGAGGTTGGAGTGATGTGATGATACGGGAGACTCCCCGGTCATGAGGTGTGGATTGAGGGGCAGTTGGGATGGATTTCCCATCGACTCTTCCACGTTAGTGGTCTTACTCATTGGACGTATTCCGGTGGGCAAGGCAGGTATCGGTAGCGTGGGCGATCCTATTGCCGGTACCTTGTTTCTAGTTAGTTTGGGGGCGACCCGATAACTAGATATGTATGTGGTTCTAGCTAGTTCGGGGGCGACCCGATAGCTAGACGTGATTGCTAGGTAAGCAAGGTTGATAGGGTCACACTAAGGTGACTAGACTGGATAGTTGGATATATACATGTATATTGATTGGTTATATGAAACGTGACATTTCGCTTTTATTATCGGGTCTAAACCTATGTAGCTCACGAGACGTTTTTGTCTCACGTACTCCTTGTTTTGTTTTGCTATGTACTCAGGTTCGGGATCGAAGGCTTAGGTACGCACGGATAGAGTTGCGGGACCTAGAGTAGAAGAACACTAGATTGGATTTAGTCTTAGCTTGGTTATGATATATTTTGTAACACCTACTTTTATACTCTGATTTCATACCAAGGTTTTTGTAAATCCGAATTGAGAATGTTCTTCTATTTATAAAAATGTTTTATTTTGGCCAATATTTTGTATTAAAAATTGAGGTATTACAACTTGGTATCAGAGCTATAGTTTAAGTGAATTAGGTTGGATGACCATCCTAGTCTTAGACTGTAGCACTAGGAATATAAGATTCCTTAAGATCATAGGTTGACCTTGAGACTTTATATTAAGTTTAGGGTTGAACCTAGGGGACCGATGAAATTTGATATGATTATGAATATTGAGTCTTATATGACCATTGGGTTGTACACAAGGTACTAAATGTTTAATGTCTTTCGTATAGTCTTGATCGAAAGAAATGGTGAACACTCGTAGAAGTGGGAATGCCCCGGAAAACCGGGAGGAAGAGATACCTCACGTTGAGGTTTTGGTTGAACAAGAAAGTCAACCGTCGATGCACCGGGATGGTGAATCGGAAGTCGGAGCAAATAGAACTCCGGTAACCATGGCGGATCTCCAAACTTTCCTTGACCAAATCAAGGGAACAGTGGCCGATGAAGTGCACCGAATTATTGGGGACCGTGAAAGGTCGGATGGAGACCGTGAATCCGAAGCTAAATCGGAAGAGAGAACCGGGGGTAGTGGCACCGGAGAGGGAAAGTCCTCCACGGGTGGCCAAAGTGATGCTAGGGCTACGCCCGTTGTGAAAGAAGGTTGTTCGTTTAAATCTTTCATGGCTTGTAAGCCAAATGTGTATACGGGTAGTTCGGACCCGAAAGTAACGATGAGGTGGATCCGGG
Source organism: Calendula officinalis (assembly GCA_963853835.1). Taxonomy (NCBI): domain Eukaryota; kingdom Viridiplantae; phylum Streptophyta; class Magnoliopsida; order Asterales; family Asteraceae; genus Calendula; species Calendula officinalis. Next base: position 42,420,836 of record OY970823.1, on the reverse strand, counting down.
AGACCGAGAGGGTTATCGGTAGTAGCAAGTGCAAGGATGCCGATATGGTGACGTATGCGTCACAACTTTTGAAAGAAGATGCCATGGTGTGGTGGGATATCGTGTATGAGACCCTCGGGAGGGAGGTAGTTGAGAAAATGACGTGGGATGAATTCACCACGAGATTGAAAAAGAAATTTTGTCCCGAAAGGGATTTGGAGAAAATGCACGAAAAGTTTGTGACCCTTAAAAAGGGTGATATGTCGGTGGAGGAATATTCGAGGGAATTCACGGGATTGCTCCCGTTTGTTGCTAAAACCTACTCGGATGAGAGGTTGAGGGTGGTCCGGTATGCTAGTGGGTTACCGTGGGACTACCAATTGGAAGTGAAGAGGGCGGCCACACTTGATGAGGCCATTAGTGCCGCCCGAGGGGTGGAAGAGGTTAATGAGGCACGAGTTGCCGAGAGGGCCCATGTGGGCGAGAAAAGAAAAGCCGAGAGCGGCTCTAGTTCGTTCAAGAAAGGGAAGTTCACATCGAGCTTCTCTAAACAAGGAAGTGTTGGCCTGTGCAAGAAATGCGGGAAAAATCATACCGGCATATGCCGAGGGGAGCCGAAATCTTGTTTTAGTTGTGGGAGGGCGGGGCACATAGCCCGAGATTTTAGGGCCAAGTCGATGGCCGATGTTGAGTGTTTCTCGTGTCACGAGAAGGGGCACTATAGCAATGCGTGCCCAAAGAAGGGGACCGAATCGATGGTGTCCACGGCTCAAAAGAAGGTGGAGCCGGTTAAGGTGAAGGGGCGATCCTTCCAACTCACTCGGGAGGAGGCGAAGGAGGCACACGATGTGGTGTCAGGTAGTTTATTCATTAACTCCTTGCCAACTCATATTTTGTTTGATTCGGGTTCCAATTATTCGTTCGTGTCTTATGAGTTCGGTTGTAAATTGAATGTGCCGTCCGAGATGTTAGATGAGGTTTATGAGATAGAAGTAGCCGACGGGAAAACGTCTATGGTTGAATGTGTTTATAGAAATTGTGAAACAGAAATAGACGGTAGAAAGTTTAAGGTAGATTTATTGCCAATGGGAATTAGGGCGTTTGATGTGGTTATCGGAATGGATTGGTTGGGTATGCACCAAGCCAAGATTTTGTGTGGAAAGAAAATTGTGTCGATTAGGACACCCGAGAATGAAAAAGTGTATGTGTATGGGGAGAAACGACATCACATGCCTAATGTGATTACCGCCATTAAGGCGAGGAAAAGTATATCGAAAGGTTGTGCATCGTTTATTGCATATGTATTAGATGGCCGAAAGGAAAAGAAGTCAATGGATAACGTCAAAATCATTCGGGACTTCCCCAAGGTATTTCCCGATGACTTGCCCGGTTTGCCACCGGAGAGACAAGTCGAATTTAAAATTGATTTAGTTCCGGGGGCGACGCCGATCGCTCGTGCTCCCTATCGTTTAGCTCCCACCGAAATGCGGGAATTGATGACCCAATTGCAAGATTTGTTAGATAAAGGTTTTATTCGTCCGAGTTCGTCACCGTGGGGTGCACCGGTGTTATTTGTTAAAAAGAAAGACGGGTCGATGAGAATGTGTATCGACTACCGAGAATTGAACAAGGTAACAATTAAGAATCGCTACCCGTTGCCGAGAATTGACGATTTATTTGACCAATTGCAAGGTGCTAGTTATTTCTCGAAGATAGACTTGAGGTCGGGTTATCACCAAGTTCGGGTAAAAGAGGGCGACACCGAGAAGACGGCTTTTCGTACACGTTATGGTCATTATGAATTCCTAGTGATGCCGTTTGGTCTTACGAACGCACCGGCTATTTTTATGGATTTAATGAATCGGGTTTGTAAACCGTTCCTTGATAAGTTTTTGATCGTGTTTATTGACGACATTTTGATTTATTCGAAAACCGAAGAAGAACACGAAGGTCATTTGAGGCTTGTTCTAGACGTGTTGAAACGGGAGAAGTTGTATGCAAAATTCTCGAAATGTGAATTTTGGTTGCGGGAAGTGCAATTCTTAGGTCACGTGGTGACGTGTGATGGTATTAAGGTTGACCCGTCCAAGATTGAAGCGGTGTCAAATTGGGAGCCTCCGAGAACTCCTACCGAGGTTAGAAGTTTTCTTGGATTGGCCGGTTATTACCGAAGGTTTATACAAGACTTCTCGAGAATCGCGATTCCACTAACGAAGTTAACGAGAAAAAGTGAGAAGTTTGTGTGGGAGAAGAAGCAAGAAGAGGCGTTTAAGTTGTTGAAAGAAAAGTTGTGTAACGCGCCGATTCTTACATTACCGGATGGTATGGAAGATTTTGTGGTTTATAGTGATGCGTCGAATCAAGGGCTCGGTTGTGTGTTGATGCAAAGAGGTAAAGTGATCGCGTATGCCTCGCGACAATTGAAGAATGCGGAATTAAGGTACACGACACACGACTTGGAGTTGGCGGCGATTATTTTTGCCTTGAAGTTGTGGAGGCATTATTTGTATGGGACTCCGTGTACTTTGTACACGGATCATAAAAGTTTACAATACGTGTTTACTCAAAAAGATCTTAATATGCGACAAAGAAGGTGGATCGAGTTGATAGCCGACTATGATTGTGAAATTGTGTATCACGCGGGTAAGGCGAATGTGGTGGCCGATGCCTTGAGCCGAAAGGTTTATGAGAACCCGAACCGAGGAATTTTAACACGTATAGAAGTCGTCTCGAGCATCATCGAAAGAATCAAGAATGCCCAACGAGAGGTTATGGGAAAAGACGAGCTAAGACAAAAACGGTTAGGCAAGAACCAACATTTTCTCGAAAATGCACAAGGGTTGAAGACCGTAGGCGGTCGTATTTGGGTTCCTAAGTTCGGTGGTATCCGAAAAGAGTTGTTGTATGATGTGCACAAGTCGAAGTATTCGATACACCCGGGAAGTACAAAGACGTACCAAGATATGAAACGGGTTTATTGGTGGCCCGGAATGAAGGCGAGAGTGGCCAAGTACATCTCTAAGTGTGCCACGTGTGCACAAGTAAAAGCCGAGCATCAAGTACCGTATGGGGTAGCTCAATCTTTAGTTGTACCGGCCGGGAAGTGGGAAGATATAACTATGGATTTCATAGTAGGTTTACCGAAGACGAGTAGAGGTCACGATGCCATTTGGGTCATAGTTGACCGGTTGACCAAGAGTGCGTTATTTTTAGCAATTCGGGAAACGTTACCACTCGAGAAGTTGGCTAAGTTGTATGTTGATGAGGTGGTTCGACTCCACGGGGTTCCGTTATCGATTGTATCCGATAGAGACGCGAGGTTTACCTCGAGGTTTTGGCGGTCATTACAAGAAGAGTTGGGTACAAAGTTGCGGTTGAGCACGGCTTATCACCCGCAAACCGACGGTCAAAGTGAAAGAACGATTCAAACGGTCGAAGATATGTTGAGATCGTGTGTGTTAGACTTCGGCGGTAAATGGGATGAACATTTACCGTTAGTCGAGTTCTCGTATAATAATAGTTATCACTCGACTATCAAGATGCCGCCTTATGAGGCGTTGTATGGAAGAAAATGTAGAACTCCATCTTGTTGGTTGGAAGCGGGAGAGACGAAACTCACGGGTCCCGAGATCGTGAGAGTGACAAATGAAAAGATTGGTATTATTCAAACCAACATGAAAGTCGCCCAAGATAGACAACGAAGTTATTCGGGTTTGAAGAAAAGGCCATACGACTTGGATGTCGGTGATATGGTCATGTTGAAAGTGTCACCTTGGAAAGGTGTAATGCGGTTTGGTAAGAAAGGAAAGTTAAGTCCAAGGTATGTTGGACCGTTTAAAATATTGAAACGGGTCGGGCTTCAAGCATTTAAGTTAGAACTTCCACCCGAGCTTCAAGGTGTGCACGACACCTTTCACGTGAGTTATTTGAAAAAGTTTATCGGGGAAGTTGAAAATATTATCCCATTGCAAGAGTTGCGGGTTGCCGGTCCGAACCGGTTAATCGAGGAGCCCGAGGCTATATTAGAAACGAAGACAAAGAAGCTTCGGAATAAGGAGATTGATTTGGTGTTGGTCAAGTGGAAGCATTCACTTGGGCCGAATTTGACTTGGGAAGTCAAAGACGAGATTCGGAAGAGGTACCCGGGTTTCGTGAACTATGATGAGATTCCGAGGACGGAATCTTCTTAAGGGGTAGATAGTTGTAACGACCCGAAATTTGTAAATAAATAAATTTATAAAAAATATGATAAATAAGGATAAATCGTTTAAAGAACGTAGGAATTGGTTTCGTGTCGTTTGGAGACCGTATGAGAAAGTTATGGACGAAACCGGGTCGAAGCGGGAAGCAAAAGTTGCAGCCCTGCTGCATCAGGGCAAGATAGCGCCGCTATCTTGAAGATAGCGACGCGATCTTGCAAGGAGCAAACAGTGGCCCGAAATAGCGAAGTATGGAAAACACGAAATTGAGATAGCGTCGAGGATAGCGCCGCTATATAGCGACGCGAAGTTTGGCGGGCATCAAGATAGCGCCGCTATCTTAAGGATAGCGACGCGATCTTCGTCGCTGCAGGCATTAAAGTCGGGTTTCATGTCATTAATTGCACCCAAAACCCTAGTTTTTCTCCCACTCGAGCTTGTGAACGATTTTGAGTGTAAAGTATCATTTGGAGCAGATTTCTTGGCCAAATCTTGTGATTCTTCACTCCTAGTTGAAGATTAAAGGTATATCTTCAATCCCTTGTAGTTGTAGCTTTAGATCTATGGGTTTAGAAGCTTGGGTTTGAAACCCTAGTTCATGGGGTTAGGGTTTATGGTGATGTAAATGGTGTATACACTTAATAGATGGTATTTTGACAAAGGAAACAAGTGTATGATTATGATTTGTAAGAATCTTAAGGGTTGGTTAAACCCAGGGTTGGTAAATCACCATATTTGGGGAATTGGATTGATGGGTGTTATCTAGAGGTAGATGAACACATTATTAGTAGATTGTGATGTTGAACATTATATGATCATTGTATTAGGCTTCCGGTGACGTCTTGGAAAGTCGGTGAATTTGTGGAAGCAAGAGCTTTGGTGTCAAGAACACGGTTGGAGCATTTATTGCTAAGGTGAGTACGTGTGGAAATTTACTGAGTACATAGCCCTTTTAAATACTTTCATTACTTGTGTCATGGTCTATTTGCTTAATTGTGTAGACTAGTAGTTGTTAGTTAGTTATACCGATGATAGTAGTGAACTAACTTGTTTGATGATGAAAGTGGTAGCCGAGAGCTAGATGGACATAACCATAGGGTTATGATGAGGTTGGAGTGATGTGATGATACGGGAGACTCCCCGGTCATGAGGTGTGGATTGAGGGGCAGTTGGGATGGATTTCCCATCGACTCTTCCACGTTAGTGGTCTTACTCATTGGACGTATTCCGGTGGGCAAGGCAGGTATCGGTAGCGTGGGCGATCCTATTGCCGGTACCTTGTTTCTAGTTAGTTCGGGGGCGACCCGATAACTAGATATGTATGTGGTTCTAGCTAGTTCGGGGGCGACCCGATAGCTAGACGTGATTGCTAGGTAAGCAAGGTTGATAGGGTCACACTAAGGTGACTAGACTGGATAGTTGGATATATACATGTATATTGATTGGTTATATGAAACGTGACATTTCGCTTTTATTATCGGGTCTAAACCCATGTAGCTCACGAGACGTTTTTGTCTCACGTACTCCTTGTTTTGTTTTGCTATGTACTCAGGTTCGGGATCGAAGGCTTAGGTACGCACGGATAGAGTTGCGGGACCTAGAGTAGAAGAACACTAGATTGGATTTAGTCTTAGCTTGGTTATGATATATTTTGTAACACCTACTTTTATACTCTGATTTCATACCAAGGTTTTTGTAAATCCGAATTGAGAATGTTCTTCTATTTATAAAAATGTTTTATTTTGGCCAATATTTTGTATTAAAAATTGAGGTGTTACATTCTCCACTTCACTCACAAATTTCTTCAAGTTACTAACATGGAAGGTGTCATGGACACCTTGTAACTCGGGTGGAAGTTCTAACTTAAATGCTTGTAGGCCGACCCGTTTCAAGATCCTAAACGGGCCTACATACCTTGGGCTCAATTTGCCCTTCTTTCCAAATCTCATCACGCCTTTCCAAGGCGACACTTTAAACATCACCATATCACCGACATTCAAATCGTAGGGTCGCTTTTTCAAACCCGAATAACTCTTTTGGCGATCTTGTGCCACCTTCATATTCTTTTGAATTATCCTGATCTTCTCATTTGTTATTTTCACAATTTCGGGACCCGTGAGTTTTGTCTCACCCGCCTCTAACCAACAAGAAGGCGTCCGAAATTTTCTCCCATACAATGCCTCAAACGGTGGCATCTTAATTGTCGAGTGATAACTATTGTTATATGAAAATTCAACTAACGGTAAATGTTCATCCCATTTACCGCCAAAATCCAATACACACGATCTCAACATATCTTCAACCGTTTAGATCGTTCTTTCACTTTGACCATCGGTTTGCGGATGGTAAGCCATGCTCAATCTCAACTTCGTTCCCAACTCTTCTTGGAGTGATCTCCAAAATCTCGAGGTAAACATTGCATCCCGATCGGACACAATCGACAATGGTACCCCATGCAAACGGACAACTTCATCAACGTACAATTTTGCCAACTTCTCGAGTTGCATGGTTTCCCGAATAGCTAGGAATAACGCACTTTTCGTTAACCTATCAACAATCACCCAAATGGCGTCATGATTTCTACTCGTCTTTGGCAGACCAACAATGAAATCCATTGTGATGTCATTCCATTTCCCGGCCGGCACTTGCAACGATTGTGCAACACCATAAGGCACTTGGTGCTCGGCTTTTACTTGTGCACACGTGGCACATTTTGATATGTACTTTGCTACCCTCGACTTCATCCCGGGCCACCAATATATTTTCTTCAAGTCTTGATAAGTCTTTGTACTTCCGGGATGAATCGTATACTTAGACTTGTGAGCATCATTCAACAACACTTTTCGGTTTCCACCGAATTTCCGAACCCAAATCCGACCATTTACGGTTTTTAGCCCTTGAACATTTTCTTCAAATACTTGATTCTTTCCTAACCTCTCTTGTCTATACTCGTCTTTTCCCATCACCTCCCTTTGTGCGGTTTTTATACTTTCAATAAAGCTAGACACTACATCAATCCGCATCAACTTAGCCTTAACCGGCTTTTCATAAACCTTTCTACTCAAGGCGTCGGCTACCACGTTAGCCTTTCCTTCATGATAAACGATCTCACAATCGTAGTCACTAATCAACTCGATCCACCTTCTTTGTCTCATATTCAAGTCTTTTTGTGTGAACACATACTTGAGACTTTTGTGATCCGTGTACAAAATACACCTTGTACCGTACAAGTAATGTCTCCAAATCTTCAAGGCAAAAATAATCGCCGCCAACTCTAAATCATGTGTTGTATACCTTTCTTCCGCATTCTTTAATTGTCTGGAGGCATAAGCTATCACTTTCCCCCTTTGCATCAAAACACAACCGAGACCTTTATTCGAGCCGTCGCTATACACTACAAAATCTTCCATACCGTCGGGTAGAGTGAGAATCGGTGCATTGCACAACTTTTCTTTCAACAAAGCAACGGCCTCTTCTTGCTTTTTCCCCCAATCAAACTTCACATATTTTCTCGTTAGCCTAGTGAGTGGGACCGCCACTCGGGAAAAATCTTCAATAAACCTTCAGTAGTAACCGGCTAACCCAAGAAAGCTCCTAACTTCGGCCGGGGTCTTCGGTGCTTCCCAATTCTTCACCGCCTCGATCTTAGACGGGTCAACTTTTATCCCGCTTCGAGATACCACATGACCTAAGAATTGAACTTCCCGCAACCAAAATTCACATTTTGAGAATTTAGCATACAATTTTTCTCGTTTCAAGACTTCCAAAGTTTGCCTCAAATGTTCTTCATGTTCTTCTTCGGTTTTGGAGAAAATAAGAATATCATCGATGAACACGATGAGGAATTTATCGAGGAATGGTTTACAAACCCTATTCATGAGATCCATAAAAATTGCCGGGGCATTCGTCAAACCGAATGGCATAACTAAAAATTCATAATGCCCATAACGAGTTCTAAAGGCCGTCTTCTCGGTATCACCTTCTTTAACACGAACTTGATGGTAACCCGATCTCAAATCAATCTTGGAGAAATAATCGGCTCCTTGAAGTTGATCAAATAAATCATCTATCCTTGGCAAAGGATAACGGTTCTTAATCGTCATCTTGTTAAGCTCTCGGTAATCAATACACATTCTCATCGAGCCATCTTTCTTCTTCACAAATAAGACCGGTGCACCCCATGGTGACGAACTGGGACGGATAAAACCTTTATCAAGTAAATCTTGGAGTTGAGCCATCAACTCTCTCATTTCGGTTGGGGCTAAACGATACGGGGCTCGGGCAATCGGCGTCGCCCCCGGAACTAAATCAATTCGGAACTCGACTTGTCTCTCCGGTGGCAAACCGGGTAAGTCATCGGGAAAAACTTCGGGAAAATCCCGAATAATCTTCACACTTTCAACCGTCTTTTTCTCTTTTCTTCCATCCAAGACGTAGGCTATAAATGATGAACACCATTTCGATAAACACTTTCTTGCTTTAATGGCGGTTAACAAGTTTGGCATATGATGCCTGTTTTCTCCATAGATGTACACCTTCTCATTCTCGGGAGACTTGATCGACACTAACTTCTTTCCACACAAAATCTTGGCTTGGTGGGTTCCCAATCAATCCATCCCAATAATTACATCAAAAGCCTTAATCCCCATAGGCATCAAATCAACCTTAAACTTTTTGCTATCGATTTCTAATTCACAATCTCTATAGATGTGTTGAACCATAGAGGTTTTCCCATCGGCTACTTCTATTTCATACAAATCATCGAGTAACTCTAGTGGAACCTTAAACTTAACACCAAATTCATGAGACACGAAAGAATAAGTAGAACCCGAATCAATCAATACATATGTGGGTATGGAGTTTATGAATAAGGTACCTGAGACGACATCATGAGTCTCCTTGGCCTCTTCACGCGTGAGTTGGAAGGCACTCCCTTGACTTTCAACGGCTCCGGTTTCTTGTGAGCGGTTGACACCAACGTTTCGGTTCCTTTCTTTGGGCATACATTGCTATAATGCCCTTTCTCGTGACACGAGAAACACTCTACTTCATCAAGGTTCCTCACCTTGCAATCTTTAGCCTTGTGGCCAAACCGACCACACTTGAAACAACCATTGGAATCCGCCTTGCACTCTCCCTTGTGGTCCCAACCACAATTCCTACATCCACCAACACTTCCTTGTTTTGACACGCTCAGGGCAAACTTTCTTTTCTTGGATGGCCCCGAAAAACTTTCAAACTTTCTCTTCTCATTACCAACCGATCTCTCTTGCACTCTTCTCTTGCTAACTTTTTCGACACTTCGGGCGACATTGATCGCCTCATCAAGAGTGGTTGCCCTCTTCACTTCGAGCCCATACTCCCATGGTAACCCATTGGCAAACCGAACCACACGACTACGTTCGGTTGGGTAAGTGCTTGATACAAACGGGAGGTATCCCGTGAACTTCTTGGTATACTCATCCAAGGTCAAATTGCCTTTCTTGAAGTGCAAGAACTCTTCCAACAACTCCTCCAACTCCCTTTCGGGACAATACTTCTCCTTGAGTCTCCAAGTGAACTCATCCCACGACATCATGTAAATGGCTTTCTTCCCCAAAGTTTCATACACGGTGTCCCACCATGTGAGAGCATCATCTTTGAACAAACGTGAGGCATAAGTACCTCCAATCTCAAGGTCTTCTTGACCTAACATCAATATCATTACAAAATCTAGTTATAATCCATAACTAGCTACTAATTAATCCATCTAAACATTCCCAACCACCAAGTTCATACAACTTGGTGGAATCTCAAACCCTAGTTCAAGATTTTCCATCATCAATCCCAAATCTAACTTGTACACATTGATTACAAGTCTACAAGGAGTGTTTTACACCCATGAAAGTTCATCTTCCCCAAAGATGATATGGTGGGTTCCCAAAACCACCATTGTTACCCATACCAAGCTCAAAATGAAGGTAACTAAGTGAAATAAGTAAGAATTCTTACCCTTGATGCTTAAATCCTTCAAGATGATGAAGATTTGAGCTCCTTAGCTCCAAAAACTGTCCAAATGTTCTCAAAAACGGCTGCACTAAGTCTAGGGTTCGTAGGTGTTATGAGCCCTAGCTTCTACTCAGCTTTATATAGTCCAGACAGACCTCGCGCCCCGCTCGCGTTTGCCTCGCGCCGCGAGGTGACGCGGGTTGTCTTCTTGGTCGCCGCAGGAACGCCTACCTCGCGCCCCGCTCGCGCCTGGCTCGCGCCTGGCTCGCGCCGCGAGCTCGACGCGAAGCTCAACACGAGCTCGGCGCGAGTCTCTTGCGTCTGAGTTCTGAACCTACTGTTTGATCTCGCGTCTGGCTCGCGCCTGCCTCGCGCCGCGAGGGCTGTTCCAGCCAGATTCTTGGCCTTTAAACTTGTTTCCATCCAAGTTTTGACCCATACTTGGTTATACCAAGTCCCGAACATTCAAACATTCGATAAAACACAAACCGAAACATAATTTAATATAAATAATAAAATCCGAATAAATCCTGAATAAATTACACGAGAAACAAACGTAAAATTACGGTCGTTACACAAGCCGCCGTGGGTCCTCACGAAACGAAATCATCTCTCAAGTAATTCATACGGGTAACTCACATTCGATATCAAACGGAATATTAACAAAGACAAACTCCAAGAGACCGGAACAAGAGGATTATCATAACCCGAATCAATATCAAATGAATCTCATACAAGGACAATCAAACCGAGACGTAAGACAAGGAATTCATAAGACTTGAATCGTGTCAAACGAGACATTACAAGGATGTTCCAACAATCAAGACATCTATCAAAAGATTATAAACAAGGAATACCACATATAATCACTATATTCGTTTAATTCAATGTTCTAAGCATCACATATAAGATGACAATAAACCAAATAACAAATAAATATATAGCATTTAGATATATATAACTACTAGTATATAGTTGTACATAGATGAACTCACAGTGTTGTTTCGGGTGCGAACTCAAACCGGAAGCCTCAATCAGATATAGAGTTTCCAAGGTGTCGACACTTTTCACAAGCTCCCAATATGTTCTACATAACCCCTGGAGTATACATACCAAATTTCATAAGCAAATATTACCGTTTACACTATCTATACTCTTCTCAATTGACAATTTTACATGTTAACCCATTATACAGCCCTCTGTTTATGCTCACTTCTGACATACTTAACCTCCGAATTAAACAATGAAATTTTGTGGGTTCATGTTAATGTTTAGTATGTTTCCAATTCCCTTGACCTCATATTTTTCTGATTTTTCTATGATTTTACATGAATTTTACAATACTGCAATATCTTGCTGTCAGAATCCAGCTCGACGGAACTGTATAAACTGCGATTTTCACCTATCTTAGACCCACAATTTATTTTTACGACCAAAACAAGAAACAGAGAAGACATCAATACGGTTCAGATGCCACTGGAATCACCCTTAAACGATTTTTCTACATTTTGCTATGATTTTTACAAAACAGTGCAGAATCATAACTTTCAAACACGAAAATTGCTAATTCTTACAATTAACCAATGATTTTAGCTATATAACTTGATATCTAACATAACCTAATCATAATATCATGATATTATAATGTTTTTAACATAACTTTAACCCTAATTTTATGGTTCATGAGGCTTACCCATAAGCGGGTTCATCACCTTCACCAAATCTCCACTTTCTACCATGATTTTTACTCATATATATGATAAGGGAGATGAGTTACCTTTAAATCTTCACTTGCATGTAAAAACCCCTTTGATTTTGAGCTTAAGATCGTCCACACACAGTAAAACACCAAGAACACACACACTTAATGAAAGAGAGAGTTTTTAAGCTGATTGCACGTGACCTGTTCTGTAAATGGTGCAGAAGAGTGTCTAAACGTGCTTTGTTCTGCATGAAATTTTAACACCACTTGCATATATCTCTTAGGGACACCGTGTCCAAATATCAACCCCAGAGACCCAGGCACGCGCCCTCACTCGCTCTAACGGTGGGGGTGTCCGCCAGTTAAATACTTAACAATACTAACGGAAATTTTCGTCCATTTTTCAAATGCCCGTAACTTTTTCATACGAACTCCGTTTTTAACGTTCTTTATATCGTTGGAAACCTCATAAGGAGTACTACAACTCCATTTAGATTATATTCATAAATTCTCAACTTTATTCCAGAATACTCGTTCCCAAAGTTGACGCTACAGAATTGGGTGTTACAAGTGTGATATTATTTTCTCATACATGTTTTGAGCATTTAAGATACATAATCCAAGTTACTTAAGCGTAAAGATATATATTTTAGGGAAACCAAAAACACGTATGTTACAAAAGTCACCATACGTCGTTTAGTTTTTTCAGTCTTTGTTATTCAAAATTTAATCGTAAATACGTGGTTAGATTTTTTTAAGTCACATTCTGTTCATATTTATTAATATTTGATTCAATATTTCATATTTAGTCTTAGTCAAGTTTCATAATTTAAGGTTTTTTCAGAATTTTATGAGAAAAATATTAATCTGATGGTTAATGCTTAGGTTTAGGGTGTTTAGCACTTTATCCCAATATTTCTTGTTAGACTTGTGCAAAACTAGACTGAAAACCGGTCAGAACTGTCAAATTGTACCCAACCGAGCTATACCAATCTGGTTAGAAGTTTAAATTTCCATGCAAAATTGATTCTCGATCCGCTCCAAAACCAAAAGAAGTCGGAAAAACCCAATTTTAAGGCCGGTTCGATCCTCCATCCATCCAAAGCCATTTTCTGAGTTCTCGGTTAGCTCCGGTTTCAAATGGTTTGGGTATTGGACTACGCACATGCTTATTTCACACCTAAAGTGGTCAAGTCTCGGCTCAACCCATTGTTTTTTGGTTATTCGAAGTTACACTTACACACGCTATATTTATAAGTTAGAATTGGTCATTTATGACAAAATAATACCATAAGGAGACAATGATGATGATGAAGCACCGTTTTTGGATGAGGGGCAAATCTACATGTAATCAAGTAGGGTGCATGGGTAAGTGGACATTGGTGGGCTACCCATGTTGAAAAAAACTAGTAAAAAGTTTAATGGAAATTTTAACATCGCCTCCACTTAAATTTGTGTGAAAGTTTTGGTTGACTTTGATCATGAATTTGCCGGTGAATTTCAAACCAAAACCACATTGACGGTTTATTTCAATTGAACTGTTTGAATAAAAACTAAAATATCAAACAACAATAAAACCACAACCAATATTGATATGTGATCGACCTAGGACCAGAGGGCATGAAGGAGTTCTAAATTCTCATTAACTATTAACAATGTTGGTTCAAATTGTACAACTGAAATCCAAAGCTACAAACAACTTATAACCAAAAACGCTACCTACAACATGGCCAAGCCCTCCATAAAATAAGTGTTGAAAACCTCGGCCTAGCTATCGCCAATTACTATGTGGTCGGTGGAGTGCCGAGTCAAGTACACTCAACTGGGTCAAACCAAAACTTAGTAAAAACTCGGTCAAAAGTTGCCCAACAGACAACTCGGTTAAACTCCTTGTATTATCATTATTTTTTTTTCTTTTTATTATTTAGCTAGGGTTTATGGGGAACAACCGCTTTATTATTTATTCATTCATTATTAAGATGTCCTATCCAAAACAAATTGTTAAGTGTGAAATCTCTACTACTTATAAAGCATTTAGGACCTTTTCATAAATAGCCGCCTAAAAATTCAGCCAAATACTTTCCTTTTTTAATCTTGAAATGGATTTAAAAATAATGCTGTTAGCAAGGATCGAACACGAGGCCAATGGTACAATACACAAGACTGACAACCAATTGAACTACATGATAATGCATTCAATAATGTTAATCAATAAATATAACATAACAGCACCCCATCGATACCCCCTAACCCTAACATACGCCTCAGAGATTACAGTGTCTGCTGACTGCGACAATAACCCTTCTCCCCAGACGTCTCCTCGATCCCCTCTCCCCAAACGCCTCCTCGATTCCTTCAACCTCTTCAATTACCTCGATTCCTTCATATGTCTGCATTCACTCTACAAATACGACAGATGGTCAACTACAGTTCCATAACCACTCCTTCAAATTCATCTTGCAACTCCAAAACTCTTAAAATTTTCTTAAAATTTTAAAACCCCCCCAATTTCAATCTTCAAAACCCCCCCAAATTTTCTTAAAATTTTAAAACCAATTGCTATTTGCTGTTTCGTTCATATTCATCATCACTTGAAGCAATTTATGTCGAACAAAACCTAGAATCAGAATCAGACGACGCAGATGATGATGAAAAAGAAAGCCAACCCGAATCTGACATCATGAATTCTGCTGAAGTAACTATTAGCAAAAATTTTATTGCTTTTGAATTGCTATAGTTTTGAAAAGGTTTAAGTTTTTGTTAACTCTAATTTGTGTTGGATTAGATTAGGGTTACGGATTGGAAAAGTGGATTGGTTGTTTGTCTTGGTCATGGTGCAAATGGTTTGACCGGCCATTCTTTGGTTTTTAAATTTCAATTTACATGATATTATGTTAAGACATGGATTTTGGTTATAGCAATGTTTAAATTGACTACATGATTGTTGACCTATGCAGACATTACATGATATTTCTTTTGTTTCTTTTGCTAAACAAGTTTTAATGTGTGATATTATGATTAAAAAACTCTAGACCTAAGTATTATCTTATTATTTACAGGTTCGTTGATTGTTCATTTGAAATGTTCTATATATTATGTTTTTATCCTTTCAAATACTTCATTTCTGAAGTTTTGTAGCAGATAAAAGATAAAAGATGTTGGGGTTTGTATAAAGATGATGCTGCTATGAGTTAATGGTTAAGATGATGCTGCTATGACTGCAAGGTTTGGATTAAAAGAAAGAACAAAAAATGGGGAGATAATTTATTTGTATTTATGAAGTTTGTTTTCGTATTTTTCCTATATTTTTGAAAGCGCTTATCTTCTGTGCTCATTTTAAGTGGATACTATATGTATATCTAATAATTAATCGATTAAATTAATTCCTTTAATATAAGAATTTGCTAAACAATCAACAACAGATTTTCTATTATCGTGGCTAATTTTTGGCATCTTGGGGTGTTTTAGCGGCAATCAGAAACATTTTGCTGGTTAATCTACTTGTAATGATATTTTTGAGTACTATAGAAGAATTGGATTTCTTGCACCAGAATCATTTGCAGGAAGTTAACATCTACCGTGAAAAATCCAAAAATTAATGATTTTAATCTGTCAGATCTCCATTATGCTCTATGTTACTTTTTGTGCTTAGCATGACTTATTAGAATTGCAACACTGATTTTTCACTTATTATTGACAAAAAAACTTTTAAAAAAGCTTTTGCTCCAATGCATTAAACATAGATAAAAGCTTTTTGTGTGTCTTGAGAAATACTTATTATGGAAGAATAAGCTTTTGAAGTAAAAACTTTTTGCTAGAGGGTCATATCCATTTAAATGACATTCTCAAAAGGTAAAAAGCTTTTGAATAACCTCCCATTAGAGATGCTCTTAGAGCATCCCAATGATTAACCTCATAATCGGTTATTATATTTGACACGTTAATTTTTCACTAAAAATCATTTATAATAACTAATAACTCTATTCAATGGTTAACCTCTCAAGGGATTTTTTTTTTTTTTTTTACATACAATACTGATTTACCTTTGATCTATCTCAAATCTCTACTACTTATAATGCATTTAGGATCTTTCCTTAATTATCACTATGAAATCTCTATCTCTATTACTTATAATGTATTTAGGACCTTTCCTTAAATATCACTATGAAAATTCAGTCAATTTCTTTCTATTTTGAGATTTTAAGAAAATGAGTATAAAAAATGAGTAAACATGCCTCGAACACGAGACCTCCAGCAAATTGCCATGCGCTCAACCACTGTGTCTAGGAACAACTTGCGTCTTTAATTCTAAAAAATACCTATTAAAGACTTCGACCAAAAAGGCTTTGGCCTAGGACAACAATTAAGTGGCCCATCTAGCCATTGAATATGTTCTCCAGCTGTTCGACCGTTCATCTCTCCCCAGTGGTTGCTTCATCTCCCGCCTCCTCGATTCTCCCAAGCCTCCTCGATTATGCTATGCATTATGCTCCTCGATCGGTTCAACCTTGATAACCTTCTGAAAAAAAAAATTGAACGGCGAAAAGGCTCCTCGATTCCATAAAGTTTGTACAAATCTTCACCATATAAATATTGCACATCAACGGGAGAAAATCTTCAACTCCATACGATACTAAATTTAAAACCAGATCTCTTTATTCGAAATCTCCAGCAACAAATTTGAGGTGAGAACTTATAATTGGCTTCTGTTTGAAATTGTTATGTGCTAATTTTAAATATCAATCCTGAAATTTGAAATCACATACTGCATTTTGACATATTCATATTTAACAATGAAATAGATATTAAAGAAGTGTAATTTTGTTTATAATTCAAGTAGAAGAGAACGGAAATAGTGAAAACCACCAGATATATTGACTTGGTTGCACTTTTGTCAAATTAGATTTGAATAATTTAGTAGTTATTGATTGTTGTGATCTGATTTTTTTCATTTTTTGTTTTCTTTTTCATGTAAATTGTTTACCAAAGTGGTGATGCACAACTTGTTGATTAGAGTAAGATCCAAACGCTAACTGATAAGATCGTTGTGCCCTATGATACTCTAGCAGCTGTACCAGAAGGTAGTAATATGATCTTTTATTTCTGATACAATGTTTTTTTTGGTTCTATAATTTTATTAATAAATTGACTCGGGCATATTCAGTTACTTCCTGATTTCACTTCATTCTAAGATCTTAATGGCTTAATTTATTATACTTCTTATATTTATTATTTTTTATTTCTGCTCAAACAGTCTTTTTGCAGTATTGGGTTCTGTCCAATTTGAGTCAAATATTGCATTTACAAAACAGTGATGGTCAGTACAATTACATAGGGGTGAGCTCGGTCCAGATACCGAACCGATCCTAAGGAGCATGTTGCCTTTGCTCTAAGAGAAACTCTTCTTAGACAAGTTCATAAGTAAACATGTCAAAATTGCCACCTCTAAGTTTACAATGGATTGATCAATACTCAAAACAATTTTTAATTATCTCATTTTTGTAGAACTGGATGGTTTTGGTAAATCTTTCTGATTTACTGATTTACTTATGTATTTAATTTTTGGGTAAGATTCAAAATTGTATGAAAACCGGTAAAAGAGTTTTCTATTAGTGATTGCGTTTTTTTTAAACCATTTTTATGTCTTATACGGAGGGGCTTTCGTGCAACTTGCTTTATATGAAGCTTTCAGGTTGACAGTTATTGAAGAAATGAATTGTGGCTGCATATTTCTGCAACTAATCAAGGTTCGGCCACTGAGATTTAGTTGATGTAGTTTCGAGTTTTCAAATCGACCTGAATAATGGAGATGGATGAAGTAATAAGATTGCTGATTTTTTTCAATATGTAAAGTTGATGGTAATTACCGGGAAGTTATCTTCTGATTTTTTTCAACAGTGGTAAGTTGCAACCAAAATTTGAAAAACAATGATAGAACTCGGTTTCATTTTTTGGTTTTTGTGTTGGAATCATGTCTAAGTAGGGTTTTCTTTAAGCTATACATGATATTAATGTTAACAAATCATTGAATCTTGGTTTTATGTATGGCAATTAAACAAAGAGAATAACTAAGTGAAACGACACATGGACGTTGTTTAACTTACAATTTAAGAACTTGGTGAGTTATTTCCTATGCTTTTTTTGATATGAGAGTATGTAACCAAATATATATATTACATGTATTAATAGACCGCGCTTTGCTGCGGGTTTTTTATACAAAAGTTTTCAAAAAAATATGTAAATTTTTCGACTACACAGTATTAAAGTTATGAAAGTAGAATGTAGTGTTAATTAAAATGTTTATTAGAAAAATGCCAGCGAACAGATAGGATCTTGGTGCGACAAAAGAGCTGGGCTTTAAAATGGGTTATTGTTGCCACCAAGTCGAATTTCAATTTTAATATCCATATCACCTTAATATCATCAAGGATAATATTAAGTTGATGCTTTCAAGTTTGAATGTTAAGGCCCCTACAAATGTTAAAAAAGTTGCTGCTAAATGGGGTATCCAAATGAATGTTAGAAAGATTTAGATTTTTTTGTTTTTCTACATTTTTAACACAATGCTCTATCCACCATCAACAATAACTACCATTTGCAAACACCACCACGAGCCATCATTATTATTGACACCACTATCAATCAATTGGTTGTCACAAAATACAATCACAGGATACCCGCCGCCGCATTGCGCGAGTAACCTGCTAGTATTTACTTATAGGTTCTAAAATATGTATATATTTAAAAACTATGGAACTTTATGTACTTCCTCCGATTTAAAATAAGTGATACATTGTTGGTTTCACGTTTTTTGAGGCAAAAAATGATAATGGGAGTTACATTAGATTAATTGGATGGTTAGTGGAGAATGGGTTCCACAATTTTTGAATAAAGTGAGATTAATGATGTTTAAAAGTAAAGGTAAGGGTACATGGGTCATTTCACTTTGTTAAGGTATGTAGTTAGTGGGTGTGGGGTCCACTACCTTTTACCAAATAAGGTAAGTTTTCAAAGTGTATCATTTATTTTAATACATCCAAATATGGAAAGTGTATCACTTATTTTAAATTGGAGAAAGTATAATATATATTTATATTTATATTTATATAATTCATGTATAAACATTTAAATTTGAGTACTTACCGAATAACAAATTACATGGTCGCCGAGTACACCGTTTTAGAAATTACAACATTGCATAAATTTATGCCCCAAACCTTCAAAAGTGAGCTAATTATTCAACCTATTTCAGAAAACTTAATATCATACCCTGTATTAAAGTATATCCCAAATTCCAAATGTGTACGCCCATGAAGCATTCGTTTGTTGACTATTGACATATTTGGAGAACGTTGATTGACTCGCAAACCAAAACCACATCAACAGACCTATTTTCATCCAAGGGTTTGAGTAAAACTAAATAGCATAAAAGAAGCTTAGGTTTGGCACCATGCGTGTAACTAAATCTTCATCTATCTTCGTATCAATAAAATGATTTATGAAATTCACTCTTTCGTTTTCCTAGTCACATTTTTTTATTTGAATAATTATAATCGATCAAATGAGCAGAAATATTTAAAAGGAAATATCATCTTTCTATTATTATTCACGAGAATATTGCAAATTGTACAACTGAAAACATAAGTTACAAAAGCATTATAACCGATTAAAGGTCACATTCTTATTGATGCAAAAACTAAAACACACAATGCTCAAAATCCATTTGAAAAAACTCACAAATTATATAAAATGATTCATTCAAAGAGCTTTGAGCATATCATCAGCACCACTGGAAGTAAAAGCTCCACCTTCTTCAAGATTCAAAACCTTCACAACTCCATCTTCCACAAGCATCGCATATCTTCTCGATCGAACCCCTAATCCAATCGGTTTATCGCTCAAATCCAATTCACACCCAATTAATTTCGTGAAATCCCCATTTCCGTCGCTCAAAAGCAACACCTGGTCGTCAATTTTCAAATCTGATTTCCATGCCTTCATTACGAAAGCATCGTTCACTGAAATACACGCGATTGTGTCGACGCCTTTTGATTTCAGCTCGCCGGATTTTTCCACGAATCCCGGGAGGTGTTTTTGGGAGCAAGTCGGTGTGAAGGCCCCCGGCACGGCGAATAGGATAGATTTTTTGTTTTTTGTCAGATCGGAGATGGTGGTGGTTTGGAGTTCGCCGGTGGAGTCGAAGTAGGATAGTGTGGCGTCGGGGAGTTTATCTCCGACGGAGATGGTGGCGGAGATCTTGGTGGTGGTTGAGTATTTGATGGGGCGGAGGGTTTTGAGGTGGAGGGGAGAGAAGGTGAGAGACCGGCGACTGGTGGCGGAGGTGAGGTGGGGTTTGGTGGCGGCGGAGGAGAGGAGTCTTGAGAAGGCGAAAGAAGTTGCGGCGGCGGCCATATTTTAGGTGGTGACGGAGGAATCGAGTATGAAATGTGTGAGAGGGACCTTTTATATTTTGTAGGGTCAAATTGATAATATCAGGGACTATATATGTAATTAGAATATATATCAGGGACCTAAACTAAACAAGTGAATAAGTGATATAATGTAGTAGTGTAACGGTGGTTGATGCTCAAGTGTAGCCAAATATTTCACCACTCACTTAATAGCGGCCCTGTAACATCCCAACCCAACCCATGTTTAACTTAAATATGCTTCCTCGTATTAAAATAAGGTGTAAATTACTATTTTTGTCTCTGTACTTTATCCGATTATGTGTTTTTGTCCTTGTGCTTTTTTTTCGTTTCTTTGTCCCTATACTAGGTAAAATTCCGTTTTTTTGTCCTTCCGTCCACCCTCCGTTTCTTTTTGGCCGTTAAACCCCTCACGTGCTGAAAACGTGAGGGTATTTTGGTCTTTTTTCCTAAAATCATCCATCTTCATCTCCCCCAATCTTCTTCTTCACACTTAAGACCTACAAATCACCCATCTTCATGATTCTACAATCTGATTGAGGGTATTAATTCTGCAAGTTGGAATAAATCAAAAACAGAACAAGGTTACCATGATTCTACAATCTGATTGAACAAAAATCTCCTAAAACTCTAATTAAAATCCTAACCGAACAAAATCAAAAACCTAACTTACCAAAATCAAGGTTACCATTTTTGTTCCTAAGGTCTAGAAGTATTGATTACAAAAGCTGGAGGAGGTTTTGAAGTATCGATTACAAAAGCTGGAGGCTTGCACCTCCTGCTCCGGTACCGATAAAATCAAAATTAAACAAAACCTTGAAGCTTGCACCTTCTTCTCCGACAAAACCTGCAAATCACCTTCACCGCCGAATCATTTTCTCCCGCCAGTTTATCTTTCTTCGTGTGCTCCAGATCTGTTACGGGATGTGTTCTAGTCACGGTGACGGATCATCTTCTTCGGAGAATCTCTTCTCCGGCGATCAGATCTACGGTTTTGACGAAGAACATATCATCTCGTTGAACGATGGGTGGTGATTTGATGTTTTAAACCCATAAGCTGTTCAATTTGCAAAATGATGGGTGCCCAGCGGTTATTTGATGCTGAAGAGGGACGGTGGTGGTGGTGCTGAAGAGGGACGGTGGTGGTGGTGGTGGTGGTGGTGCTGAAGAGGGACAGTGGTGGTGTTGTTGATGCTGAAGAGGGACGTTGGTGGTGGTGGAGCAGATCTGAGGTGTGGTTTCTTCAAGTTGCAGGTATGGAGAGAGAGAGGTAAACCAAGGGTTCTTCAAAGTACAATGTTTGAAGCATAAGGTACATGTAATTAGGATAAACTGACCAAAATACCCTCACGTTTTCAGCACGTGAGGGGTTTAACGGCCAAAAAGAGACGGAGGGTGGACGGAAGGACAAAAAAACGAAATTTTGCCTAGTACATGGACAAAAAAAGGGGAAAAGAAGCACATGGACAAAAACGCAGAATCGGGTAAAGTACAAGGACAAAAACAGTAATTTACTCTAGAATAAGTGATATATATTATAAGTTTTTAAAATAAATGATTAAAATATATGTAATTATAAGTTAAAGTGGATAGTTAGTTAAGAATGAGTCCCACTCTAATAAAATAAAGTGAAATTAATGATGTTTAAAATAAAAGGTAATGGTATAAAGATAATTTTATTTTATTAAAGTAGATAATTAATGGCATATAGATCCCATTTTTTACCAAATACAATTAAATTTAGAAGTGTAACACTTATTTTGATCCACCCTAAGTGTAATGATACGAAATGTAGTATATGATGTGTTTCCTTATTTTAAAAGGGTATTCTCGTTTTATATGGGATTTTTCTAGGGTGGCCAAGCTTTACTTTTGATGTACGAGATAAAACCATTACCATAACTATTTCCAAATATTTTCCTAATTCATCTGATAATATTTACATAGAAAAAGAAATCAAACTTTATACCAGGGTTTTTTAACATTTGATTATCACCAAATATTTAACTTAAATACATGATGTTTTTTTTGTGGAAACGAACTTAAATACATGATGTGACAATACATATGTACTTTTATGTCATTAGTTGATTACAAATCAAAATGTATATAGATATATTGATTATAGAAATTAGAAAGAGTATATGTTAAAGGGAAGAGAAAAGTTAGAGGGAAGACAAAATGAGTGCGATGGCACCTTATTCTTGAAGCGGGTATAATGTCACAATAATACACTCCTTGTAGGATTCTTCAGGGTCCTATTCAACAAAGTCAACTTTATACCCTAATCAAACCACTAATCGGGTTTTAGGTGTTTGTTTTTCTATCTCCAACCTTAATTGTACTCTTCTGTCTTGTTTTTGTCGGTAATAATATATGTATTTTCATTGAACACGTTCTGTATAAAATATGAGAACATAGGTGCAATATAGGTACAAACATATAAATATATTAATAGATAGATGATATTGCTTAAGACTAAATTTTCATACTAATTTTTCTACTTATTTTATCAATACAAATGTCTAAATTAATTATATAGGACAATTAGCGAATTACATATGTAACTCATTTTACGGGTTGTAAAACGAAATAAGAAGATTCAGTATGAAGTAAAATAATTTTTCATATTGATATTGTATCTAGTTATGGTGTTTAGCTCTTTAGACTTTAAATGAATATATTATATACTAATTTTTTTTATATTAACCACAATGCATATAAAACTAACCATGACCATTAAACTCACGATTTAATATTGCAATAGCAATATTCCAAAATCATAAACATTTAGTAAGTTATCTACTCTGGCAAGCTTCATTTTAACAAACAACTCAAACGATAAAAGGAAAACAATACTTCTTCCTAATATTTTTATATGTTTTTTATTAGTAAATAATCTCTTCTTCTAATTATATCATATGACTTACATTCATAGTAGTATGATTTGTAGAAATGTGTATAGAACGATCTATCATCAATTATTATCATTATAAAAAGGAATTGTTTAACTTGTGTCTTAAAGACATGACATGAAAAGTGCTAAGTTTACATGATATATTGGCAATATTCATCGCATATCAAATATTATTTCCTCTATTGAAAAAGATTATTTATTACACATCATTATAATTTCGTCTATTGAAAAGAATTATTTATTTATTTTGCATCTATTAAATTTAGGGTCCTACTAAATTCACTCATAGTCAACTTTTTTAATTTCTCAGATTTCAATTTCCAAGACAAGACTACCTTCCTTTTTACAATTAATTTTCAATTGATAGATTGATGGGATGTTTGTGTCACTTAATTCAGTTTATCTTTTCCTTGTTTAATAGACATGTAAAAAGTATACTTCTTATTTATTTTTGTAACATCCCAAAACCCGACCTAGTAGTTTATTGACCTTAAGGTATCTTATTAAATGATTATCTGATTAAATGCTTAGTTAAGTTAATTAGCCTGCTGTCTTTTGCGGTATTTTAACCAAGGGGTTAAAATACCCGACTTGTGATATATCTGGAATGAAAATGTGATTTTTATATTTTTAGATTCCTTGTCAAATTTCGTTTCCGGAAATGCTTTCGTTTTTAGAATTGGAGTCCGTTTGCTATTTTAAATAAATTAATTACGAAAGGGACTTTTCAGACGTATACTGTTAAAAGTGAAAAAAAGCCACAAAGGGGCCCCACCCCTTGTGTTGGCCGGTCGTGAGAGAGGGAGGAGGAGCCTCCTTTTCCTCTTTGCTCTTTTGTTTCTTACCTTATCAAAAATTACTTTCACTATTCCATTGCAAGATTCAATCTTTTCTCTCTACTTGTTCATCATCTTCCTTGAGCTTGTTCTTGGTGCTAGGACCCGATTTCCATACCAAGTTTGTGTAGAAGAAGTCTAGAAGTAAGTTTCATCCTTTATCTTGCTTGTTCTTGGTGTTCTTGAACTAGGGCTTGAACTAGAGTTCATGTAGCTTGATGATTTGTTGGTGAACCTTGGTATGGATGTTGTAGTTTATGTTTATGGCACCATTTGTATGGTAGTTTGGTGAAGGAATACAAGATTTGGTGAAAATCACCTTCAACCTCCATTAATGGTGGATGTTGAAGGTGGGTTTTGACAAATCTTGGAATTCTTGACATTTGAATGGATAGAAATGTTTGTTAGGTTGAGAAAGCATACTTGTTAAGTTATGGATGTGTAAAACCTAGTATTTGTTAATTGGTGAAGTAATTTAACTAGTGTTTGGATGATTTTGTCAAAATGATGATCTAGTGATTATGCAAGTATGTTACTTGAAATTGTGATAGTTGTCAACTTGGTGGAATTGCTAAATGATTGGGAATTTGCTAGTATAAAGATTTATTGCTAGTTGAAGGAAGTGTGGTAGTGTTAGGATCATGTTCGGGTTTTTGGCCCGTTTGGGTCAACTAGTTGTAGAGAATTGCTAAATGGTCATTGTTGGATCCCTACAACACAAACGTGTTGCGTTATGACCGAGTAACGAAGATAAGATAAGTGAACAACAAGATTTCAAAGATTAAGAGTTTATTAAAACAACTTAATACAGTACAAAGTTTGCGGAAATAGATAGTACACAACAAACTAAAACTCTATACTTGAAATGACACTTTAGATCGCTCAAAACTTGAAGAGAATGCACTGAGAGTTATATCAGCTGATACTAACAGCTGATATTAATGCCTTAGTAATAACTATGGATGAGTTAATACTTAGACAAATAACTAACTCTCAGAGAATGTTCTTGTGCTATGATTTCTAGAAGGTGTATATAAATGCAAGCATTTACGTCTGTATTTATAGCCCAAGATCCATGTTCCTTTGTCCACAAGTTAGACGACGTGTAAACATATTATTCGTCGATGTGGACTTGTCTATGGATCATTAAATGCTCTTGCACAAGTTATTGTCCCAAGTGTACTTTGTGCCAACTACTTCCGGTACCCTTTCTGACGCACAGTGAAAGGTGTACTACATAAGTACAGAAATAGTTGACTTTCTCTTTACATGCTTGGAGGGACAAACGATGATAATGTACTGACATTATCTTCTATTCCAAAATAGAAGATCCTCATCGTTTTCTTCTTCTTTGAGCGGGAAAGGGAAATGTTCAAATTGTCAATGAACATTTCCTTTAAGTCTTCATCTGCAGCAGGTACTATCAGCTGATTCCACAATCAGCTGAATAGTCTTCTTCTTGTCTTTGTCCTTGTCCTTTGGTCATAGACTTCGAATGAACTCTCGTTAATAGCTGCTGATTTGACTTGTTGTCCTAAAGCTAAGTACGTACTCAGCTGAAGGTTTATTGTATATACTTGCTTCAGCTGAGATACATACTTCAGCTGATATTTATTCTTCTTAGCTATCGATCATCAAATCTTATTTACTTAGTCTTGGGACTAACAATCTCCCCCTATTTGATGCAATCGAATAGCCGTATAAGTGTAACCCTGTAATGATTCAGCTGATGAAGTCAGCTGAATACTTATGTGCTTTGACCCTTAGGGTTCTTTTGTATATGTTTATTGATAAGGTTAGTAGGGATTACCTACATATATATAGGTAACTCTCCAAAACCTAAACATAAAGATGGGCTTCAATGATTCATGAGCCCATGCGTCCCAATGAGCCCACGTCAACTCTTTCAACCCTGTCCAGGTTGACATGCTAAGTTGACAGCGCCTGTCAAGTACCGCCTGTCAAGTTATGACCGCCTGTCAAATTATGACCGTCTGTCAAGTCATCAAAGGTTAGCGTCTCGTCATAATATCGCTGCTTTAATAATAAGACGTTACACCATCATTGACGCGGTCATAATGGCGCTTCATGACTGCTTTATTGCAGTCATAATGAGCCAACGTTCCATGACTGGCCATATAAATACATGGCCTAGCTCATTGTGGAAGAGACACTGCATACAGATTAGAAAAAAGCCTAAGAATACAGAGTTCTCATACTCTCACTTTCACCTTCGTACTCAACCTCGATCACCCTAGGTTCGCCAAGAACTTGTTGGGTTTGCACTGTGATCATCACAGGAGATCCTAGGTTGACGTCGCCTAATCCTCGTGTTTGACAATCGTTGCTCGAACATTGGCGCCATCCGTGGGACTCGTTTTTAAACGGTGTTTCACTTTTCCAAACTTTTTTTTCTTTTGCCCTTCTCAGTACTCAAACCGTTTCTATGGCGGATACACAGCCATCGCTGATCACTTCTTCATCGCCACTAATAACCACTACCGTGACTACCATACCCGAAGCGGTGATAACCTCGCCTAGTCCTATCATGGAACCATACGTCGATTCTGAGTGGACCATGTCAGATGTCCGGCAACCACGAGGGCATCCCTCTTTAACAAGTCCGCTTTTCTCCACAAGGCAACCACAGCCAGTGACGTCCATCCCTTCATCTCAGCCTCTCTTGTCTCACGGGACAAGCTCTCAGGAGGATGGCACGGATCCGATTAGACAGCCTGCTTCCAACTTTACAGCGGCCGCTACTCCAGGGGTTCGGGAGGATCCAATTGTGGAGTTACTACGAAGATTGGCTCAGAGTGCTCAGCCACCACCACCGCCTCCTCCACCACCTACTTCGGACTTGTTGTCTCAGTTGGTAGCGGCGTTGCGCCCAGCACCGCAGCCAACGGTTGTTCAACCAGTCGATCCGTTGTCACAATTACTGGAACAGCTAAGACAACCACCCATTCACACCCCACCACCACAGCCACCACAGGACACATCTAATGACCTGTTGCGCGTGCTGCAAACGCTCGTGGCCGCAGCCGCCCCACCCCGAGCAGCCACTATGCCCTTGTCGGTGGTCAGTTCGAAGTTTTGTGACTGGGTGGCCAGATTCCCTCTCCCAGATAAACAGAAAGTCCCGTCCATAGTTGGTACTTACGACGGCACACGGGATCCCGATGACCACCTTGCTCTTTTTGAGCAGGCCATTATGACAGAGAAGTGGCTAGACCCAGTCGCTTGTCACATGTTCCCTGGGACGTTGCAGGGTTTCGCTCGTGACTGGTTTGCTGACTTACCGGAGAGGAGTATTCAAGACTTTGCAGATCTAAAGGCTAAGTTTGTGACTCACTTTATCCAGCAAAAGAAGCAGCAGAGAACTCATATAGAAGCACATTTGCTGCGGCAAAGAGAAGGCGAGGGGTTACGCGACTTCATCCAGCGTTACACGCAGGAATGCCAGAAAATTGTCGCCTTACCCGAGAGTCAACAAATTTCGGGTTTTACCCTCTCCTTGCTTCCAGGACAACTTCAAGAGAAGCTGATCAAGCGAACTCCAGTCACTTTCAAGGAAGCCACTGACCGGGCATATGATTTCCTTAGATCCAAGGAAACTGTTACTCTCACACGGGGAGTTCTCAACAGGAGAGACAAATGGGGGAGCTCGTCAAGCGCTAGACCTGACAATCGTCCAGACACCAGGCAGGATAGCAGACGAGATAGAGACAGAGACAGCCGCAGAGATTTCAGGCGCGATGACAGAAGTAGCAGGCGGCCTACTCCCTATGATCGTGGTACAGGTCCCAATCTGAGTAAAAGTCCGAGCGAGATATTGAAGACAGAGCAGGTTGGGTCAACTTTCAAAGCACCTCCTCAGATGTTACACAAGTCTGGAAAGAAAAATATGAACAAACGCTGTGATTTCCATGAAGATTATGGTCATGATACTAATTCATGTAGGGAGCTAAAGGCTGAAATCAAGCGTGCCTTGGAGGAGGGGAAATTAGAACATCTCGTACCAGGGGCAAGACAACAGGCAGCAAAAAATCCGGCCAAAAAATCTTACAGTTGGCAGAAGAAGGGAGACAATGGCGATCATCCTGGACCGCCTGATGGCCAGGTCCTCATGGTTCGAGGCGAGGCATCGTCTAAGAGAAAAGCCTCGGTCCTCCAAAGCTGGATGATGGTTCCTATTTCCTTTCCCCCAGTAGCAGCTACTTCCAACAATCCTGTTGTCATTAAAATCCGATTGTCCAATTATGAGATTAACAAATCCTATGTTGATACAGGTTGTTCTACTGACATAGTGTTTGAGCATTGTTTCAGGAAACTACCCCGAGCGGTCCAGGACGCAAAAAGACCAGCAAGGGGACCGTTGGTCGGTTTTTCTGGAGAAACCCACTGGCCGGTGGGAGAAATAACTTTACCGATGATGATGGGAGAATATCCACGGTATAGGGTTGAGATGGTAGACTTTGCCATTGTCAACGCCCCTTCCGAATACAACGTCCTTCTTGGCAGACCATCGTTAGAACAGTTCAAGGCCATACCTTCCACTATTCACGGCATGGTGAAGTTTCCTACCCCATCTGGAGTTGCTACTGTCAGGGGGCAGATGTCATGGCCGCAGGAATGCAGGCAAGTTGAACAGCCAAAGCCAAGCACCGATCGGTCTACACCAGCGGAGGTAACGGAAGGTCCAGAAACCAAGGTAGTACTCAATGCCAATTTTCCTGATCAACCTGTCATTATTGGCTCACAATTACCTTCGCAGATAAAAAACAAACTCATTAGTTTGTTAAAATCCAACCTAGATGTTTTCGCATGGCAGACATCTGATATGACAGGTGTCCCTAGGAGTTTTGTCGAGCATGCTCTGAATGCCAATCCAAACATTGTCCCAATCAAGCAGAAAAAGCGCGGGCTTGCCATGGATCGCAGCAAAGCAGCATGTGAACAAGTTAACCAAATGGTAGCAAGTGGAATCGTCAGGGAGGTAAAATACCAGACCTGGATTGCTAACCCGGTCATGGTCAAGAAAAGTGATGGTTCATGGCGGTTATGTGTCGATTTCAAAGACATTAATAAAGCATGTCCGAAGGATAACTATCCATTGCCAGAGATTGACTGGAAGGTAGAATCCTTGGATGGCTTCCGGCTAAAATGTTTCTTGGACGCTTACAAAGGTTATCACCAGATCCACATGAAGCGCAGTGACGAGGATAAGACCGCTTTCCATACAGACCAAGGCATCTACTGTTTCCAAAAAATGCCCTTTGGTCTAAAGAATGCAGGTGCAACCTACCAGCGCTTGATTGACCAGGTATCTACTGTTTCACAAAAAAAAAAAAACAAAAAACATTTGGTTTGGT
This sequence comes from Calendula officinalis, assembly GCA_963853835.1. Lineage (NCBI taxonomy): Eukaryota > Viridiplantae > Streptophyta > Magnoliopsida > Asterales > Asteraceae > Calendula > Calendula officinalis. Next base: position 42,391,411 of record OY970823.1, on the reverse strand, counting down.
CTAAAACATGCAGGTGCCACTTACGAGTGCTTGATTGACCAGGCGTTCAAAGATCAGATTGGACGAAATGTGGAAGCTTATGTGGATGACATTGTCATCAAAAGCAAAGCAGAGGATATCATGTTGGCAGATATAAAAGAAACTTTTGATGCGCTGCGGAGAATCAACATGAAGCTTAACCCCTCCAAATGCAGCTTTGGCATGGAAGAGGGCAAGTTCCTAGGGCACATCATCACGCCGAGGGGCATTAAAGCCAACCCAAAAAAAATACAGGCGGTTTTAGACATGGTCTCCCCATCCACCAAAAAGCAGGTCCAAAGTTTGAATGGTAAGTTGGCCGCACTCAGCCGCTTCCTCTCAAAAGCCGCTGATCGATCTCTACCATTTTTTCACACTTTGAAAGGCTGTATAAAGAAGCAAGATTTTTCATGGACACCTGAAGCCGAATCGGCCTTTCAAGAGCTAAAGCAGTTTATGGCCACCCTTCCTACGCTCACAGCTCCTGTACCAGGGGAAACATTGGTGGTATACCTGGCCGCTTCTATGGAATGTGTTAGCGCGGTTATGATGGCACAACGTGGGTCTACCCAAATGCCAGTTTACTTTGTTAGTCGGGTGTTGAAAGGCCCAGAAGTAAATTACCCGTGCTTGGAAAAATTAGCTCTTGCTTTGGTACATGCAACTAGGCGTTTGAGGCGTTACTTCCAGGCTCACCCTATTCATGTCTTAACAGACAAACCAATTAAGCACGTCCTGGCAAAGCCTGAAGTGTCAGGCCGTTTGGCTAAGTGGGCCGTGGAGTTGGGGGAGCATGAAATTTCTTTTCATCCAAGAACTTCTATGAAAGGTCAGATCTTGGCCGATTTTCTTGCCGAGGTAGACGAAGACGATAAGGAAAGGCACGTACAGGGGGACGAAAATACCCCATGGACACTCTTCACTGACGGTGCCTCTAACTTAGAGGGCTCCGGGGCGGGTTTAATTCTTACAGACCCCAATAAAAATGAGTATACGTATGCCCTGAAGTTTGAGTTTCCCACAACTAACAATGAAGCGGAGTATGAAGCTTTGTTAGCAGGCTTGAAAATTGCCAGAAAAATGGGGGTGACAAGCATATCTGTATTTGTAGATTCACAGCTTGTCGCCAACCAAGTCAGTGGAGCGTTCGTTGCGAACCAAGCCTCCATGCAATTATACTTAGAAGAAACTAAAAAGGTGATCTCAGAATTCACAAAATTTACCATCGAGCAAGTGCCCCGAAATCGCAACAAATTGGCTGACGCCCTAAGCAAGTTGGCTTCGTCCGCCTTTGCCCATCTCAAAAAAGAATTACTGGTGGAGATCTTGACAGAAAAATCCATTACGCGACCAAAGGAGGTTGCCACTGTTGCAGACGAAGAATGTTGGATGACTCCGATCTTAAATTTCCTCAAACATGATGTACTACCGGCTGATCCACAGCTAGCAAGGAAAATTCGTATGAAGTCACCAATGTACACGTTGGTGGACAACTGCCTGTTTCGCAAATCTTATCTGGGGCCACACCTGCGTTGTGTTGGCCCAACACAGGCCAAAAGTATCATTGAAGCTGTGCATAGCGGCACATGCTCCCTCCACGCGGGACCACGCTCGGTCACTGGTAAAATCATGCGATTGGGTTACTTCTGGCCAACAATGCATCAAGATGCAAGGGAGGAAATCGAAAAGTGCACAGCCTGTCAACAAAATGCTTCTGTCGCCAAATCGCCAAAGCAGGATCTTATACCTGTTACTACGGCATGGCCATTTTACAAATGGGGCATCGACATTGTTGGACCATTTCCACCAGGCGTGGGCAATGTCAAATTTCTCATTGTCGCTGTTGACTACTTTACCAAGTGGATAGAAGCAAAGCCCTTGACAACTATTACTGGGAAGCGAGTTATAAATTTTGTCTGGGAACACATCGTTTGCAGGTTTGGGGTACCACATGTCATGGTAAGCGATAATGGCAAACAATTTGCAGAAGGTCCATTCAAGGTTTGGTGCTCTGACCTGAACATCCAACAGAGGTTCACGTCAGTAGCACATCCTCAAGCCAATGGCCAGGTCGAGGTCATGAACAAAGCCATCGTGAAAGCAATCAAGGCCAAATTAGGCCAACGCAAAACTGCATGGGTGGATCTACTACCAGGGATCCTTTGGGCTCATCGGACCACCCCAAGTACAACTACATCTGAAACACCTTTCAGCTTGGTCTATGGTACGGAAGCCGTCATTCCTCCAGAAATTACTCACCCAACTCAACGGGTTATGGACTTCAATCCTGAAGAAAATGAAGACGCACTACGAGAGAACTTAAACATCGTAGAAGAGCGTAGGGAGATCGCTCTCATCAAACAGGCCGCCAGTCACATGCAGATGGCCAAATATTATAATCAGCGAGTCCGTCCTCTCTCTTTTCAGCCAGGCGATCTGGTATGGAGGAAGAATGAGGCCAGCAGGGCAGAAAGTCAAGGCAAGCTCGGCCCTACATGGGAAGGCCCTTATCGAGTACTTCATGCTCATGGCAATGGGTCTTACACCTTGTCAGACATGGACGGACAGACTATTCCCAGGACATGGAATGTCATGAACATGAAGAAGTGTTACGTTTAATAATTTGGATTGATCATGTATCCCAATTTTATTCAATAAAACTCAATAAGATAACACTTTTTATTCTGTACGATGTTACAGCACATGCATGCACAAATGACATAGTCAAGAACATAGTTCAATATCAATTATACTAGGTGGTCTATCACACATACGTTTGATCCCTACACATGCATCCAATTTCATCTTTTAATCAACTTGATAAAAGATAAGCACTTCCTATTCGGAAGCGACATCCTCGCGAGTAAAAAATAATTTCACCGGTACACCAACAAACACATACACAATTTCTATTGCAAAGTACACGCATAGAAAGAAACCAAGTAATTTCAAAACATAGAAATTCCACAAAATTATTCAAAGGCTACAAAGCAATAATCCAACCACAAAATTAAATCACGTCACAAAGTCATAACATGCATAAACAAGCTAAGGTTGTGGCTGTGCCGACAATAAGGCTATGATAGCCGGCAATGACATCTCCAAATCTTGCACCAAGGTAGTCATAATGGGAAAAGCCCTGTCTGCAAATTTCTCACTTGCACGCATCATGTCACCATGCGTCGCAGGGTTCAAAAAAGGCAAGCTCTCGGGAGAAATATTGGGGAGTGCATCTTTCACTTTTTTGCTAGCAAGATGTCTTCCAAACATATGAGAGGCACGGTTAAAATTGTTCAGCACATTAGCAACATCAGGATGTTTAAGCATCAAATCAAATAGCTGAGGTAATGCAGCAACTAAGTCTTTCCTCGTCTGCAAGGAAGCATCGCGTTCTTCACGCATCTGGACAATCGTTTGCCTCATAGTCTCCAGCTCAGCATCTTTTTCAACTACCTGTTGCTCTTTTTGCACCAACTGCTCATCACGGGCACTAAGTTTGGCTGACATCTCTTGTTTGTCTGTTTCAACCTTAGCCAAAATGACCGCTTGCTGGGATATTTTCTCTTCCAGCATACGTACTTCCTCTTGACAACGACTAGATATAGTCTGCTCAAGCGCTAGGTCTTTCTTCAGAGATGTAATATCATCTTTGCTATTATCAACTTGCACCTGCAACTCGGCGCACGACTTCTTTAATTCCCCATGTTCATTGTTTACAAGCTGACGGACATATTCCATAAAACTATTGAACATATCTATATCTGCTGCACCAATCCCGGTCATCGATCCTGATGGCGCACCCTCGCTAGTAGAAATAGGCAAGGTGGTACGTTGCAAAGCCGGAGGCTGCGTGGTAGATCCAAAAGGAGTGCTGATAGTCCCAAACATACTAGAGGTTAGCCCAATGGTGGCACTTGCTCCAAATGATCCGGTATTACCATCGCGATTTACTAACGTCGCATTTGCGGGAAGATTAGAGGGGAACGTCAACTTTGGCACCTTCGGGGGGAGGTCATAATCGCTTACATCTAGAACCACCGCCCTTTTACCAAGTCCTAACATATCTCTACCATCTAATCGGGGATCTGGAATTGACGTTGCTCCCAAATAATCGAAGTCTCCTACACATTCACAATAAGATCGTTAAGTAACATGTAATAAGTTGGCAACGACTATAATTATCGTGTTACCTGTTTCATCTTCGTTACCGCTCTCAACAACAGTCCTGGACAGTGAATTTTCATTCTCAGCAGCACCTGCGAAACATAACACGTACGCTTACCTTTTACCATCGTAAATATATATGTGTAAAGATTGTGCAATTACCTGATGTCGAGCTTGATGTTACTTCGTTGATTGCGGTCGTGTCTATCCCAGAATTAACATGTGAGGAAGCACCAGTTTCTTGTCCACCAAGGGTAACATCAGTCGGATGACTTTCGATCTCATACTCCATAATAGCTGGATCTCCCTCCATGAAATCCATCAAGCTCATGGCTGCAGGAAACATACAATGAGTCAGTACCTGTACAAGGATAATATAAAAGCAAAGCATGACAATATAACAACAGAAACCCACGTTTCCCAGTATCCGAGTCCATAATCACAGGCTTCATTCCTTCAATCCAATAATCAGACACACCAGCTAACACCAAAGCACCTTCCTCATACACCCGAAATACAATGGTCTTTCGTAAAATTTGCTTACACAGCCTTTCGCTTTGAGGTGTTAGGGCTGGAGCATTGTTTAACGATTTGTCAAATCCCGTTCTCCATCCAAACAAGTTACTAGCCCAAATATTTCTGAAAGCGGCATCGACAAACACATATTTAAATCTCCAATTCCTATGACTAGTAAAACACTCCCGAATAAATTTTTTCTTTCTATCTTTTAACTCTACAGAAAACCAATCATGGGATATCATCAGCTTATAACACGCCCTGAATAGAGGTACTGAGGGTTTTATGCCCATTGCCACCAGTAACATCTCAAACGTCGTAATTTTTGATACAGCTACTGGGTGTAACTGTGCAAACCCCAACTTGAAATAGTTCAACACTCTCAGATAAAAAGCAGTGGGCGGAAATCTAAAATTGGAGTGGGAAAGGTAGTGGATATAGAGAGCTACTTTCCCTTGCGGAGGGGAATTGGCTCGTTGATTTGACATAGGCACAATAGCATTATATTTTCTAAGGCATGGATACTCATCCATCAGTTTTGCTAGCATTTTGTCATTGACTGTGCTAGGGCTCCGAGCAACCGATGGGGCTTCCACAACTATCGCATCTGACACTGGCTCTCCCATGTTAAGACAACTACGCCTAATAAACCAACGATATCAACTATCTAGCTACAAGGATGTAAATAAAGCAAGGGAAACCCAAATCCGTACCTGTAAGGTAGCAAGCAACTCAGTTAAACCTGCAACAAAAAAGTACAATCGCAATTAGGAAAACGTTTTAACGCGACAACTGTATAAACAGCCGGCCACCCCTAATAGCCGGCCCATTAGAACCCTAAATCGCCCGGTCCGCTAAAACACTAAGCCGCGGTCCGCTAAAACCCTAAACCGGACGGCCCATTACACACCGCCGGTACGCATTACCCCTCGCCCGATCAACCCTAATCGACCGGTACGGTCTTAGCCGGTCTCAGCCGAGGACAGCCGGCCGAAGAAGGCCCGTCTCGATGGTCAACCCAACCGGACAATGTAAGACCGCCGGTCTATACCACAACCGTGTCGATCGCGCCAGTCGAATTAACCGCCGGTCATTTAACCCTAATCCACCGGTCCCCCAACCCTAAGACCGTCGGTCTATACCACAACCGTGATCACCAGTCGAATTGACAGCCGGTCAATACCACAGTCGATCGAGCCGGTCTAAAATTGACACCGCCGGTCCCCAACTAGCCTAAGGTCGAATTTTGGTTTTTGGCTTTTGACAGCCGGACTAATGCGATCGTGCAGCCAGTTATCTCTCTTACGGACGGATGTGCAACCGGTCGCAAATTCTCACGGTCTCACGGTAACCTACGACAGCCGGTCTCGTGCGACAGCCGGTCTCATGCGACAGCCGGTCTCATGCGACAGCCGGTCTCACGATCGCCGAGCCCGACCTAAACCATCCAACCGCCGGTCTCTACATCTTGGTCTAAAGCTTATCGACGGTCAAAACGTCTAAACGGACGAACTCTAACGATTGACCGAATTAAAAAAAAAAAATAATAATAATAATAAAAAAGAAATCGGGAATACTTACAAATGATGATAGTTACGATTGGCAAACCGTTGTTTTAGCAAATCCTAACTCGGGGGCATGATAAGGTTAGTAGGGATTACCTACATATATATAGGTAACTCTCCAAAACCTAAACATAAAGATGGGCTTCAATGATTCATGAGCCCATGCGTCCCAATGAGCCCACGTCAACTCTTTCAACCCTGTCCAGGTTGACATGCTAAGTTGACAGCGCCTGTCAAGTACCGCCTGTCAAGTTATGACCGCCTGTCAAATTATGACCGTCTGTCAAGTCATCAAAGGTTAGCGTCTCGTCATAATATCGCTGCTTTAATAATAAGACGTTACACCATCATTGACGCGGTCATAATGGCGCTTCATGACTGCTTTATTGCAGTCATAATGAGCCAACGTTCCATGACTGGCCATATAAATACATGGCCTAGCTCATTGTGGAAGAGACACTGCATACAGATTAGAAAAAAGCCTAAGAATACAGAGTTCTCATACTCTCACTTTCACCTTCGTACTCAACCTCGATCACCCTAGGTTCGCCAAGAACTTGTTGGGTTTGCACTGTGATCATCACAGGAGATCCTAGGTTGACGTCGCCTAATCCTCGTGTTTGACAATCGTTGCTCGAACATTTATCTTTTTATAATTTTTACAAGTAAATTACAAAATTTTGATTTTCTATTGATAAGGCAATTAAAATTACAAGGAAAATAAAAAAAAAAAAACTATAATGCCTTGGATATAGTTGATCCAACGACATTGCGATACAGTGAGTTGAAGGCTGAGGTTATTAATTTCTTCATTTCTCTTCCCTCTTCAGTGGAGGAACTCAGCAGCTTGTGGTAGATCATAAGTTGATCTACATCACATAGATCCAACTCATCTGCTCGCTGGAAGCAATGCACCTTCTTCTTCTCCAGATAGCAAAAGCCATAAATTGGTTCTTTTACGATCAGCCCAGGGACAAAGTTAACTCCCGTGGGGATGGCTTTTGTGATATTGGGTCTTGGTCGTTTTGCAAATATGATTGATGACCCAATATCCAGTGGTCTGGAGTCAACAAGGGGCTCGAGGAGAACGGACTTACGTTTCTCCCCTCTTGCTGAGGATCTTTCACCAGCAGATCCTCCGACAGCAGTTGCTTGAGATTCACACAATTCAGGAGGTTTGCGATATACCAACTCAGCTTGTCTCCTGATTGCGCCGCATAGAGTCTTGAAGGAGTAAATTGCGAATTTTTTCTCATTTTCCAGATCTGTTATAATCCGCGATGGTTTTGCAGATCTGGCAGCTGCTTCAGCCTCTTTCCATTCATCGTAGTTGAGAACGATTCTGATCTTGTTCAGAGGAAACTTTTCATTGACCACAGTTCCTCCAGCTCTAGTTATTACAATTTCATCAGGAGAGCTGGGATCGAACTTGGGGGCCCTTACGCTGGTGATTTTTGCTTCTTGCCTACGCTGATAAATAACTTTGTTGAACAACCTAATGTTCTCAGCTCTTTGAAGGGTTTTGTTGTACTCGATCAACCACTTGGGTCGACCGCCTAGCATGCTTGGTTCGAACCTTGCTGACCAAGAACATGAACTTGTTCTTGACCGGTTAAACCAACTAGCTGATTTAATCCCTAAAAGCGGAACTGAGATTAAACCTAATCCTTAAACCCTAAAGGATTGGGATGTTGGAGATTTAGATTAGGTTAACAAGAAAGAAACCTTGTACGAAGAACTCGAACACACACATTGCTTGTGTGGTTCGTTCGACCATCAACCAAAGAACCCTAGGGTTCTTTGGTCGAATTCGTCCAAGAGGGAGAAGGGAGAAAAGGGTTTTCCCAAAACATACCTTGTTGATTGCTTAAGATTAATCCACTGATGATGAACAAATCGAGCGATCTTCTAGTTGATCTAAGCAATGAACTTGTTCTTCAAAACTTGAAGAACACGAAGAACGAACGAAGAACACGAAGAACACAAGACTTGTGTTCTTCCCTTGTTGCTTTGTTCGGCCGAAATAGGGAGAGTAAGGGGAAGTATTTCGTGGCTAGTGTATGTGTGTAAGGGGTTTAGGGTTTACCCTAAGCCTCTTATTTATATACAAATAAGTTACGCTTAGAACCCTTCTAGTTTAATTAATATTAGAACTTTAATTAAACTTCCTTTTAACACTTCCATCCCTTATAGTTTAACTAGTTTATTATTGTTGCACTTAACTATAACATGTCTAGTATTAACACACTATAATTTCGGTACCCATATACACGAAATTATACACTTGTATTTATACTTTTAATAGTTAATTATATAATAACCTTTATATAATTTATACAATAATATTATCCAATTACTCTATGATTTAATAGCTTTAAATCATATCATGGATAATCTATAATTAACACATTGTATATTTACTCAACTAGTAAATGTACAACTTACTTGTATTAATTAGTTAGTTAAACTAATCTAGTAATAAGTTAAACTTTAACTTAATACTTAACTGATTCATAATGACTATTATGAATCATTCCTCTTCGTAGTATCATTGCTTATCTTGCTCGTATTACATGCACTCACCGGTGTGACCCTTAAGTGTTTCGTAGGCATGGATGTATCATCATAGGTTGACTGACTGTGCACATAATTCCTTCACTCTTTGGGCCTCAGCTTTTTGATACAGCTCTTCATGAGTTTTTCTTTGAAGGGCAATGGTTGCATCAAGATCAGCAGCGGTTCCAGCTTCATTTAGGATGAAGGTTTTAACTGTTGCAGATGTAGGCTCCCCCTCAGCAGGATAAGGAATCTCCTATATAATAGGCTGAGGTTTTGGATTTGTGGGGCTTGGACTTGTGGGCCCTCAACTGATTCAAAGGAATCAACGATTTTAACAAAACAAGTTGAGGGTTCAGCTTCTTCTTCTTGTGTTCCAGCAGAGGTGATAGGTGGAGTTCTTGGGGTATCACCTGCTGGAACATCTTCAGTATTGGCTCCAACAGCAGAGGTGACTATAGGTTGTGAACTATTTTGTTCACCTTGTTGTTCACCTGCTGAAGTGGCCTCTTTCTCCCCCTCAGAGAGTGCCCGAAGAAGAGGGGTACTCTGTGGTGCTGAAGCAGGACGGACAACAGCGACACCCTCATTTAGCTTTGCAAGAATGAGGTTAAGGGTGCCTTGGAGACCAGCGACTTGGGAAGTCAGCGAGCTGACTTCAGTCTCCATTTTGTCCAACCTGGTGAACACAACAGAAGCTGACTCCTCAATAGCCTTAGAAAGGTGGCTATGAGTAAGTGTCAGAAGAGACTCTTGCTTTGATTGGGCAAGAGCCAGGCTGTCCCGAACTTCAGAGAGAAGTTTGTCTTGTTCGAATCTGTCGGAATCGCGAAGGGAGTTCAACTCTTGACGCACGTAGTCGTTGAGAGAGATGAACCCGCTGGTGTTGAGGCGAATCTGATCAGAAAGAAGAGCCAACTGAGGGGCCTGAGTGTGAACAGCAGTGTGCAGAGAAGTTATGCTGGAAGAGAGATTCTCAGCAGTTTGAGCAAACTTCTTTGGAACATCCCTGCGAAGGGAGTTCATCTGCTTACTCAGCGTGGCCATCCTAGGTCGAATCTGGGATGTAACAACTCTAGACATCAGAGCAGCAGCGGCTCTGATGGGAATGCGTCCTCCAGCTTTGCTGGATTCAGCATGGGACACTTGGACGCTTTGGGGGAAGGGGCCCGGCATGTCTCCAGCTTGAGGGGTAACCTCAGCTGTGGAAGTGAGTGTTCCTGAGTTAGTAGGAATTGCTCCTATGGGTTGCTCAGGAACTATGGGGGGTGGGTTGGGTCCAACTGAAACTTCCGGGGGTATAACAGAAGTGCCGACTTCAGTTGTCAAAACAGTTTGAAGCTCGGAATGTTCTTCGTCGGACGACGAATAGTAAGACTGAATAAAATCATCAGTCGACTCAAACATTAGATGAAATGCTGTTTGAGTCTCTGGAGCTTCGGTCTCACCAGCCGGCGATACTGGTATAGAGACTACAGGAAGAGTTCCTCTGGGTGGTGTGTTAGCTGCCTCACAGCTCGGTTGGCGATTACTTTCGCGATCACTGGCAGCTGGGGTTAGTGCCTCAGTAACAACTTGGTTTAAAGTTGTCTCTTCATTGGCGGTGGTGGTTTCCTTGATCACCTGCTGGTTTAAGCCGGTGACGTCGTGGGAAACAGAAAGGTCAGTTTCAAGATTGACTTGGTTTCCATTCAATCTATCATCAGCTGAAGACTCAGAAAGTGATGAAGAAGTAGGGGGTGGTCTGTGTGCAGCTGACTCTCGGGTGGCTTGGGTTGAGCCGAAAACTTCACCAACAGTGTGTTGAGAGACTGAGGTTGCTTGTGGAGTTTGTTCCCGTGTTACAACGACAGATAATGAATCAGTCGAGGAGCTACGCAGAGGTTTAGAGCCGGCACTAACTCCTGAAGAACGAAATTGCCGTTTTGAAGTCTGCTGACTTGCTGAGAGATCAGCAGAAGAAGGTTGAAGAGCAAAAGAGAGAAAAAGAGGATTAGCCGGAAGTGTCTGGACAGGAATTCCAATTGTTGGTGGAGTTCCTGGAAAAACACTGTAAGAGTGAAAATGAGAAGGAATGCTCTCAGATGCTGGCATAGCTTCTGATTGTAATCCTTCCAATTGGGATCTCGAGTGAGAGCCCAACGGATTCCGGCTGAATCCTGATGATGCTGCTATCGCCAGCTCAACATCATCAACATCATCATCATCTCCACGGGTAGCAGACCCTCTTACCCTCAGCTGAGGAGAAACAGGGGCGCTGGTAGTGGAAGTGTAACGCCCCGAGATTTTGGGTAAATAATATTACCTTATTTTTCTAATTAAAATTTAATTATAGGTCAATTAACCTTTATTGTAAAAAGTAAGTAAGATTAATGTTACCTTTTAACGACGTATTATTTGACCAAAGCTATGTCAATTGTGAAAGATACATATATAATATCCATTTCATCTAGGATATAAATTCCTTACTTATCTTTAATGAACTCAAGGGAATGGGTCCAAAATTATGAGATGGTTTTGGGTTGTACCGAATTGGAGGTAGGGGTGGCCCAGGTAAGTGATTTTGGGCATAGGCCCTAGTAAGTCAAAAATATAGGAGTGTGCCCTAGTCTAGCAGCCGACATCTACCCTTATTTTCTGAAATTCTTTTGTCTCATGCTCTCTCTCACTATGAAAGCTCCATCGACATCCATGGCTTCCGACAACTAATTCGTTTCTGTCCCTCGCCAGATTTCCACCACCATTCCGTTCAAATTCTGTCCGGTCAAATCTTTCCTCTGTGCTACTCGTTGCCGACGACAACACCCCTTCCCGATCAGTTTGTATCGTCACCACCGTAATCGTTACCTTTTCTTTGTTTCTGCATCACCACCATAAAGCCATACATTCCGTTTTCCTCCATCGTTATCGGTGTTACGTACAAGCTCCGCCGCTGCTACCGAGCTCCGCCACAAGGTTTTTTTTTGTTCCGCCATCGCCATTCATTTTCCGGCAAAGAACCGTGTCCGTGTCTAACTTCACTCTCTTTGATTAAATAACAGATCAGCAAGAAACACTGAGTTCGTTCGGTGGCTATCCAGCTACGCTCTCCGGTAAGTTACACCACCGCTCCTCCGTCTCTAAAAATCCCGTATCTGTGTGCTAATTATATGTTGTTTCTTTTCCGTGATATCGCCGTCGTAGCTGTTGGTTTTTGGAGAAGGAAAATTCATCCAGCCGGAAATCGTGAGAATTCAAGCTCGAGCTAGGAGTTGGTAGAATTTCTTTCTGATTCGGATTGTTATTATTATCACATGAAACTTTGTATTGTGGAAAAGAGAATAGATTATGGAATATTTTTGGGCAGATTCAACCAAAGGAAATTTTAACATCTTTTTAAATTATAAAGAAACTTTTAATATCGTTTTAAATTAGAAGAAAACTTTTAATAACATTTTAAATTAAAAGGAGACTTTTAATATTATTTTAATTAAAAGGGATCTTTTAACATTATTTAAATTAAGAGAAATGTTTGATTATCATCTTAGCTAGGGGAAAATATTTTTACTCTTAATAAACTAGCATGAATTGGGTTGAGTCTAATCTGGTTTATCCTTACGTGCTTTAGGACCGTCTAGATGTTAGCTGAGCAGTTGTGTAAAGTGCTGAGAGATCATCGGAGCTTACGCTTGTCGAGGTGAGTATTCTCACCGTGTATTCAGTTATAACGATACGTGCATGACTCATATGGTTAACTGCTTGATCTGTTGTACTTTCTGTGTGTTGATCTGTTTTCTGAGTAACTGTTTTATATACTACTGATCTGAGACGGACGTGCCGAGTATCTGAGCCGGTACCAAGTCATTTTGTGCTACTACGTGATAGGGCTATCTGTGTGGTTTATGTTAGGAATGGAAACATAAAAATAATTAACAAATCTCAGTGGAAATTCTGTGTGGGCCCTTGTGGCAAATTCTGTGTGGGCCCTTGTGGCAAATTCTGTGTGGGCCCTTGTGGCATTTTAGTGTAAGGAGAGGCGAGGTTGATCTCTCGACTCGAATTACACAAGCGCGCTATATAAATTTAAAAGATACAAAAACTGAGAAATTAACTTAGTGGTAAATGATTAGGAGTTCACCTGTGTGCCCTCATGTATTGTATGTTGTAGTTGTTTGCATTTTGAGTTTATTCACTCAGCTTCCCCGCTGACCCAAAAACTCCCTCCCATTTTCAGGTACTAGCAAAGGAAAAGAGAAGGTGGACGGTTGACTGCCGTACTACTTTTGAGTGCTGATGTGAAACGTTCTTATTATTTTAAAACTATGAATTTTATTCAAGACATTTCCGCATTAAATACATTTTTAAATCAAACAATTATTTTGGGGATTATTTATGGGACCTTTTTGATTATAATTTTGTACTTAAAAATTTTAAAAATCTTGTAAATTTTAGGGTGTTACAAGTTGGTATCAGAGCACTGACTTGAGGGATTTGGATTCGCAAGGGGCGAATTCAAACTCAAGTTGAATTTTTTTTTAGAAAAGAGTAAAACAGTTTCAGAGAGAAGTTTCACATCAAACGTACAGCATGTCACGTCGACCCTCATTTTTCCTACTGCCGGTAATGTTTAAGTGTATTATTTATTTGAGATTTTGCTATATTCTGAGTTTTGAGGAATGACAAATATGAGAAGTGTTGTTATTATTTCGAGTATAATCCTGATTTAACTCTGAATGTATTTCGCGACGAGGATCGCTTTTCTGATTATATTTTCCGTGTGTAATTCTGAGCGCATTTGCGTCATACACGCTAAAAATTATAATTACATATAATTTTATATAATCTGTGAGGTTTAATAATTGTAATAAATTTTAACCCAAAAGGGGTAATAACTGAATATAAAATTATGATATAAATTCCATAAATTATTTAATGAGAACATGTCTTGGGTAAATAAAAATGAGAAGTAATAGATTTTTCATATTGAGAAAAATATTAAAATCTATCGTTTTGGAAAAGCACCTAATAGAAAGAGTTATTGAAACGGGTAAACTGTGAATCGAGTGAATGAAAGATATTTTTATTACCAATTGATTTAAAGAAAATTTTTATGATGGTTTATCAAGTCGAAAAGCGAAAATACCGAGAACATATTTTTATGAAATAAAAAAAATAATAATAAAAAAAAAATTATTTAAAATTCATATTTATTTAAAATTATTTACATTTGAGCTAAGACGAGAAATATTAACTAGAATTGGCTTTTATTTATCCGTTATTTTAGGGTCGTTTTAGTTTGCAATTTTAAAACTTTAGTTGGATTAAACATGTTTTTAATGTTGAGTTATCATTTGAGATTCTATCTAGTGGAACCTTTAACTTATTCATCGAATTAAATTTCTGAGAATTTCGAGTGTTATGAAATCTTTGGACAATTAAAAAGGAAAATGCTTTTATAAAGAGATGAAACACGAGTATTGAGGAAAAATTATGCTAGGAAATAATAAACTGAGATTTATTAAATTGAGATCAAATAAGAAAACCTTTAAAATATGTAATTTAAAAAGCTGAGTATGAAAATCCTTCAAATTTTCTTTATGTGATTAATGAGTTCAATGAAGAATTATTAAATTAACGCAAAGATATTGAATAAACTATATGAGTTTGTTATATTAACTCATCGAGAATTTCTCGAGATGAATTAAAAATAAGTTATTCAAGCTTATCTTAAACGGTATTTACTAAAAGTGAACTAAAGGGAAACTATCATCATTAATTCGGTGGTGATCTATTTAAAATGAATTAAAAGAGTTTATGAGCTATATTATGTTCTGAGTTTAACTGTTGAAAACATAATAAAATATTTTGGCTGAGTGCCTTTTGCTGAGTGCATTTCTGAGTAATGTCTATAAGATTTTGAGTACATACACCTGAGTGCGAATTTGTATTTTTTTTGATATGGAAAATATATTATTATTATTATTATTATTATTATTTTTTCTTTGAGTGTGATTTGATGGTGAATTTATGTGTGGGAAGTTGTGAACTTTGGGATTGACCCGTGACCAAACAAAGGTAGGTGTCGAAAGTAATAGAGGGCCCCTATTACCGTACACACAGGACTTTTGGTTGATTATGGGGAGATTTTGAGGGGAACGATAGACCAATGTTTGTTATTGTGAAATTAGTATGTGTATCTTAATTGTTTGTGTGACTACATGCTTGCTTGTTTATTTTGGTAGACAATACTAGTTCCAAACTCGAGGACGAGTTTTTCTCCAAGTGGAGTTGAGTAGGGGTAAAAAGGAAAATTTCCAAGAATTAGTTATCATTCACTACTCTATTTTTTTTAAATATTATGACCATAATGCTTATGCATAGAGATTTTTCTGGGTAAAGAAGTTAAAGTGTGAAATATAGATAATATAATTGATCAGAGAGTTTATAAGAGTAATTATCGAACTGAGTAATTAAGATTATTTAAAGTCATTTCACAGGGTAATTAGAGAGTTTATAAAATTGATAACCGAGATTAATTAGGCTGAGTGTAAATGTGCAAATGAGATGTTACAAATATTATAACTATATAGCTAATGAGATAATGAGAAATTATAAAGTAATGAGAATTTATAATGTGTCGGATATGAGGAAATGAGTTAAAATGAGGTTGTTAATTGGAGTTGATAATGAATTATTAAAACGAGCTCAAATGAGAAAATTTCATGTAGATTGATTACTGAGTAAATTTTTAAGAAGTTTATAAATCGTGTTAAATGAACACGCCAATAAAACAAGTTAAAAGAGAAAAGTTTTAAATTTTCGGGAAGTTCTATTTAAAATTTGGAGGTGCTATAAAGTTTTTACGAGAAAATTTTATTTTGTGAGTAATATATTTTATTTAGAGTTATCGAATAATATTTTATTTATTAATTTATTTAATTTTTAAAATTTTGAAGTGTTTTAAAATTTTATGATAAAAAAAAAAAAAAAATTAATTATGAGCAATTATTAAATAAGTTGAAGTTTATATCGTATTAAGAAGAAATTTCTAAAAGACGAGAAAGTACTAAATTAATGAACAATGAGAAAAATCTTTAAACTGGGAATAAAAGGTAATTGCGTATTGAGTAAATGAGAACTAATGGATTGATTCGTAAATCGAGTAATGAGAAATCAGTCAAATAAGTGTATAAAATTTAATTGATATATTTTTTTAGTAAAAATTGGGTAATATGAGTTTAATGAGTAAATATGTGGTCCAAATGAAAAAAAAATAAAAAAATAAAAAAAATAAAATAAAAAAATAAAAAAAATAAAAAAAAAAATAAAAAGGTAAAAGTTGACTTGTGGGAAGTCATTAAATGAGGTTTGAAATAAGTTATTAGTATAAACTACGGTAAGTTAAAAGTTGAATTATGAAAATTTTAATCGAGTGTATTTGGAGTATATGCAAATGAGAAATTTGGGGAGATATATTTTATATTGAAATAATTCGTTCTAATTATTGGTAAGTATATCTTAGTTATTAATCGGAGATGACCTAATATATATATATATAAACGAGTATATGGGAGATGAATCAAATGTGTGTAATTATGTCTTTACATGATTATATATGAGATTTATGTGTGGTAGGTAACGCAGTTGCTGATAAATATTACTACCTTCGGAGTTACATTCATGAGTTACATTCCTGGGTAAATTGCATGAGTACTACTGGTGATTTTTGAATTTTGTGTTCATTATCTGTGATTTATGTGTGATAGGCACATTTCGTGTGAACAACGTGCCTACTTTTGTGTTATTTGACTGTGGGGCGACCCACACATTCGTTTCTTATAGTTTAGCAAAATGATGTCTCATTGAGTAGAACACCTTTTCTGAGCCATTATTGATAGAGATGGCCCATAATAAAAAAAAGAGTAAATTACTGTTTTTGTCCCTGTACTTTACCCGATTCTGCGTTTTTGTCCCTGTGCTTTTTTTTTCCGTTTTTTTGTCCCTGTACTAGGCAAAATTCCGTTTTTTTGTCCTTCCGTCCACCTGCCGTCTCTTTTTGCCGTTAAAACCCCTCATGTGCCAAGCATGTGAGGGCATTTCTGTCTTTTCTTCCAATTAACTTGTACTATGTTCTTTAAAAATTGTACATTGCACTTTACCTTCTTCCCAACTTTGACCTGCAACATCCCTAATACCTAATCTTCCATAAACAAAAATGTTCAAAAGTTAAAACCCATATGACTCCAATCGATCTTCACACACACACACACGCATCTTCTCCGGCGAGACACACAAACACGCACCTTCACCTTATTCGGACACATAAGAAACCCATGGAGAAGACGTCGCCGGAAAAGGAGAGGAGGTGGGAGGCGACCAGTTAAGAAGACCGGATGGAGAAGACGACCGGAGGGAACCAATCGCCGCTGGAAAAGGTGCGATGGTGAAGATTTCAAGCAAACTCGGGAACCAATCGTCGCTGACGAACAACCTGCTCCATCTCCGACGAACCACGGTTGGACACCACCACTGCTTTGGAACTCTAAATCGCAACAACTTCATCTCCGGCGAAAACTTGTGACGAAAACCTCCGACGAACAACCTGCAACATGTAATCAAAATCATTTCTTATATAACTTATTTATCTTATGAACTTTTTCTTGATCTGATGAAGAAATTTAGGGGATTTCTAGATTTTGGGTTTCTTTCCTTAACTGCACTGCAACTTGATTTCAAGAGTTCAAGTAAAAAATGATTATTTTTTTTGGCTGTCGTTTTTTGCCAGCAAGATTTCAATGTTGGGTTTTAATTTTTGAAGATCAATCGGAGTCCATATGGGTTTTAAGTTTTGACATTTTTGTTTATAGAAGATTAGGTATTAGGGATGTTGCAGGTCAAAGTTGGGAAGAAGGTAAAGTACAATGTACAATTTTTAAAGAACATAGTACAAGTTAATTGGAAGAAAAGACAGAAATGCCCTCACATGCTTGGCACATGAGGGGTTTTAACGGCAAAAAGAGACGGCAGGTGGACGGAAGGACAAAAAAACAGAATTTTGCCTAGTACAGGGACAAAAAAAGGGAAAAAAAAAGCACAGGGACAAAAACGCAGAATCGGGTAAAGTACAGGGACAAAAACAGTAATTTACTCTAAAAAAAAAAAAAAAATTCTTAATTGATAAAGTTAATAGTGTTGTTAAATGGAGCTGTGCGGGAAGAAATGTTTCCCCATAAAACTTGTTATCGCCAAGAGAGATCCGAGTGTGATTGTGAAAATGGTTTGGATGACCTTGTACAACGCCGAGATTATCTGACATCGTCAACAAATCTATAGCAAATTTCCAAGTGGAGTTGAATCGGAGATTCAACGCGACGTTAACCGTTGGGTGAAGGAACTGTGTCCGACTGCGAGGGCAAGAAAATGTCTTCAGCATGGTGTCGTGGGTTATTTCGCGTATGTACCGACACCACCTTCGACGAGAAACCGAGTTCTTTAGATAACGTTCCGATTTTTAACCCTTATCGTTGTATGAGCAGTTGCAAGAGCTGGAGTTCATCTTGATCGAGTATATCACCCTGAAGAGTTTTTTTTTTCATTCATAACCTTTTTCGTGTCTTCCCATTTGATGATGTGTGTGATTGGCGAGCCTGAGTCTGAGATCTCGCTGAGCTTCTTCGGAGTGATGACTTCGGGGACGAAGTCTATTTCAAGTGGAGTTGAGTTGTAACGCCCCGAGATTTTGGGTAAATAATATTACCTTATTTTTCTAATTAAAATTTAATTATAGGTCAATTAACCTTTATTGTAAAAAGTAAGTAAGATTAATGTTACCTTTTAACGACGTATTATTTGACCAAAGCTATGTCAATTGTGAAAGATACATATATAATATCCATTTCATCTAGGATATAAATTCCTTACTTATCTTTAATGAACTCAAGGGAATGGGTCCAAAATTATGAGATGGTTTTGGGTTGTACCGAATTGGAGGTAGGGGTGGCCCAGGTAAGTGATTTTGGGCATAGGCCCTAGTAAGTCAAAAATATAGGAGTGTGCCCTAGTCTAGCAGCCGACATCTACCCTTATTTTCTGAAATTCTTTTGTCTCATGCTCTCTCTCACTATGAAAGCTCCATCGACATCCATGGCTTCCGACAACTAATTCGTTTCTGTCCCTCGCCAGATTTCCACCACCATTCCGTTCAAATTCTGTCCGGTCAAATCTTTCCTCTGTGCTACTCGTTGCCGACGACAACACCCCTTCCCGATCAGTTTGTATCGTCACCACCGTAATCGTTACCTTTTCTTTGTTTCTGCATCACCACCATAAAGCCATACATTCCGTTTTCCTCCATCGTTATCGGTGTTACGTACAAGCTCCGCCGCTGCTACCGAGCTCCGCCACAAGGTTTTTTTTTGTTCCGCCATCGCCATTCATTTTCCGGCAAAGAACCGTGTCCGTGTCTAACTTCACTCTCTTTGATTAAATAACAGATCAGCAAGAAACACTGAGTTCGTTCGGTGGCTATCCAGCTACGCTCTCCGGTAAGTTACACCACCGCTCCTCCGTCTCTAAAAATCCCGTATCTGTGTGCTAATTATATGTTGTTTCTTTTCCGTGATATCGCCGTCGTAGCTGTTGGTTTTTGGAGAAGGAAAATTCATCCAGCCGGAAATCGTGAGAATTCAAGCTCGAGCTAGGAGTTGGTAGAATTTCTTTCTGATTCGGATTGTTATTATTATCACATGAAACTTTGTATTGTGGAAAAGAGAATAGATTATGGAATATTTTTGGGCAGATTCAACCAAAGGAAATTTTAACATCTTTTTAAATTATAAAGAAACTTTTAATATCGTTTTAAATTAGAAGAAAACTTTTAATAACATTTTAAATTAAAAGGAGACTTTTAATATTATTTTAATTAAAAGGGATCTTTTAACATTATTTAAATTAAGAGAAATGTTTGATTATCATCTTAGCTAGGGGAAAATATTTTTACTCTTAATAAACTAGCATGAATTGGGTTGAGTCTAATCTGGTTTATCCTTACGTGCTTTAGGACCGTCTAGATGTTAGCTGAGCAGTTGTGTAAAGTGCTGAGAGATCATCGGAGCTTACGCTTGTCGAGGTGAGTATTCTCACCGTGTATTCAGTTATAACGATACGTGCATGACTCATATGGTTAACTGCTTGATCTGTTGTACTTTCTGTGTGTTGATCTGTTTTCTGAGTAACTGTTTTATATACTACTGATCTGAGACGGACGTGCCGAGTATCTGAGCCGGTACCAAGTCATTTTGTGCTACTACGTGATAGGGCTATCTGTGTGGTTTATGTTAGGAATGGAAACATAAAAATAATTAACAAATCTCAGTGGAAATTCTGTGTGGGCCCTTGTGGCAAATTCTGTGTGGGCCCTTGTGGCAAATTCTGTGTGGGCCCTTGTGGCATTTTAGTGTAAGGAGAGGCGAGGTTGATCTCTCGACTCGAATTACACAAGCGCGCTATATAAATTTAAAAGATACAAAAACTGAGAAATTAACTTAGTGGTAAATGATTAGGAGTTCACCTGTGTGCCCTCATGTATTGTATGTTGTAGTTGTTTGCATTTTGAGTTTATTCACTCAGCTTCCCCGCTGACCCAAAAACTCCCTCCCATTTTCAGGTACTAGCAAAGGAAAAGAGAAGGTGGACGGTTGACTGCCGTACTACTTTTGAGTGCTGATGTGAAACGTTCTTATTATTTTAAAACTATGAATTTTATTCAAGACATTTCCGCATTAAATACATTTTTAAATCAAACAATTATTTTGGGGATTATTTATGGGACCTTTTTTATTATAATTTTGTACTTAAAAATTTTAAAAATCTTGTAAATTTTAGGGTGTTACAGGAAGAAGATGATAAAAAGAATGAAGAGGAAGAAGGAGGGCGGTGAGCAGTTCGCTTCACCCGCTTCTTCCCACCACGTAGAATATCACCCGTTTCCACATTTTCCACGTTAATGGGCATTGAGATCCCAGTGGAAGTGGTGGTATTTTCATCAACAGTTTGTGTACGATCAGTTGATGGAAAACACTTCAGATGAGGAAAGGATGATAATTTCTAAATTTCGGGTCAACTGGTTCAAAAACTGAATACAACCCTAATTTAGTGGAACTCGATCTTTATATATTGAAATTAAAAATAAAAATGATCTTCATAGATAATTGGGGCTATTTGGATAATATGTCATCTTAAACGGGTTAAATGGGTTAAAGGGTTTGTATTAAAAGAAAGTTTTCTACTATTTTAAATACTCAATTGGACGCATTTGACTGTTTGAGGTTAAAATTAATTTAAATCAACTCATTTACGTTCCGACCAATATTAATGTAGATCATGAATAAATAACTAAAGATTAGAGTCTTAATATTAATCAATCTCAATTTCGGTAAAAAAAAATCTGTTAATTATGTATCAGAGATATTATGTTTGTTTAGTATATAAAGGGACACATAATACCCCAATACATACATAGAATCCCAATGGTTCTACATCAGTGTATTTTGTTGGATGGAGATATCCGTTAGAAATGGAGAGGAAATGGGTCAAAATGCAATGTGGCGAGTGAAAAAAAATCGATAGTGTAAACAGATCAAATGAGTGATCTTAGTGAAATTAAAACACTTGCAGAATTTCCATTATAAACACACCTAAAGCATTTGTCGTCAACTTCAGTACACAAATTAATCATATTGGAAATACGAACATAATTAAAAAAATTGAAATCATAATTTATAATTATAACATGTAAAAACTTGAGGTATTTAGAAACTTCAAGTTCAAGATATTTGATGAACAAAAATCCCCTTTAATATTCTTCAATAACCTCATACGTAATGAATCACATAATGATGCCTTCAAATGTGCTCTAGATTAATGAATCACATATATAAAGCGTATTATGTACGTACATGAATAATGTGATAATGACGTTCAAGTTGTTTCAATTCTTTCATTCCTAATGTTGAAATATCTTCTCTAATCAAATGCCTAAAAAACCGAAACAAAACACTAAAAGGTTAGTATTGTTGCCAGAAGATTCTTAATTATGAAATCAAACAAAATGATTTATGAGCATGACAGTAGAGAATCCAACTGTAGAAACAAATCAAATGAAGAAACAAATGTGAAGTGGTTTTTTCCTACTTCTCATTGGTTTAAATAGATGTTAAACCGGTGTAGCAAGTAGCAATTATTGATTTGAGGAGGCGGATGGGTGGTTACTCGAAGAGACGGTTTTTGTGTGATGGGAAAGAAATTATGAATGAGCGACGTATTGCATTCTAGGCTGTTAATTGCATTCAAGGCATCTTAAATTTGAAACTAATTTTTTTAATTAAACATATATTCCAATATTAACGTGTAGTTATATCTAATATTACTATTAACATGGACATTTCACTATATAACTTTAACTCATACGTTATGTTTTTAAATTGATGAATACATACGTTATGTCTTTAAATTATTGGTACTTAAATGTCAAAATTTAAGATAGACTCTTCACCTATGATGCATGGTTACTTGGAACTTGTTTAAGTGTAAACATTAATAAGATTTGTAATTAATGTCAACATCAACATCAAACTCAATTTATATATATATATATATATATATATATATATATAGGGTCCGGATCCGGTGAGGACTCTTTTCCTCGCGAGGACTGTGAGGACTCCAAAAAAAACTCTAAAAATGATCCAAAACAAACTTTTTTCAAAAAATTCTTTTTTTAAATATCTAAATCGCTATGTATAAGATCCAAAACAAAAAAAAAATTTCCAAAAATGATCCAAAAAAAAAAATATGGATCATAATAATGATCCACAAAAAAAATATGGATCATTGTTATGAATCGCTAAAAGAAGTGGATCATAATTTTTTTTTTGAAATTTTTTTTTTGTCAAATGTAGTAATAATCATGGTGGGTTATATATATTTTTTTCAGAATTTTTTGAAATTTTTATAAGGTGTCCTCGCGAGTCCTCACCGAAAAAAGAGTCCTCACAGGATCCCACTTCTATATATATATATATATATATATATATATATATATATATATATATATATATATATATATATATATATATAGATGAAGGAGGGAAACTTTAGTTTTATTTAAAAAATATATAAATACCTTTATTTATATATTATGTATTTTTTATTAGAACAAGTTGACATCTATTCTTATACTTTGTCCGTTTCATCAATGTTTTCGCCGAGAAAGGAAGAGAACTCAACTATAACTAAATAAGAAATAATAAAATATTAGTTACCGAAAGTAATAAAAATCATTTTAATATATAAATATCTCAGATTTTGTTAATTTTTAACCTCATAGTTAAAAATAAAATTAATTCCATAACTCAAATAAAATTACATAAAATAACAAATAATAAATTATTACTTACTGAAAGTAATAAAAATAGTAAGCATAGTCTTGGGGTGCTACATTATAATTAAAATAAAATACTAAGCCGGGTCTCAGGGTTTTTATGTAACGCTATTTTTATGTCAATTGTATTTTATTAATATATGAATATTTTAAAATTTAATTACATTTTATAAAATGAAAAAAAAAAGATTAAAAAAAGTGTCTTTTGTTTATCAGAAAAAGTGAAAAAAAAAGAGACTAAAAAAAAAGGCTCCCTCTAAATTCACTCATTAGTAGAAAAATAATGATGATATCAATGATTGGAAAACTGTGTTTAAATCAAAAGGATAATGATTAGTAATAATTATTGAGAGATGATTTTTTTTTGGGTCCTACTAAATTCACTCATAGTCAACTTTTTTAATTTCTCAGATTTCAATTTCCAAGACAAGACTACCTTCCTTTTTACAATTAATTTTCAATTGATAGATTGATGGGATGTTTGTGTCACTTAATTCAGTTTATCTTTTCCTTGTTTAATAGACATGTAAAAAGTATACTTCTTATTTATTTTTGTAACATCCTAAAACCCGACCTAGTAGTTTATTGACCTTAAGGTATCTTATTAAATGATTATCTGATTAAATGCTTAGTTAAGTTAATTAGCCTGCTGTCTTTTGCGGTATTTTAACCAAGGGGTTAAAATACCCGACTTGTGATATATCTGGAATGAAAATGTGATTTTTATATTTTTAGATTCCTTGTCAAATTTCGTTTCCGGAAATGCTTTCGTTTTTAGAATTGGAGTCCGTTTGCTATTTTAAATAAATTAATTACGAAAGGGACTTTTCAGACGTATACTGTTAAAAGTGAAAAAAAGCCACAAAGGGGCCCCACCCCTTGTGTTGGCCGGTCGTGAGAGAGGGAGGAGGAGCCTCCTTTTCCTCTTTGCTCTTTTGTTTCTTACCTTATCAAAAATTACTTTCACTATTCCATTGCAAGATTCAATCTTTTCTCTCTACTTGTTCATCATCTTCCTTGAGCTTGTTCTTGGTGCTAGGACCTGATTTCCATACCAAGTTTGTGTAGAAGAAGTCTAGAAGTAAGTTTCATCCTTTCTCTTGCTTGTTCTTGGTGTTCTTGAACTAGGGCTTGAACTAGAGTTCATGTAGCTTGATGATTTGTTGGTGAACCTTGGTATGGATGTTGTAGTTTATGTTTATGGCACCATTTGTATGGTAGTTTGGTGAAGGAATACAAGATTTGGTGAAAATCACCTTCAAACTCCATTAATGGTGGATGTTGAAGGTGGGTTTTGACAAATCTTGGAATTCTTGACATTTGAATGGATAGAAATGTTTGTTAGGTTGAGAAAGCATACTTGTTAAGTTATGGATGTGTAAAACCTAGTATTTGTTAATTGGTGAAGTAATTTAACTAGTGTTTGGATGATTTTGTCAAAATGATGATCTAGTGATTATGCAAGTATGTTACTTGAAATTGTGATAGTTGTCAACTTGGTGGAATTGCTAAATGATTGGGAATTTGCTAGTATAAAGATTTATTGCTAGTTGAAGGAAGTGTGGTAGTGTTAGGATCATGTTCGGGTTTTTGGCCCGTTTGGGTCAACTAGTTGTAGAGAATTGCTAAATGGTCATTGTTGGATCCCTACAACACAAACGTGTTGCGTTATGACCGAGTAACGAAGATAAGATAAGTGAACAACAAGATTTCAAAGATTAAGAGTTTATTAAAACAACTTAATACAGTACAAAGTTTGCGGAAATAGATAGTACACAACAAACTAAAACTCTATACTTGAAATGACACTTTAGATCGCTCAAAACTTGAAGAGAATGCACTGAGAGTTATATCAGCTGATACTAACAGCTGATATTAATGCCTTAGTAATAACTATGGATGAGTTAATACTTAGACAAATAACTAACTCTCAGAGAATGTTCTTGTGCTATGATTTCTAGAAGGTGTATATAAATGCAAGCATTTACGTCTGTATTTATAGCCCAAGATCCATGTTCCTTTGTCCACAAGTTAGACGACGTGTAAACATATTATTCGTCGATGTGGACTTGTCTATGGATCATTAAATGCTCTTGCACAAGTTATTGTCCCAAGTGTACTTTGTGCCAACTACTTCCGGTACCCTTTCTGACGCACAGTGAAAGGTGTACTACATAAGTACAGAAATAGTTGACTTTCTCTTTACATGCTTGGAGGGACAAACGATGATAATGTACTGACATTATCTTCTATTCCAAAATAGAAGATCCTCATCGTTTTCTTCTTCTTTGAGCGGGAAAGGGAAATGTTCAAATTGTCAATGAACATTTCCTTTAAGTCTTCATCTGCAGTAGGTACTATCAGCTGATTCCACAATCAGCTGAATAGTCTTCTTCTTGTCTTTGTCCTTGTCCTTTGGTCATAGACTTCGAATGAACTCTCGTTAATAGCTGCTGATTTGACTTGTTGTCCTAAAGCTAAGTACGTACTCAGCTGAAGGTTTATTGTATATACTTGCTTCAGCTGAGATACATACTTCAGCTGATATTTATTCTTCTTAGCTATCGATCATCAAATCTTATTTACTTAGTCTTGGGACTAACAATCTCCCTCTATTTGATGCAATCGAATAGCCGTATAAGTGTAACCCTGTAATGATTCAGCTGATGAAGTCAGCTGAATACTTATGTGCTTTGACCCTTAGGGTTCTTTTGTATATGTTTATCTTTTTATAATTTTTACAAGTAAATTACAAAATTTTGATTTTCTATTGATAAGGCAATTAAAATTACAAGGAAAATAAAAAAAAAAAACTATAATGCCTTGGATATAGTTGATCCAACGACATTGCGATACAGTGAGTTGAAGGCTGAGGTTATTAATTTCTTCATTTCTCTTCCCTCTTCAGTGGAGGAACTCAGAAGCTTGTGGTAGATCATAAGTTGATCTACATCACATAGATCCAACTCATCTGCTCGCTGGAAGCAATGCACCTTCTTCTTCTCCAGATAGCAAAAGCCATAAATTGGTTCTTTTACGATCAGCCCAGGGACAAAGTTAACTCCCGTGGGGATGGCTTTTGTGATATTGGGTCTTGGTCGTTTTGCAAATATGATTGATGACCCAATATCCAGTGGTCTGGAGTCAACAAGGGGCTCGAGGAGAACGGACTTACGTTTCTCCCCTCTTGCTGAGGAGCTTTCACCAGCAGATCCTCCGACAGCAGTTGCTTGAGATTCACACAATTCAGGAGGTATGTGATATACCAACTCAGCTTGTCTCCTGATTGCGCCGCATAGAGTCTTGAAGGAGTAAATTGCGAATTTTTTCTCATTTTCCAGATCTGTTATAATCCGCGATGGTTTTGCAGATCTGGCAGCTGCTTCAGCCTCTTTCCATTCATCGTAGTTGAGAACGATTCTGATCTTGTTCAGAGGAAACTTTTCATTGACCACAGTTCCTCCAGCTCTAGTTATTACAATTTCATCAGGAGAGCTGGGATCGAACTTGGGGGCCCTTACGCTGGTGATTTTTGCTTCTTGCCTACGCTGATAAATAACTTTGTTGAACAACCTAATGTTCTCAGCTCTTTGAAGGGTTTTGTTGTACTCGATCAACCACTTGGGTCGACCGCCTAGCATGCTTGGTTCGAACCTTGCTGACCAAGAACATGAACTTGTTCTTGACCGGTTAAACCAACTAGCTGATTTAATCCCTAAAAGCGGAACTGAGATTAAACCTAATCCTTAAACCCTAAAGGATTGGGATGTTGGAGATTTAGATTAGGTTAACAAGAAAGAAACCTTGTACGAAGAACTCGAACACACACATTGCTTGTGTGGTTCGTTCGACCATCAACCAAAGAACCCTAGGGTTCTTTGGTCGAATTCGTCCAAGAGGGAGAAGGGAGAAAAGGGTTTTCCCAAAACATACCTTGTTGATTGCTTAAGATTAATCCACTGATGATGAACAAATCGAGCGATCTTCTAGTTGATCTAAGCAATGAACTTGTTCTTCAAAACTTGAAGAACACGAAGAACGAACGAAGAACACGAAGAACACAAGACTTGTGTTCTTCCCTTGTTGCTTTGTTCGGCCGAAATAGGGAGAGTAAGGGGAAGTATTTCGTGGCTAGTGTATGTGTGTAAGGGGTTTAGGGTTTACCCTAAGCCTCTTATTTATATACAAATAAGTTACGCTTAGAACCCTTCTAGTTTAATTAATATTAGAACTTTAATTAAACTTCCTTTTAACACTTCCATCCCTTATAGTTTAACTAGTTTATTATTGTTGCACTTAACTATAACATGTCTAGTATTAACACACTATAATTTCGGTACCCATATACACGAAATTATACACTTGTATTTATACTTTTAATAGTTAATTATATAATAACCTTTATATAATTTATACAATAATATTATCCAATTACTATATGATTTAATAGCTTTAAATCATATCATGGATAATCTATAATTAACACATTGTATATTTACTCAACTAGTAAATGTACAACTTACTTGTATTAATTAGTTAGTTAAACTAATCTAGTAATAAGTTAAACTTTAACTTAATACTTAACTGATTCATAATGACTATTATGAATCATTCATCTTCGTAGTATCATTGCTTATCTTGCTCGTATTACATGCACTCACCGGTGTGACCCTTAAGTGTTTCGTAGGCATGGATGTATCATCATAGGTTGACTGACTGTGCACATAATTCCTTCACTCTTTGGGCCTCAGCTTTTTGATACAGCTCTTCATGAGTTTTTCTTTGAAGGGCAATGGTTGCATCAAGATCAGCAGCGGTTCCAGCTTCATTTAGGATGAAGGTTTTAACTGTTGCAGATGTAGGCTCCCCCTCAGCAGGATGAGGAATCTCCTATATAATAGGCTGAGGTTTTGGATTTGTGGGGCTTGGACTTGTGGGCCCTCAACTGATTCAAAGGAATCAACGATTTTAACAAAACAAGTTGAGGGTTCAGCTTCTTCTTCTTGTGTTCCAGCAGAGGTGATAGGTGGAGTTCTTGGGGTATCACCTGCTGGAACATCTTCAGTATTGGCTCCAACAGCAGAGGTGACTATAGGTTGTGAACTATTTTGTTCACCTTGTTGTTCACCTGCTGAAGTGGCCTCTTTCTCCCCCTCAGAGAGTGCCCGAAGAAGAGGGGTACTCTGTGGTGCTGAAGCAGGACGGACAACAGCGACACCCTCATTTAGCTTTGCAAGAATGAGGTTAAGGGTGCCTTGGAGACCAGCGACTTGGGAAGTCAGCGAGCTGACTTCAGTCTCCATTTTGTCCAACCTGGTGAACACAGCAGAAGCTGACTCCTCAATAGCCTTAGAAAGGTGGCTATGAGTAAGTGTCAGAAGAGACTCTTGCTTTGATTGGGAAAGAGCCAGGCTGTCCCGAACTTCAGAGAGAAGTTTGTCTTGTTCGAATCTGTCGGAATCGCGAAGGGAGTTCA
The DNA here is from genome assembly GCA_963853835.1 of Calendula officinalis. NCBI lineage: Eukaryota > Viridiplantae > Streptophyta > Magnoliopsida > Asterales > Asteraceae > Calendula > Calendula officinalis. The sequence continues at coordinate 42,362,697 of OY970823.1, read as the reverse complement.
ACTCTTGACGCACGTAGTCGTTGAGAGAGATGAACCCGCTGGTGTTGAGGCGAATCTGATCAGAAAGAAGAGCCAACTGAGGGGCCTGAGTGTGAACAGCAGTGTGCAGAGAAGTTATGCTGGAAGAGAGATTCTCAGCAGTTTGAGCAAACTTCTTTGGAACATCCCTGCGAAGGGAGTTCATCTGCTTACTCAGCGTGGCCATCCCAGGTCGAATCTGGGATGTAACAACTCTAGACATCAGAGCAGCAGCGGCTCTGATGGGAATGCGTCCTCCAGCTTTGCTGGATTCAGCATGGGACACTTGGACGCTTTGGGGGAAGGGGCCCGGCATGTCTCCAGCTTGAGGGGTAACCTCAGCTGTGGAAGTGAGTGTTCCTGAGTTAGTAGGAATTGCTCCTATGGGTTGCTCAGGAACTATGGGGGGTGGGTTGGGTCCAACTGAAACTTCCGGGGGTATAACAGAAGTGCCGACTTCAGTTGTCAAAACAGTTTGAAGCTCGGAATGTTCTTCGTCGGACGACGAATAGTAAGACTGAATAAAATCATCAGTCGACTCAAACATTAGATGAAATGCTGTTTGAGTCTCTGGAGCTTCGGTCTCACCAGCCGGCGATACTGGTATAGAGACTACAGGAAGAGTTCCTCTGGGTGGTGTGTTAGCTGCCTCACAGCTCGGTTGGCGATTACTTTCGCGATCACTGGCAGCTGGGGTTAGTGCCTCAGTAACAACTTGGTTTAAAGTTGTCTCTTCATTGGCGGTGGTGGTTTCCTTGATCACCTGCTGGTTTAAGCCGGTGACGTCGTGGGAAACAGAAAGGTCAGTTTCAAGATTGACTTGGTTTCCATTCAATCTATCATCAGCTGAAGACTCAGAAAGTGATGAAGAAGTAGGGGGTGGTCTGTGTGCAGCTGACTCTCGGGTGGCTTGGGTTGAGCCGAAAACTTCACCAACAGTGTGTTGAGAGACTGAGGTTGCTTGTGGAGTTTGTTCCCGTGTTACAACGACAGATAATGAATCAGTCGAGGAGCTACGCAGAGGTTTAGAGCCGGCACTAACTCCTGAAGAACGAAATTGCCGTTTTGAAGTCTGCTGACTTGCTGAGAGATCAGCAGAAGAAGGTTGAAGAGCAAAAGAGAGAAAAAGAGGATTAGCCGGAAGTGTCTGGACAGGAATTCCAATTGTTGGTGGAGTTCCTGGAAAAACACTGTAAGAGTGAAAATGAGAAGGAATGCTCTCAGATGCTGGCATAGCTTCTGATTGTAATCCTTCCAATTGGGATCTCGAGTGAGAGCCCAACGGATTCCGGCTGAATCCTGATGATGCTGCTATCGCCAGCTCAACATCATCAACATCATCATCATCTCCACGGGTAGCAGACCCTCTTACCCTCAGCTGAGGAGAAACAGGGGCGCTGGTAGTGGAAGAAGATGATAAAAAGAATGAAGAGGAAGAAGGAGGGCGGTGAGCAGTTCGCTTCACCCGCTTCTTCCCACCACGTAGAATATCACCCGTTTCCACATTTTCCACGTTAATGGGCATTGAGATCCCAGTGGAAGTGGTGGTATTTTCATCAACAGTTTGTGTACGATCAGTTGATGGAAAACACTTCAGATGAGGAAAGGATGATAATTTCTAAATTTCGGGTCAACTGGTTCAAAAACTGAATACAACCCTAATTTAGTGGAACTCGATCTTTATATATTGAAATTAAAAATAAAAATGATCTTCATAGATAATTGGGGCTATTTGGATAATATGTCATCTTAAACGGGTTAAATGGGTTAAAGGGTTTGTATTAAAAGAAAGTTTTCTACTATTTTAAATACTCAATTGGACGCATTTGACTGTTTGAGGTTAAAATTAATTTAAATCAACTCATTTACGTTCCGACCAATATTAATGTAGATCATGAATAAATAACTAAAGATTAGAGTCTTAATATTAATCAATCTCAATTTCGGTAAAAAAAAATCTGTTAATTATGTATCAGAGATATTATGTTTGTTTAGTATATAAAGGGACACATAATACCCCAATACATACATAGAATCCCAATGGTTCTACATCAGTGTATTTTGTTGGATGGAGATATCCGTTAGAAATGGAGAGGAAATGGGTCAAAATGCAATGTGGCGAGTGAAAAAAAATCGATAGTGTAAACAGATCAAATGAGTGATCTTAGTGAAATTAAAACACTTGCAGAATTTCCATTATAAACACACCTAAAGCATTTGTCGTCAACTTCAGTACACAAATTAATCATATTGGAAATACGAACATAATTAAAAAAATTGAAATCATAATTTATAATTATAACATGTAAAAACTTGAGGTATTTAGAAACTTCAAGTTCAAGATATTTGATGAACAAAAATCCCCTTTAATATTCTTCAATAACCTCATACGTAATGAATCACATAATGATGCCTTCAAATGTGCTCTAGATTAATGAATCACATATATAAAGCGTATTATGTACGTACATGAATAATGTGATAATGACGTTCAAGTTGTTTCAATTCTTTCATTCCTAATGTTGAAATATCTTCTCTAATCAAATGCCTAAAAAACCGAAACAAAACACTAAAAGGTTAGTATTGTTGCCAGAAGATTCTTAATTATGAAATCAAACAAAATGATTTATGAGCATGACAGTAGAGAATCCAACTGTAGAAACAAATCAAATGAAGAAACAAATGTGAAGTGGTTTTTTCCTACTTCTCATTGGTTTAAATAGATGTTAAACCGGTGTAGCAAGTAGCAATTATTGATTTGAGGAGGCGGATGGGTGGTTACTCGAAGAGACGGTTTTTGTGTGATGGGAAAGAAATTATGAATGAGCGACGTATTGCATTCTAGGCTGTTAATTGCATTCAAGGCATCTTAAATTTGAAACTAATTTTTTTAATTAAACATATATTCCAATATTAACGTGTAGTTATATCTAATATTACTATTAACATGGACATTTCACTATATAACTTTAACTCATACGTTATGTTTTTAAATTGATGAATACATACGTTATGTCTTTAAATTATTGGTACTTAAATGTCAAAATTTAAGATAGACTCTTCACCTATGATGCATGGTTACTTGGAACTTGTTTAAGTGTAAACATTAATAAGATTTGTAATTAATGTCAACATCAACATCAAACTCAATTTATATATATATATATATATATATATATATATATATATATATATATATATATATATATATAGATGAAGGAGGGAAACTTTAGTTTTATTTAAAAAATATATAAATACCTTTATTTATATATTACGTATTTTTTATTAGAACAAGTTGACATCTATTCTTATACTTTGTCCGTTTCATCAATGTTTTCGCCGAGAAAGGAAGAGAACTCAACTATAACTAAATAAGAAATAATAAAATATTAGTTACCGAAAGTAATAAAAATCATTTTAATATATAAATATCTCAGATTTTGTTAATTTTTAACCTCATAGTTAAAAATAAAATTAATTCCATAACTCAAATAAAATTACATAAAATAACAAATAATAAATTATTACTTACTGAAAGTAATAAAAATAGTAAGCATAGTCTTGGGGTGCTACATTATAATTAAAATAAAATACTAAGCCGGGTCTCAGGTTTTTTATGTAACGCTATTTTTATGTCAATTGTATTTTATTAATATATGAATATTTTAAAATTTAATTACATTTTATAAAATGAAAAAAAAAAGATTAAAAAAAGTGTCTTTTGTTTATCAGAAAAAGTGAAAAAAAAAGAGACTAAAAAAAAAGGCTCCCTCTAAATTCACTCATTAGTAGAAAAATAATGATGATATCAATGATTGGAAAACTGTGTTTAAATCAAAAGGATAATGATTAGTAATAATTATTGAGAGATGATTTTTTTTTGGGTCCTACTAAATTCACTCATAGTCAACTTTTTTAATTTCTCAGATTTCAATTTCCAAGACAAGACTACCTTCCTTTTTACAATTAATTTTCAATTGATAGATTGATGGGATGTTTGTGTCACTTAATTCAGTTTATCTTTTCCTTGTTTAATAGACATGTAAAAAGTATACTTCTTATTTATTTTTGTAACATCCTAAAACCCGACCTAGTAGTTTATTGACCTTAAGGTATCTTATTAAATGATTATCTGATTAAATGCTTAGTTAAGTTAATTAGCCTGCTGTCTTTTGCGGTATTTTAACCAAGGGGTTAAAATACCCGACTTGTGATATATCTGGAATGAAAATGTGATTTTTATATTTTTAGATTCCTTGTCAAATTTCGTTTCCGGAAATGCTTTCGTTTTTAGAATTGGAGTCCGTTTGCTATTTTAAATAAATTAATTACGAAAGGGACTTTTCAGACGTATACTGTTAAAAGTGAAAAAAAGCCACAAAGGGGCCCCACCCCTTGTGTTGGCCGGTCGTGAGAGAGGGAGGAGGAGCCTCCTTTTCCTCTTTGCTCTTTTGTTTCTTACCTTATCAAAAATTACTTTCACTATTCCATTGCAAGATTCAATCTTTTCTCTCTACTTGTTCATCATCTTCCTTGAGCTTGTTCTTGGTGCTAGGACCTGATTTCCATACCAAGTTTGTGTAGAAGAAGTCTAGAAGTAAGTTTCATCCTTTCTCTTGCTTGTTCTTGGTGTTCTTGAACTAGGGCTTGAACTAGAGTTCATGTAGCTTGATGATTTGTTGGTGAACCTTGGTATGGATGTTGTAGTTTATGTTTATGGCACCATTTGTATGGTAGTTTGGTGAAGGAATACAAGATTTGGTGAAAATCACCTTCAAACTCCATTAATGGTGGATGTTGAAGGTGGGTTTTGACAAATCTTGGAATTCTTGACATTTGAATGGATAGAAATGTTTGTTAGGTTGAGAAAGCATACTTGTTAAGTTATGGATGTGTAAAACCTAGTATTTGTTAATTGGTGAAGTAATTTAACTAGTGTTTGGATGATTTTGTCAAAATGATGATCTAGTGATTATGCAAGTATGTTACTTGAAATTGTGATAGTTGTCAACTTGGTGGAATTGCTAAATGATTGGGAATTTGCTAGTATAAAGATTTATTGCTAGTTGAAGGAAGTGTGGTAGTGTTAGGATCATGTTCGGGTTTTTGGCCCGTTTGGGTCAACTAGTTGTAGAGAATTGCTAAATGGTCATTGTTGGATCCCTACAACACAAACGTGTTGCGTTATGACCGAGTAACGAAGATAAGATAAGTGAACAACAAGATTTCAAAGATTAAGAGTTTATTAAAACAACTTAATACAGTACAAAGTTTGCGGAAATAGATAGTACACAACAAACTAAAACTCTATACTTGAAATGACACTTTAGATCGCTCAAAACTTGAAGAGAATGCACTGAGAGTTATATCAGCTGATACTAACAGCTGATATTAATGCCTTAGTAATAACTATGGATGAGTTAATACTTAGACAAATAACTAACTCTCAGAGAATGTTCTTGTGCTATGATTTCTAGAAGGTGTATATAAATGCAAGCATTTACGTCTGTATTTATAGCCCAAGATCCATGTTCCTTTGTCCACAAGTTAGACGACGTGTAAACATATTATTCGTCGATGTGGACTTGTCTATGGATCATTAAATGCTCTTGCACAAGTTATTGTCCCAAGTGTACTTTGTGCCAACTACTTCCGGTACCCTTTCTGACGCACAGTGAAAGGTGTACTACATAAGTACAGAAATAGTTGACTTTCTCTTTACATGCTTGGAGGGACAAACGATGATAATGTACTGACATTATCTTCTATTCCAAAATAGAAGATCCTCATCGTTTTCTTCTTCTTTGAGCGGGAAAGGGAAATGTTCAAATTGTCAATGAACATTTCCTTTAAGTCTTCATCTGCAGTAGGTACTATCAGCTGATTCCACAATCAGCTGAATAGTCTTCTTCTTGTCTTTGTCCTTGTCCTTTGGTCATAGACTTCGAATGAACTCTCGTTAATAGCTGCTGATTTGACTTGTTGTCCTAAAGCTAAGTACGTACTCAGCTGAAGGTTTATTGTATATACTTGCTTCAGCTGAGATACATACTTCAGCTGATATTTATTCTTCTTAGCTATCGATCATCAAATCTTATTTACTTAGTCTTGGGACTAACAATCTCCCTCTATTTGATGCAATCGAATAGCCGTATAAGTGTAACCCTGTAATGATTCAGCTGATGAAGTCAGCTGAATACTTATGTGCTTTGACCCTTAGGGTTCTTTTGTATATGTTTATCTTTTTATAATTTTTACAAGTAAATTACAAAATTTTGATTTTCTATTGATAAGGCAATTAAAATTACAAGGAAAATAAAAAAAAAACTATAATGCCTTGGATATAGTTGATCCAACGACATTGCGATACAGTGAGTTGAAGGCTGAGGTTATTAATTTCTTCATTTCTCTTCCCTCTTCAGTGGAGGAACTCAGAAGCTTGTGGTAGATCATAAGTTGATCTACATCACATAGATCCAACTCATCTGCTCGCTGGAAGCAATGCACCTTCTTCTTCTCCAGATAGCAAAAGCCATAAATTGGTTCTTTTACGATCAGCCCAGGGACAAAGTTAACTCCCGTGGGGATGGCTTTTGTGATATTGGGTCTTGGTCGTTTTGCAAATATGATTGATGACCCAATATCCAGTGGTCTGGAGTCAACAAGGGGCTCGAGGAGAACGGACTTACGTTTCTCCCCTCTTGCTGAGGAGCTTTCACCAGCAGATCCTCCGACAGCAGTTGCTTGAGATTCACACAATTCAGGAGGTATGTGATATACCAACTCAGCTTGTCTCCTGATTGCGCCGCATAGAGTCTTGAAGGAGTAAATTGCGAATTTTTTCTCATTTTCCAGATCTGTTATAATCCGCGATGGTTTTGCAGATCTGGCAGCTGCTTCAGCCTCTTTCCATTCATCGTAGTTGAGAACGATTCTGATCTTGTTCAAAGGAAACTTTTCATTGACCACAGTTCCTCCAGCTCTAGTTATTACAATTTCATCAGGAGAGCTGGGATCGAACTTGGGGGCCCTTACGCTGGTGATTTTTGCTTCTTGCCTACGCTGATAAATAACTTTGTTGAACAACCTAATGTTCTCAGCTCTTTGAAGGGTTTTGTTGTACTCGATCAACCACTTGGGTCGACCGCCTAGCATGCTTGGTTCGAACCTTGCTGACCAAGAACATGAACTTGTTCTTGACCGGTTAAACCAACTAGCTGATTTAATCCCTAAAAGCGGAACTGAGATTAAACCTAATCCTTAAACCCTAAAGGATTGGGATGTTGGAGATTTAGATTAGGTTAACAAGAAAGAAACCTTGTACGAAGAACTCGAACACACACATTGCTTGTGTGGTTCGTTCGACCATCAACCAAAGAACCCTAGGGTTCTTTGGTCGAATTCGTCCAAGAGGGAGAAGGGAGAAAAGGGTTTTCCCAAAACATACCTTGTTGATTGCTTAAGATTAATCCACTGATGATGAACAAATCGAGCGATCTTCTAGTTGATCTAAGCAATGAACTTGTTCTTCAAAACTTGAAGAACACGAAGAACGAACGAAGAACACGAAGAACACAAGACTTGTGTTCTTCCCTTGTTGCTTTGTTCGGCCGAAATAGGGAGAGTAAGGGGAAGTATTTCGTGGCTAGTGTATGTGTGTAAGGGGTTTAGGGTTTACCCTAAGCCTCTTATTTATATACAAATAAGTTACGCTTAGAACCCTTCTAGTTTAATTAATATTAGAACTTTAATTAAACTTCCTTTTAACACTTCCATCCCTTATAGTTTAACTAGTTTATTATTGTTGCACTTAACTATAACATGTCTAGTATTAACACACTATAATTTCGGTACCCATATACACGAAATTATACACTTGTATTTATACTTTTAATAGTTAATTATATAATAACCTTTATATAATTTATACAATAATATTATCCAATTACTATATGATTTAATAGCTTTAAATCATATCATGGATAATCTATAATTAACACATTGTATATTTACTCAACTAGTAAATGTACAACTTACTTGTATTAATTAGTTAGTTAAACTAATCTAGTAATAAGTTAAACTTTAACTTAATACTTAACTGATTCATAATGACTATTATGAATCATTCCTCTTCGTAGTATCATTGCTTATCTTGCTCGTATTACATGCACTCACCGGTGTGACCCTTAAGTGTTTCGTAGGCATGGATGTATCATCATAGGTTGACTGACTGTGCACATAATTCCTTCACTCTTTGGGCCTCAGCTTTTTGATACAGCTCTTCATGAGTTTTTCTTTGAAGGGCAATGGTTGCATCAAGATCAGCAGCGGTTCCAGCTTCATTTAGGATGAAGGTTTTAACTGTTGCAGATGTAGGCTCCCCCTCAGCAGGATGAGGAATCTCCTATATAATAGGCTGAGGTTTTGGATTTGTGGGGCTTGGACTTGTGGGCCCTCAACTGATTCAAAGGAATCAACGATTTTAACAAAACAAGTTGAGGGTTCAGCTTCTTCTTCTTGTGTTCCAGCAGAGGTGATAGGTGGAGTTCTTGGGGTATCACCTGCTGGAACATCTTCAGTATTGGCTCCAACAGCAGAGGTGACTATAGGTTGTGAACTATTTTGTTCACCTTGTTGTTCACCTGCTGAAGTGGCCTCTTTCTCCCCCTCAGAGAGTGCCCGAAGAAGAGGGGTACTCTGTGGTGCTGAAGCAGGACGGACAACAGCGACACCCTCATTTAGCTTTGCAAGAATGAGGTTAAGGGTGCCTTGGAGACCAGCGACTTGGGAAGTCAGCGAGCTGACTTCAGTCTCCATTTTGTCCAACCTGGTGAACACAGCAGAAGCTGACTCCTCAATAGCCTTAGAAAGGTGGCTATGAGTAAGTGTCAGAAGAGACTCTTGCTTTGATTGGGCAAGAGCCAGGCTGTCCCGAACTTCAGAGAGAAGTTTGTCTTGTTCGAATCTGTCGGAATCGCGAAGGGAGTTCAACTCTTGACGCACGTAGTCGTTGAGAGAGATGAACCCGCTGGTGTTGAGGCGAATCTGATCAGAAAGAAGAGCCAACTGAGGGGCCTGAGTGTGAACAGCAGTGTGCAGAGAAGTTATGCTGGAAGAGAGATTCTCAGCAGTTTGAGCAAACTTCTTTGGAACATCCCTGCGAAGGGAGTTCATCTGCTTACTCAGCGTGGCCATCCCAGGTCGAATCTGGGATGTAACAACTCTAGACATCAGAGCAGCAGCGGCTCTGATGGGAATGCGTCCTCCAGCTTTGCTGGATTCAGCATGGGACACTTGGACGCTTTGGGGGAAGGGGCCCGGCATGTCTCCAGCTTGAGGGGTAACCTCAGCTGTGGAAGTGAGTGTTCCTGAGTTAGTAGGAATTGCTCCTATGGGTTGCTCAGGAACTATGGGGGGTGGGTTGGGTCCAACTGAAACTTCCGGGGGTATAACAGAAGTGCCGACTTCAGTTGTCAAAACAGTTTGAAGCTCGGAATGTTCTTCGTCGGACGACGAATAGTAAGACTGAATAAAATCATCAGTCGACTCAAACATTAGATGAAATGCTGTTTGAGTCTCTGGAGCTTCGGTCTCACCAGCCGGCGATACTGGTATAGAGACTACAGGAAGAGTTCCTCTGGGTGGTGTGTTAGCTGCCTCACAGCTCGGTTGGCGATTACTTTCGCGATCACTGGCAGCTGGGGTTAGTGCCTCAGTAACAACTTGGTTTAAAGTTGTCTCTTCATTGGCGGTGGTGGTTTCCTTGATCACCTGCTGGTTTAAGCCGGTGACGTCGTGGGAAACAGAAAGGTCAGTTTCAAGATTGACTTGGTTTCCATTCAATCTATCATCAGCTGAAGACTCAGAAAGTGATGAAGAAGTAGGGGCACGCCAAATCCAAGGAAACCACTAATTTAGTGAGCAGAAATAGGAAAAATTATAATTTAGTGAGGAATATTCATGATTTTATTTTATTAAGTCATATGAATTAAAACATAAATAAACATACGTAGAAGATACATTATGGTAATGGAGGGGCACGCCAAATCCAAGGTGACATTCCTTTGGCGTGAAATTTGTATGGGTTTCAAAAGAGTATTATTGATTAGTTATGGTAGAAAGAGTATTTGTGATTTTGAATGTGAAATGTGAAAATAATGATATGGCGCTAAGGTGACGCTGATTTAGTGATTTGGCTCGAGCCTAGGGATGACAATCAACATCCGCCCCGATGATCATCCACCCGATCTGATTCGTCGGTGGTGGATATGGACGAAGTTAAATGTGTGAATTTCGGATGTGAAGTGCATGTGGATATTAATTGTAACGGAATGGATGTCGATTTTCAATCAATGAATGAATCCACTTAATACAAAATTAAATTTTTTATATTATAATTTTACATAATTAAGAATATATATCTATACATTTTCTTGATTTATAAAATTTATACATAACACAATATTAAAGATAATTAAATTTATAAACATTATAAGTCATGCTTTAAGCTTTTAATTATATCAAGTCATATTTTTTTGTATCTATCAACATTCGAAGATTAACTACAAATTAACCATACTCTATGAACCGAATGTATATTCATAGTTATGTTTTCATTTGTATCTTCTTTTGAAGAAATCATGTATATATACAATAAAAATCGTAAATTGTCTATAAAATTATCGTATTTCCTTTAAGAATCAAAATTCTTTTGAAATACAACAGGTGTCCATTTACCTGCTCTAATCCAATGAATATGAATGGATGAAACGATTTTAAACGGATATGGATATGAATATGGATATAGATATGGACAATACAAACTCATGCCTAATCCATTATCATCCCTACTTGAGCCACCATATCTAATGCTTTTATTTACTTTAACTTTCCTTGTTTATTACTTACGTTTGCTAAATATTTGTGTATAATTAGTCATCGTACTAGTGAATAAATTAACTGGAGTAGAAAACAAGCAAAAAGCAAACCGTGTGTACGACTTTTTAAATTTGCAGTATTTCACCTTCTTCCCCACCTCCTCCGTTGGTTACAGGGTTCCATGTGTCTCTTTCCGTTTCCATTTCTCTACGCCATTATCATCAGAAACAACTATTCACGTAGCTCTCAACCGATTTCATCATACAATCTTCAATTAATCACCTCACTACAACAATCAATTACCCCAATTTCTTCCGATGTCTGAAAAAATACATCCAAAACAAGCCACCACTACCGCCGGAAACGGTAACGGTAACCCATCTTTTCCGGCGAACAAAGCTCAACTCTACAACTCAACTCGTCCAGTCTACCGTCCTTTACCTCGCCGGAACCGCCGTAGCTGTTGTTGCTCATGCTGTCTCTGGATCACCTTCACTATCATTCTTCTAATCATCGCCGCCGCCATCGCCGGCGGCGTTTTTTACGTTCTCTACCGTCCACACCGTCCGTCGTTCGCTGTTTCATCGCTTCAAGTTTCTCAATTTAACCTAACTTCATCGAATCAACTCAATACGAAATTCAATTTTACCGTTACGGCTCGTAACCCTAACAAAAAGATCGAGTTCTACTACGATTCGGTTTCTGTTAAAATTAATTCGAAAGGAGTAAACGTCGGTGACGGATCTATTCCGGCGTTCGTGATGCCGAAGAAGAACACCACGAAATTGAGGACGATTGTGTCGACTACCGGACAAACTGTGGATGGTAATAGCGGTCTGAAATCGGATCTGAAGAACAAAAAGAGTTTACCATTAACGATTCAGCTTGATACTAAAGTGAAGGTGAAGGTCGGTGGCCTGAAGACTAAAAAGGTACCAATTAGGGTTGTCTGTAACGGAATTAAGGTGGTGGCACCTACCGGTAAAACAGCAACGACTGCAAAAACTTCCGATGTGAAATGTAAGGTGGATCTTCGAATCAAGATCTGGAAATGGACAATTTGAATTGAAGAAAAAGGTGTGATTTTCTGAATTTGATTTGATTATTTTTTTATTTGATTTTTTTGTTATATTTTATTTTCCAATTTTAATTTGGGATAATTGATTATTTACTATTTAGTGACTGAATTATGTGTATTTTTTCCCCCAATTTTACTAGAATACAACGTGGTTTTAATATTTTTATATTTCTAAAAAATGTGACAATAGAATTAGGTTAATTTTGTCTTACCATCATTTTAAAATAAGGAATCAAATTTGGAGCTTTAAACTAATTTATGGCAAAAGTATCTCTTCACTTAAAATATTTTTAAAATAAAAAATTAACATTGGACCCTTAAACTATTCATGTCAAAAATATCCACCCACTTTAAGTATATATACATAAAATATCATAAAATATTAGTACTCAAAAAGATAACCTTTCATTATCAGTTTACACTTTGGAAATATGAAAGAAATAACCGACGGAAACAATCAACGGCCCATCAGTGCCTCCAATCGAAGAAAACGGACGCCAACTGACCATGTTGTTGGTAGTGGTCTCATAAAAATAAATCAGAATAAAATGATTATTTATCAAATTAACATAAAAATAGTATTTGTTAGTATATTATTGACTTGTATGTCATGTAGGTAGATTTAACATTAAATGATAAAATATATAAAGATGTTGTTCATATTACTTTAAGATAATAAAAAGTAATTATGTAATATATACTTCGTACTAATATATGACATTGTAAAAATTCTCTATTTGATTTGTTAATGAGTTGAGACAATAATAGTAGAGTGAACATTTTGTTTGGTCGATCTAGCTGGGTTAAAAGTTAATATGAATACAATACTTAAAAAATATTTCAATTAATTAAAAATAGTTACAAAGTGTTAAAGTTTATGTGAAAAGTGAGGTTTCACAAACTTAGTACATAAATAGTTGATACTATTATGGCTATTGTAAATAAACTATTATTGAGTTGCTTTCTTGTTGATTATAGCTTTGTTGCATCATATGCCCAAAATTTAACATGAATGAAACATACTGAAAGTTCATGCATCAACCCATAGATGTTCACTTGTCCGTTTTCTAGTGCATATTATATTTCGTACAATTTACATATAATGAATATGGAGGTAAGTAGAAACAAATAGTAAAAGAGAAATGATATTCTTTTATTATCTTTTTTTCCTACTCATAGTCTTACTCACTTCTAAACTTGGCATCTGTATTTAACTAATTCTCTTTACTCATACCATCTCTTGATTTCGATATTTGTTATGATCAAATTAGTAGACACATGGATAGACACAGATAATGGGAACCAATACCATTTCTCCATATTAAAATAAAAATACACATAGAAGAGTAATGATATTGAGTCAAACAATTTATTTATACTCATAAAATTAAGATATGTATTAAAATTAAAGGATAATATTAAAACAAAAAATTAGTGAATTATATAGAACTATAGAACTAAATATTATTTCATCACATAGAACGATACAAATATTACCGGATCATATAGACCCGAACTAAGACGACCCGAAAGACGTAAACAAACTACGGTGAAACATTTCTTTAACCACACACGTATGAATTCCATAAAAAGAAAAATGAAGTCACGTGGCACGTGGTTAACCCTCATGCACTACCTCACTCTCACTCCCATAACAACAAAAACCGTCACCCACTAACGACCATAACCGCCACCACCCTCCCCGTTTCCCTAATTTCTCCTCCCGTCGTTTTCTTCGCTTTTACAAATTAAACACCACCATTCCCCTTCCCCAACCCCGCCGGAGACGCACCCCATTTTTTCCATTTTCTATTTTAATTCTGTTTTCAAATCATGACCACTCATAACCCTAACAATAATCACAACAAAATTATTCACCACCACAAAAACCACCGTTTACCACCACTAACCACCACTCGTTCCAACTCCACCATCCAAGCCTGTGCTGCCTGCCGGTACCAACGCCGGAAGTGTGCACCAGACTGCATTCTCGCGCCATATTTCCCTCACGACCGTCAACGTCAATTTCAGAATGCTCATAAGCTTTTTGGCGTCAGCAACATTACGAAGATCATTCGTAATCTCGATCGACAACAAAAGGATGAAGCAATGCGGACGATCATCTACCAATCGGACGTTCGTGCTCAGGATCCCGTCGGCGGTTGCTTCCGGATCATCCGTGAACTTCACCGTCAGATTGAAATCTCGCGTAACGAGCTAGAACTCGTTTTACAACAGCTGGCATTATGTCGAACACTTGCTGTGCAAAACCAAACGCAAAACGACCAACGTTTTAATCATGATCAGATCATTATTGATGAAATTGATTACGATATTCATCTTGTTAACAATCCAGATGAATCGAATTTCGATGATTCTTCCGGTCATCGTCAAAATCATGAACTTGACCTGCGAAACGTAACTTTACAACCACAAGATCAAGAGCAATTTGTTTCCAGCAAATTAGAGGACGGTGTTTGGGAAGTTAATCACGTGGTGGCGCCGGAACAATCATGGACAGCCGTGCATGATTCACCGCCGGCGAATCAACCATCACAAACATTACATTCTTCTGTATGCGATGATTTCAAATCGCTTCTGATTAATGATATTACACAGTGCGATAAAACGGAATTCAAAGAGACAAATAAACTAAGGTTTGGATGAAATCATTTCTTTATAGTTAATTATCAATAATTAAGTACTTATTTAATTATTAATAAACAATTCTCCTATTTTTCTAATTTTGAAAGGATAATTCGATTACTGATAAAGTATGATGTTAATACAAATTTTAGCTATATTTTAATTTTTTATCTTTAAACTTTTTTAAAACTAATCTCATTACAACAATCATAATCGTTTGTTTTAATATGATTATTGTCTGATATTGCTTTACTCCTTTTTTTTTTTATTTCAGTGTTGACACTTTATTTAATGAAGAAAATAACAAGGGTTTAATTAAAAAAGAAAATGTGTGCTACTACAATGAAGAAGACTTTGAGGTGAAGAATGCTACTTTTGGTGCACTAACAGATCGTAAAGCTATTCAGGTTAAGGGAGAATAAGTTTTTTTTTTTTTAATTTTATTAAATAGTTCTTTAAAGATACACATATACCTCTATAGTTAAAATATAATTAGAATCATTTTACCCATAAATAATCTATTGTGTTTTTCAACATCTTAGAATAATTGGATTCTAATATCTATGTATCATGATTGTTTCCGAACCTTCGTCTGGCAAATTATCATATTGAAGTAAATTGTTAACACATTTTAAATAACTATAAAAGATTTACATGAAAAAATTATCCAAATTAATAAGTTATTACGATTTTGTTAAAGATTACCTTAATCTAGCCGTAAGAATCCTCTAAAGCAATAGTTTCTACTTCTGCATCTTGCAAACCAAAAATCTTCATTTCAAAACTCAAAATCTTGATCAAATTCCAAACTTCCATCATCTCATTTTCCACAAATTCCCCTGCTGTAAACATATGCACTCTTTTATCCAATTCAATCCAGCTTTGACCAGGAGTTTTGGTCAAACCCCGAACCCTAGCCGATACTCTGACTTTCGCAGAGTCTTCCCATTGACCAATTTGAGCATATATATTCGACAACAACATATAATTACCACTTCCACAACTATTATCAAGCATCTTACAAACCAAACCTTTATCCCAATTTACATTCTTGTGCATTCTACTAGAATTCAAAAGAGCACCATAAACACATACATTGGGTTCAATTGGCATTTTTTCAGCAATTTCATTTGCTTCTTGAAAAAGTCCAGCTCGCCCAAAAAGGTCAACCATACAAGCATAATGCTCGATTCTCGGGTCAACCCCAAAATCACTTTTCATTTGATGAAACAACACACGACCCTCGTTAACGAGCCCGTTATGACTACATGCAGAAAGTAACGAAACGAAAGTAACTCCATCGGGTTTATATCCATTTTTAATCATTTGTTTGAAGATTTTTAACGCGTTTTTACCAAATCCATGCATCCCGTATCCTTTGATCATGGTATTCCATGAACATAAATCTTTAATTTTTATGTTATTAAATGTTTTATAAGCTTCATTGAGGCTACCACATTTGGCGTACATATTTATCAAACCGTTGCTAACTAATAGATTATTACCCTCCATTAAGTTTCTAATTATATAACCGTGTATTTCCTTACCTAAAACAATTGTGGATAAACCCGCACAAACTGACAAAATACTAGATATGGTTACAACATTCGGCCTCACTTTTGCAAGGAGCATTTTTCTAAAAAGATTCAAAGATTCATTCGATCTACCATCTGAAGCAAATCCAGTTATAATAGCACTCCAACTTATAACATTACGCACGAGATTTTTTTCTGATTTTTTCAGTTTTTCCAATTTTTCCAGTTTTAAGAACGTAGAAAAAGCCTCATCGCATAGACCAACTTCAACATACGATGAAATCAAAGCATTCCAACTCACTAAATTCTTTGCTTTTATCTCTGAAAACAGTTTTTCAGCAGCTTTTAAATCTCCAAGCTTTCCATACATGCATAAAAGCGAGTTTTTAGCAAACAAATAGTTATCAAAACCAGCTGTTATAACATATCCATGGATTTCCCTGCCTTTATCAAATACATCAGAATCGTTACAAACCGATACAACCACAGAAAGTGATTCAGCAGTAGCTTTAATATCTTTTTTTCTCATTAAATTGTATAAATTTAATGTTTCTTGGTATCGACAACATCTAGCATGACTAGATAACAATGAAGTCCAAGTTACAGAATTAGGCTCCCATCCTTCAAATTCCATCCTCTTAAACATCTCAAAAGCATTATTACAATCATAATTAAAAGCAAAATTAGAAACCATAGTATTCCAAGAAATTAAGTTTCTCACAAGCATTTCATCGAACACTTGGTGTGCAATCCCCATTTCTCCAAGCCTTCCATACGCAGACAACAACTCATTTGCAACATAAATGTTATCTTGTAATCCAGTTACTAAAGCATAACAATGAACTACACCACATAGATTTAGATCACTTACATTAGCACAAGCCCTAATTACCAAAGGAAAAGTAAATTCATCAGCCGAAACACCAATTTTCCTCATTCGCGTATAAACCTTAAGCGTTTCTCGACATTCACCATTCGTGACATTAGCTCGTAACATCGAATTCCAAATACTTGTGTTTGATAAGGATTCAATTGATACATTTTCAAAAACTTTTCGAGCATCAGTAAGAAGCTCGAATCTGCTGTAGATTGATATGAGCCTAGTGCACAGAAACACAATTGAGATGCCACCAAAATGCACGATTTGGGCGTGTATCTGTGTCGATTGTTTGGAGTTTGTGCATCTCCGTAGAAGATGATCGAAGTAATCAAAAACTCCATTGAATTTAATCGGTTCAAATTGAGTGTAGCTGCAGTAGGCATTAGAGATAAAAGGGCGGGAAAGTGTACGAAGGAGATGCCTTGAGTTTGAGCGAGAAACATGCAGCATCTATGCGCCGTGTGATTTTAAATTTTAATTAAAATTTAATACAGTGTTGATGCTATTTAACCAGACTTAAAAAAATTATTCATTTTAAAAACTACATGAGCAAGCTAAAATATAAAATTCAGATGCTTTAGACATACCAGATGTGTAGATTATCAAATGTCTCCCATGCCTAGTTTATTATCCTCTGACTCATTCTCATTGCTTTTATCCATTATCAAAAGATATGGATAATATCTTTTATAGTTGAGAGTCTTAAATGACATATGATATGTAAACATGATACATTAACCAATCGAGCACATAAAAACACCAACTAGAATTTTTTTTAAAATATTGGGTGCATGCTTGTTAGGAAAAATACAAGCATGTATAGACTTTTGGTTGTTGTCCATTGAGAAGATGACATGCATTAGATAAGAAAGAAACTAACTAAATGCAAATTTACTAACTCGCAAGCATTGATTTAATAGCAAACAAATTTCGTAATTCGCTTGAGAATCTACTTGTTGCTCCTTCATTTTGCTCACCACTATTGTGTGTGTATCTTGCTTGTAAAACCGTTGTGAAAGTGCACTTGACTCGGATATATTTGTATCTTCTTCCGCAATTAAATTTGTAATTCTTTGTTATTCATTAATAAGAATTAAACGATGATCACCATTAATCGTGTTAAACTATTTAAAACAAGTGTATTCACCCTCACATCTATACATGTTTACGAACTAATATTATTTCAATTATCCATTACTCAGGACCAACAATAAGATAGAATATCTATGATTAATTGGAATATATGCCAACCTAAAATCCAAATATCAAATAGAAAGCCACAATCACAAATTCACAACTTCATTTCCTCCAACACTACATATATTAGTAACACAATGTAAAGCCTTTAACATAGAGAGAAAATTTCATGTCATTACATTTTGATTTTCGGCTAATAGCATTTGCAGTGTAACGAAAAGTTTTTAAGTGTGGTTTCTTAGTTGAATCACTTATAGATTAATCTTTGTAAGTTCTTCGACAGAATTTCGGTATTTTGCAATCAGGTCCCTATAATTGTAAATAAAAAAATACCAGAAATCCATCAACATGACATAATCAATCTATAAGAGAATACAAGCAAATTCCATACCTTCTTTGATTTAGCATTTGTTCAGCCTCTTCAACTTTTTGTTTTTGTCCCTCTACCGTCTATAAACAATCCAAAAAAACACAAAATTAATATTTCTCTAAATCATTTGCTAATTTGTACCTAATTGTGGTATGTATAAATAAGTATAACAGACAAACATACCACAGCTTTTGAGGCAATAGACCCTGATATATTGTTCAAGAGCTGCTGGCATTTGTCAAATTGGCTGCTTAATTCACTAACCTTCAAGAGAATCAAATATTCATATAAATTATGAGAGAAAAAACATAACAGAATCAACCAACACACTTAACTGAGGAAAATGTTGACTTTTAGGGCTATGATTGCATTTAAAAAAAAAAAAAAAACTGGTTGATAATGAACTTAAGTTCAATTACATTATGCATAATTTAAAAAAAATGGAATGTTTAAAATCACTGACCAGAGTATCAAATTGCGGATCTCGAGTTCCAGTTCCAATCGCATCCGCTAAATTCTCCACTAGCTATTAGATAAAAAAATATATATATAATCAAAATAAATCTGTAAATAATCAGCAATGTGAAATTAGGTTTAAGGTTTTATATACGTTTTGGAGATGGAAGTGTGAAGCGAGTGATGGTGAAGGCTGTTGTTGTTGTTGCTGAGGAATTTGATAGTGCTGTTGTTGATGCTGCAATTGAAATTGTTGCTGTTGTTGATGAAATTGCTGCTGTTGTTGAAATTGTTGCTGTTGCTGGAGATATAACTGATCCTGATTAGGTGTTGTTGGATTGCTGTGGGTTGGAATCATGTTCCAATTTCCACCCCCAAATTGATCCATGTTTCAATTGTTCGCTAATCGAATCCGAGCTAGGGTTTGTATAGCTAAATACTTGTTTTTGTTCTTGTAGTGTAGATATACTCCATAGTCCATAACATGTATGAAGTTAAATTATTTGACTAGTAAACATATTTGATAATTTGTTTACACGGCTTCCTATAATACTCTTTCTTTCCATAAGACCACTCCCGACCGTTACACAAACTAATACCATCAGTTGTTGATAAATCAGCGTCACGTCAGCTCATCATCCAACCCACATGAAACTGACGTACACATGCCAACAATACATCTTCCCTTTAATTTTTTAGGACTCATCATTACAAAATCACACACACAAAATACCCCTTTGGGCCCACCCATTACAACTCACGGGACCTCTTCCTCTCGTCTCTACACTGGCGCAAGTGAAACTGGCGGACCAACTCATGGCTTGGTGCCAATGGTTTGGTCCCGCCAGTTTGAGGGACAAACCCACTAACACAGCCGTTGGTTGTGCTCTAATCAGTTTTGATACCTCAGCGAAACTGAAAAATTTATACCAACAACATATTTTCACTTCATTCATCAATTTTATCATTTTTGTTAAACGCCCAGTTAATATTTACTTAGTGGTTTGAGTCAGCCAGTGACATCCACAAGAAGCAGTATGTCTTCTCTCAAACCTCCGCCTATGGGAAATAAATCCCACTTCCTGTCCACCTAAGAAAAAGTCTTCAACAAGACTTGAACCCAAAATCTTGTGAAGAAAGATCCCAAAGGTTTCTCTTAGTGAACATTTGACCTAGACCAACTAGTTAAAAAATAGCAACTAACTATAAAACAATTCTTAGCAACCAAATATTAAAATTGTTTAAAATATAGATCTCTATAGAATATAATATCACTGTTTAAAACACACGTGCCAACACCATAATCCTACTAAGGAAATTAATACTACCTCCGTATCAAAATAAGTGATACACTTTCTATTTAGGGGTGGAACAAAATAAGTGATACACTTTCAAAACTTACCTTATTTGGCAAAAAAGTGGGACCCATTCTCCACTAACTATATACTTTAATAAAGTAAAATTACTCTTTTACCCTTACTTTTACTTTTAAACATCATTAATTTCACTACATCCAAAAGAAGTGGGTCCCATTATCCACTAACTATCCCCTTTATACTATTTTAAATTACTTTCCAATCTTTTGCCTCAAAAACCGCAATTTCTCAAATGTATCACTTATTTTGATACGGAGGTAGTACAAGTTTTACTTAAAGCATTAGTCTAAAATCATAGTATATTCAAAAGATCACACATCAGTCCACAAACAATGGGTTACATTAAGCCCGTTTTATCAGTTTCAAATACAAGACAATGGTTCGAGCCATAACCAACAAACGGTTAAGTTTTAGTAACGGTACTTGGTTGAGTAATCTTTAGGTGCAATGACCAACCCACGACCCTTGCGGGCCCCACGGTACACGGTCTCAACAATGTCAATAAATTCCTGTTTGTCCTTCATTGCCCAATTGATCTTGTTATTGTTACCCGTACCTAGATCAATCATGATGTGTTTGTTCCTGAAGAAAAACATGACCGTTGACGGATCATAAAGCTCATACATTGTGTTGAAATCGGGTACTTCTGTTATATCAACCAAGTATATAACTGCAAAGTTCTTCAGTGTGTCAGCCACTGAAGACAGCACTTCATCCATCTACAAATTAAAAAATCATGTTACTTTCTGAGATTTTAGAAAATTAGACCATAGTATCAATAACAATCATTTTTGTAATAGTTTGCCCTTATGATGAAATAAGACGTTTGAAAAAGACTTACGAAAAAGAACTTATTTTTAGCTTAGCTAATAATTTTAAGCTAAAATAAGCTCTTTTAACAACAGTTTATGAGCTTAATGGTTTTCCTAAACATGATAGCTTATAATCCGTAACAAATACAATCACAAACACTCGTAGTTAATATAATTAGATTAGAAGAACAAAAATTGTTTTAATTATCTAGCAATTCTGACTTCATCTAATTAATTTTACTCTGATTATGAGTATCGCAGTTATCAATATGAAAAAAAAACATCAAAACACACACTGAAATTACTTACACCTACAGAAATCCCTAATGTTCATACATGATACCACAATTTTGAATCTAGTATCAAAATTGAACTGGTAAACGAAGGAAATATACTAACAGTAATAAATACATCGATACAAAATCGTTAATTAGTGTTTTGAGCGAAACAAGAAGATGTGATAAAATGAAAATTAGGGTTTCGCCTACCTGCATACAAGTTTCGTCCCAATCATGGCCGAATCGGATGACAACGAGACGTTCCTCCTCGGCGAGGATCGCCTGATCGACGGCCCAGCCGGAGTGCAAGTGCGGTAGCAAATACGACATCGTTTGTCCTCACTATTTCCCTTGTCTTCTAGAAAAAAACTGTATAGAATGATATGATTTGTTGAGTGGATTGTGGAACAATTCTGATAGACTTAAACCTGCTCAAAAGCATCTACAATATGCATTTTTTTTTTATAAGTCATTTTAAAGACATATAAAAACACTTTATCTACATTTACAAGTATCAGAATAAAAGTTTTTTAAAGCTTTTTATTTATATTAAGTAAAAAATATATATAGCAGTTAGCCAATTCTAATAAGTATTGTAAAACCTTATGCATTGGAGATAAACTTTTTATCAGTTTTTGTCATATCAACTTGTCACCTCAGCTAGCATAAACGTGACGATACACCTTCTCTAAATTTTTTGCCCAACCATTTATTTTACTTTTTTATTTATATACAACTTACTATTAATAAATAGATTTAATTAAAACAAAAAATTTCATTAATAAAATAAGGATTTCGTTCATGACTGTTTTTAAGATTATCTTTAAAGGGTAGTTGAATGCATAAAATGTATGTACTTTTGTTTGTGAGGGATGATTCCTAAAATATAGAGGGTTGTACAAATTTTGATGCATGTCTTGTCTTCTTATTGACAACCATTAGGGCTATCATTATTATTTTTCATAAAATAAATATTACCATAATTATAAACAATCATTTTCCATAAAATAAACATTACAATAATTATAAAAAAAACTAGTCTACTAGTGGTCTTCGTTTACCTCATTGTCAGTTGTGGGTATTGGTTTTATGAAAAGTTGTGTGTTGATTGTGAGTATTGAAAGTTGGTGGTTGTGTAATGAAAATTGAGTAATGATTGTAGATATTGGAAGTTGGATGGTTATTGCAGTTATTGAAAGTTGAGTGGTAATTATTAGTAACAACCAAAAAAACAACAATAAATGCTAAGTTTTAACTTTTTTTTATATGCTAAATTATTATTACAAATAACTTTAAATTGGATTTATTTCAAAAGTTAAATTCCATAAAAGTAGCATGTAAGACCTCCAATAAATTATACTCCTAGCAAAAACGGTACACCAGTTTCTGAAAATGCCCAACAAAACAAAATATACAAACTTGACATTTTAATTTTAAACAACTGAAGAAAACTCCACACCCAAAAAGAAAAAATAAATCAAAACAAAAAATTGGCCAAAATTCTGAAATCAAAATTTCCAAACCCTAAAACACTCATTTTGTTATCACATGCTTTTGCTTTCCTCTTCATCTTCATCATCCTCATCATCATCATCCTCGTCATCATCCTCATCATCATCCTCTTGGACAGCCTCACCGGTATACCATGAGACAGCATGCGGGATAATTTTGTCCCGTATGGTTGAACTACATAACAGGTAAAAATAAACATATCAGGTTAAGAATTCGGATACATATTCACAGTTTCTTTTACTGAAAATAATATTATATCACTCACCCAATGTCATAATCTTGCTCCATTTTATTCTGAAGTTCTTCAGCCTGAAAAATAAATATATATAAATATATAATAAATAAAACACATACACTTTCGGCAACTTTGACCTGTTAACATTTTGGCTATATATATTTTTTATTTTAACCCTTAAATGTATTAAAGTGTAAAACATAATATGGGTCGACCCATTCACAAGCAAACGGGTCGAATATACCTCTTCTCCATCAATTTCATCCTCATCTTCAGGCATTTTTGGAGGATCAAAGAAATTATAAAAACTTTCACAAATTTCTGTTTTTGTAATAGGTTTAGTATTCTTCGATCCCTTTTTCGGTTTCTTTTTTAAAATCTTTTGTGTCAAACATTTTCCTGGTAACCACTCAATGCTTGTCCTGCAAAGTATAACAAACATAATAATGAAATTAATGAGAATCTAATTTACTAAAAATAATGCAATAATTATGAATATAATATTATACTACAATAGATTACGGATTAATATATTACCCAATTGCCTTCTCTAAAATAGGCTCATCTTCATCGATCATATGATATACTTTTGTCAAAATTGAGTTTTTAAAATACGGATTTGAATCAAAAAAGAATTCAAGTTTAAAACCCTCAGGGTCATACATTCGGGACCACTTGATATCCTTTAGATATTTAAGAGCATCTTCATCTCGTTCTGAGATCTAATAATAATATCAAAATCGAAATCAGTGAATTCTATAAAAAACGCCATATATAACAGCTCGTATAATATTTTTTATATTTTTTTAATTGTTATTAAAATGGTTCTTACCTCCTCTACCAATATTTCATTGGTTTGCATTGCCGTTAGCCAAAAATCAGGTACGCCTTTTTCTGGAAAAGTTGTTTTAAAACAATACAGAAAAAGTGAGATTCTGTATGAATATTGAAAAAGGCTAGTGAGAATGTGAGATTATATATAAAAAAAAAATATGTTACCTTCTTTCTCATCTGCAGCATCCTTTATTCCATCAACTTCAACAACACCATTTACTATATCATATCTCTGCATTTACAAAATCTATATATTTAGCATACACAGTCATACTTAAAGCGTTCTATAACCAATATATATTAATCCTAATTCCTAAGTTTCTAATAAATATCAATCTGATGATGACCAAAATATACAAGTTGATACCTTTGAATATAGTGGCTCATATAGTTTCTGGTATTTCAATTCTAATGCTGCTCTCTCTTTGAAAAACTTTGCCTCTAGCACATCATGTTCACTCTGCAAATTATAAAAAAAAAATTACAAATTAAATTTCACATGATACCACTTCTAGCTAGAAGCTCATAATTATGCTTATTATGCATTTATTCTGACTCAAATTTATCGTTTTTGACAGTTAGCTCATAAGTTATAGCATTGTCACATTAGGTTACATTGATATGTGAGCTAATATATCAAAATTCGTATATAATTAAGCATGAATTAAGCTAATAGCAGTATATGATATGTACAATTAGATCAATTTATTCTCCTTTACCTGAATGTCTCTCAAAACCTCCACTCTCTTCCTAACTGTAGGAGTCAAACTCTCAAGAACATCCGAGTGTTGACCACCCAGATTTTGAAGTTTATCCTGTGTAATCAATCACAAAACAAGTTTATCATTGATCGATATTGTCACTACGGATGAGTAAAACATGAAATCCGATGTTAGAATAGCGAACCTTTAGGGCTTTTACAAGGCCAGCACGATCCTCTGCACTTAGACCTACAAAAATAACCAAAAACAGAGTAATTTATATGTTAATCTTACAAGTTAGCAGCGGAGGAGAACGGCGGTTGTAAGATACGAAGTGAACATACCGATGCCGCCGGCCGGTAGAGATGCGCCGAGATCGTGCATGTCTAGCGGCTCTTTCTTGTTGTTGGCCATGGCGGGAGAGTATAATGGAAACCCTAGTGAGAACCCTAGAATTCGGAAGCTAAGCTTGACAGCAAAAAATGCAGACCTGGTTATAGAGATTTTTGAAGGGTTTTGCTGTAAGCTATATATAGGCGGTTTTAGAAACAAGTATTTTATCTTTTAGACGACTTTAAAAACATATTTTATAATTAGGGTTTTGTTAATGACAACTTAGGACTGTCATTAATATGCATAAAAAGTTTATACATTGATTAAAAAAGTAATATTCCTAAAACTCAGGAGGATTATCTTTTGTTATTTTGTCTTCTTAATGACAACCTTAAGGGCTTTCATTATCATTTTCCTTATAATTAACCCTAGGGGTGGCAATTCAGGTCGGGTTCAGGTTGACGGGTTCGGGTTCGCGGGTTGACGGGTCAGAAACATTCAACCTGAAACCGACCTGTTTATATAAACGGGTCAGATATCTCAACCCTAACCTGTTTAACTTCAACCCAAACCTAAACCATATAACCCATTTAATAAAACGAGTTAAACAGGTTATCAGGTCAAACAAGTTAAACGGGTCAAACAGGTCAAAACGTTGTTTTTATTACATAAATTCATAACAAAATACTAAAAACCAAATTACTTAGTAATATTTTCTATTTTATCTAACTATTAATTACGTTTTAACTAGTAAATTATAAACTAAGTATAAATATATAATTTAAAAAAATATATTTTAATAATTAAACGGGTTGACGGGTCGACCCATTTAAATTATCATTGACCCGAACCTAACATGTTTAATAAACGGGTCAGCTGACTCAACCCGAGACTGACCCAATTATTTTTTACCTCAACCCAAACCTGTTTATTTTCGTGTCGGTTTCAGGTCGGGTTTCGTGTCGGGTCTGAAATTGCCACCCCTAATTAACCCTCAACTTTCAGCTGGTAACAAAAAAAACATAGTTCTAAAAACTCTGCATTAGCTTCGCCATATCTCGAAAAGGCTTAAAGCTTGACCATGCCGCCACGCCTTGGTCCAAAGCTTCGATGTTAAGGTTTGGCGTATGTTAAAGTCCAACTTGACTCATTTTTACCCGTCATAAGCTGTGTTTTTAAGCGTATTAAAGACATTGAGTCATATAAGCCATATACTTCCTCCGATTTAAAATAAGTGATACACTTTCCATATTTGAGTGTATCAAAATAAGTGATACACTTTGAAAACTTACCTTACTTGGTAAAAAGTAGTGAGACCCACACCCACTAACTATCTACTTTAATAAAGTGAAATGACATCTTTACCCTTACTTTTACTTTTAAACATCATTAACCCTACTTTTTTCAAAATTTGTGGGACCCATTCCCTACTAACTATCCAATTAATCTAATTTAGTTATCATTATTATATTTTGCCTCAAAACCCGTGAAACCAATAATATATCACTTATTTTAAATCGGAGGAAGTATATAGGTATATATAGTTATTTAGTTATGACATGAGAGCAGTGTTTTAAAACTTCGGTTTTGAATCGAACTAGTCAATGCCCTTATATTGGTTGAACCGGTTCAACTCGATTACAACATTATTGAGTATTTATGATAAATTAGCTATGTAAAATGTACGTAAATGCAAAGAAAAACCTAAAAAACACAAAAAAAATATTAACAAATCCAACAAATTCTAAAAAACTATTTTTTAAAGTTTGTATTCCAAATCTATTAAAAAGTATATTATACACTTAACATTCAACTGTAAATTTCAACTTATATTGGAAAATAAATTTAAGTTCTAGTAAAAAACTTGGTTCACAACTAGTTCAACCATCTCGGCCCGAATCGGTTCATAGTTAACCTGCTCGGTTTGAAGTGATGTATAAGCACCCTATTAACCTGGTTGGTTCGGCTCAACATGCTTTCCATCTTCACGTAAAACCTGAATTTTAAAACATTTCACCAGAGTCATAATCTAATTCAATTGTGGTTGGTGAGGTATCTTTAATTTCATTTTCACGATCACTAAAAAATATCAAAGATATGTCTTCAATTATTGTCACTTTTATCTTTTTGCAACTCAAAAGCATCATGATTACATTTTAATACTCTTAACAAAAAATCGTTACATCCCTTTGTAATTGTTTTTTATTCAATGATATTTAATAGAACCAGAACTTCTGGTTGTGATCATAACTGAAAGGTACAAACTCCATTGTTATCTTTTTGAAAAAGAAATTTGAAAAATCCGGTATCCCAAAAAGAATCCGATATCTAAAATCCGGGTATCCGAATTTCGGATACCGGATTCGGGTAGTGTTTTTAGATTTTTCATGTACCCGATACCCGAAAAAAATACCCAAAATATGAAAATATTCGAAAATATACAAAAAAATATCCGAAATATTTGGAAAATATCTGAAATAACAAAAATACCTGAAAATGCCCGAAAATACCCGAAATATTTGAATATTTTGTTTTTTCGGATATCAGGTACCTGGATTTCGGATACCCGGAAATCCGGGTATCTGAATTTCGGATACCGGATTCGAGTAGTAAAAATCACTATCCGAAGAACCGGGCACCCGGAATCCGGATATCCAAAAATTCGGGTGCCCGATTTTGAACACCCCTATGAAATGTTTAATCCACTAATTCTCTTTCATAATATCATTAATTGATTTTGAAATCTGTCTTAATCAAGTGGGTAAACATATAATTAGACACAAAGATAATCATCAATATAATTTCTCAAAATATAATAGTTATTTTATTATTACCACTTTTATCTTATGTATATGGTAATGTAATCTCATTGTGTATTACTTTAATCAAAACATGTCAAAAGCTTCGAATGAAATGATGAGACTTCATAAGATAACAACATGCCACGTTCAGTACTTTATCCATTTATCATGGGTCCAAATACACACCAAAAATATTTTACTAGCATGCCATATTTAGTACTTTATCCGTTCATCAAGGGTCCAAATACACATAAAAAAATCTACATAACAGCAAATGTAACTTTTAAATGTAATATATTTTTTTTTAACAGCAAAATGATAATCTACATAACATCTTAAGTACTTTTTTATTTTTAAAAATTTTCTACATAAATTATGTATACTCAAAATGCATGATAACGTCAAGAGTAATGGTATTTAGGCCTACCATTTAGACCTACTCATAGGCCTACTCATTAGATGAAGACACGTGTCAAAATCAAAGGATAATATTAGGAGAGAGAGTTAGTGGAATACACATGTCATCCTATCAAGTGGGTAGACCTATGAGTAGGTCTAAATGGTAGGACTAAATATCATTTCTCTAAGGTCAAATGAAAATTCAGTATTACAAATTAATAATACAAATTTTTTTAAAAAGGATATATTTTAATTTTCCAAAAAGACTATATACCTAAATAATGTTACTGTATTTATTTCTATCTTTCTCTCCTTAATTAGTGGTACCCCATTGAAGCAATACTCTCTCTCTCTCTCTCTCTACATCTCCATCGCCATTTTTATATACACTCCCTTTGAATCGCTCTATCCTTTCCTCCATCATCAATCATACCTTTTTCCTTCCATCTTCCCCCTTTTTTCCCTCTCTCTAGGGTTTGATTTCCCTAATCCACTTTTTTAGTTTCAATTTCATTTTATAAAAACAAAATGACGACTCCGAAGAACAACTTCTTACCTCCAGGTTTGGTTTCGAATCTGCAAGACGTTCTTAAGAAAAAAGGCAACAATCCTCCCGCGGAAGATGACGCTGATGATAAATCGAATAATAAGACCGACGATGAATCTGCCGGTCAATCTTCTTCTTCTAATGATGATTTTGATCCTTCGAAACCTGTAATTTTTGTTACGAATAGCGAAGGACTCGATTCACAGGGACTTACGTTTCTGGTTGAAGCTCTTGTGAATCAAGGTCTTTATAATGTCAGTGTCTGCGTTCCTCAACTGTAATTTCCTTCACCTTCTGCATTTATTTCATATTTTTGAATTGGTTGTATTGTTTATATTCTGTTAGTGTTCCATAGATTGCACATATGAGATTTATCGATTTATTTTTATTGGTTACTGTAACAAGGTTCCCAAGTTTCTCAATCTAGACTTCAATTTGGACAAATATAAGAGTGGAAGCTTAATTTTTTTTAAAATAGTAGCTGGAAATTCCAATCTATGATAAATATAAGCTTGAATGTTCAATTTTTGGTATTTTTTTATCATGAAAAAAAATATATTTTCCCTGAACTTGGTGAAAAGAAAACTGACTCTTATATTGCTGGAAATTGAACTTTTAATCTCATTGATAATCACCTGAATCCAAACATTAAATTTTGTGACGATTGATTCTTAAAAGATTATATTTATGTATTAAATCGGTTTCGTAGGGATAAATCATTTTCTGGACACTCGTATTCATTCCAAGAATCGATTGCAGTAACTTCTGCTGAAATCAAAGGTGCCACTGCTTATCAAATTTCCGGTAAGCTCATTGCTCTTTGTCATTAATTAATTGTCACAAGTTATTATTTTTCTCAATTTAAATTGAAACAATAATATATTAACATAACAATTCTGCATATCTATAGCGAAATTATAAATAAGTTTCCCAATAAACATGACAAATTTTAACCAAAGTTTCATTATTTAATAATTATTTATTTTCCATATAGGTACCCCTGTGGATTGTGTTTCTTTAGCGTTATCTGGGGCGTTATTTGCATGGTCAAAACCATTATTGGTAAGTTTTTGTAGGTGTGATTAATAATCTTTTATTTTATAATAACTTTTGACTCATTTTGGCATAACGAACAGGTGATTGTTGGAGTTAACAAGGGTCCAAGCTGTGGTCAAGATATGTAAGTAATTGTTTTTATATATTTGGTATTAATTAAACTACCGTTTAAGTGCTCATAAATTCTTCTTTCACTTGATTATTATAAAATTATCAATCTTGAAATAATTCATAATGTTATATGACGATTTAGGTTTTCCTCGAGTGCTGTAGCAGCAGCTAGACAAGCTTTAATTAGTGGAATACCGTCATTATCAGTCTCATTAAACTGGTAAATTATGCTTTTTTATTATTAGTTAAAAAGAATTGTTTATAAATTTATGAAATTGAACCGAATGTTAATTTATTTCAGGAAAAAAGGTGAAAGTGAAGAAAGTCATTTAAAGGATGCAGTTTCTGTTTGTATGCCAGTTATAAAAGCAGCCATAAGAGATGTAGAAAAATCTGTTTTCCCAAAAAGTTCTTCGTTACATATAACTGTTCCTGCAAACCCTACCGAGAACAAGGTTTGTATCATTATGAATGTAATTAGGGGTGTTTGGATTCGCGTTTATGATTATTATGGTTTTATGTTGCCAGGGATTCAAGTTAACCAAACAGAGTTTAAGGAGGTCAAAACCAATTTGGCAAGCAATTGCAGCAAGCAGGAATCCTTCAGCAGCCCGTTTTATGGCCAATCAGCCCCAAATGGGTTTGCAGCTTGCACAGCTGGGTCGAGATGCATCTGCAGCAGTAAGTAGCCCATTTTTTTATTTTTATTATTATTATTATTATTATTATTATTATTATTTTTATTATTATTATTATTGTTGTTGTTATTATTACTTACTACAGCAGTAAGTAGCTCATTTTATTATTATTATTATTATTATTATTATTATTATTATTATTAGAATTATTTATTATTATTATTATTATTATTATTATTATTATTATTATTATTAGAATTATTTTTATTATTATTATTATTATTAGAATTATTTTTATTATTATTATTATTATTGTTGTTATTATTATTATTATTATTATTATTATTATTTTTATTATTATTATTATTATTATTATTATTGTTATTATTATTATTATTATAGGGTGCGGCTCGGCGGTTAAACACACAGAAGCAGAGCTTGGAGGTTGTTGAATCAGTTGGGGTATCGGGGAAAGTTGACCAAAAAAGGGTAGTCAAATACTTTAGGCTAGAGGTATGTGATATCGACATAGTCAATTTGGGTCAACTTGGTAAATTTTTTTAAAAAATGGCTAAAAAGGAAATGATCAAATTGGTTACAAAAATATATCCTTTCTATTTATAAATTGTAATATTGAAAAAGATTTGGACAATGAATGTTTCGGGTCAGGTGAAATTGACCCGTCTCGTTCAATAAAATTATATGTTTTGACCAGTTTTTTCTTCAGATTGTTGGTTTTATCTATCTTATTTCTTATAGACATAAAATTGTCTATTATTGGTGATGCAGTTTCAAGATTCTAACGAGGAAGACACAGATGAGAATCTTGATTTTAGAGCCCTTCAAGATGGATTTGTAAGTATACTTGACAATTTTGGCCCGTTTACTTATGAATGGGCCGATTTGGATTTTAATTTGGTTATAATCGTAACTAAAACATTAAATACTCATATACATATTGGAAAAATGACCCAACCCTATGCTTGATCCACTGGTGGCCGATTATTTCATATAATTTATTACTTCAAACATATATTTCTTATTTACATTATTTTTTATTATTCAATAACAAAAAAATATTATGTAGAAGTAAATTAACATCATTTTTATTTTTCGCAATACGATCTAGATCATGTAAAAGAATCTTGATTATTATTGTCATGATTATTGTTGTTATTATTATTATTAATATTATTGTTATTATATTCTGCAACAGGTATCGGTTACTCCAATATCTGTTTCAACGGTGATTGAGCCAGACATCGAAAAAGCTGCATCCGAATGGATTTCTGATGCGATTAAAACCGATGACTAGATTTCAGTAACCATATATGTATATTTGGAGGTCAAAGTTGGTATTTCAGCATTTAGCAAATTATTTGAAGAAAATGACCAGATTTTGAACTTTATTTTATTTATATTTGGGTGAGAAAAAAAAATCATTTGGCCTTTTGATTATTTATTGATGACAAAGCTGTCACCAATTTGTTTTTATTTATTTTTTAAATGTAATTTTGATTTGGGGTAGTAATTTCGTAGTTTGTTTTCTAAATGGATATACATACTGCTACTTTTTAAGGTTATTGATCCTCTGTTTTCTTGAAATTGTTTATTTTTGTATGGAGAAAATATGTTTTAGATCTGATTATTTGTGACATTTATTGATGACCCTTTATGGACAAAATTGCCCTTAATGAAGGGTATAAGTCAAAATATTGACTTGACAATTCTGTTATGGTGGTTGGGATCTTTAATGAGTTCATAAAGATGATGGAATAGCTGTCTTTTATCGTTTATGATTGTTGGACACAATAATGATATGTCTAAGTACTATGTCCCCTGGGTAAACTGTGAAAAAAAGAATTATAAATGATTGATTTTTTTTCCTTTTCCTTTTATCACAGACATTATCCATGCAAATAATATTTCAGTTTTTGACAATGTAACATCACGTTAGCTAACATATTACTACCAATAATACATATTTATTTTATATATTTTAGGTGTCATGCGTTATAAAAAATATACTACCAATAAGACAGAGAACCAGATGTTTCCGATTTTGGATCGGACCGGACTGAGAACCAGTTTTGCATGAAATCAAATAAGATTGTTCGGTTTTATCGTATTCTGGTTCGCCAGTTTTGACCGGTTCTTAGTCTAGTTTGCACATGTCTAATATATTATGTATTAATTATGTGGGTGCTCTTTTTTCACTTAAAGTTAATTTGCTTTTCTCCTATGTTCTTCTAACAATAATTACTATGTCCATCTACTCTTGTTATTTCTCATGTTATATGAATGATTACATTTGGTTACTTTGTGTTATCTCCAACTTGATCCAGAGGGATGATTAATAAGCATTTTACTTTTTGAGTATGTTGTTACCCAAAGATTAATTTCAGTTCAAATTCACCTACAAAACGCGATGTTATTACCCAATTTAAATTTAAATTTATATATATAATATGCATACAAATAATTCTTAAACTGAATTTTGAATTTATATCTTCATAGAAGTCGTTAGTTGGGATTGAACAAGGCTGAAATGGTAAATATGTCATCCAGGACATATTATTAACACACTAAATTTGTCATCTAAGTACAGGGACTACATATTGAAATATCTTATACACCGAGGGTCAATTCTGAAACACTATCAATTCTACAAAGTTAAGATCACCGTCGAAACAACCCTGTAAGCCTCCGTTTGGCCGGAAAAATGTCGTCTAAAACCCTAATTCGCACCGGAGTTTCCCTGATGAACCGTATTATGAATCCGGTTCTTCATCAGGACCCGACTCTTAAGGTCGTTCCTCAGATCTTTGAAATCAAACCGAAGCTTTCCACCGCACCATCATTTCCATCTCTTTTGAAGCCGCTGAATTTGGCCCAAAACGACGCAGAAACTCTAAATAAAGTTTCTTCTGAAGGATTCTTGTATCCATGTGGACTTCCGTCTCTTCGATTCTTCCTCCCTGACGGTAATTGCCTCTTTCTCGATCTGATTTTACTCAATAACTGTTTTAATTCAGACAGGTAACAAAAGCTTAAATTGTTGCGATTTGAGCAGATATAAGAACGTATTGTACAAATTCAATATAATTTATTAGCTTTAATTTTCATAAGCTTCCAAACTTTCAATTTGATTGTGTACAAAGGCTATCTCTGAAGTAGCTCAAATTGTAACTTTGAAACTGGAAATATAATAAGTAAAAGCTTACATTTTGAGATTTGAACAGAGATAAGAACGTACTGTCAAATTCAATGTCTAATTTTATTTATTTATTAGCTTTGATCGTCATGAATATGTTCTGATTCCTGTAAAGAAAATTGGGGTTTCAGAGGTGGCAATGCATCCCATGTAAGCTAAAAGATTTATGTTAATAAAAGAGTAAGGTTATTATCGTAACTTTGTAATAATATAGTTCTTGGCATCACAATTAGCACAATATATCTTTAGAATGTAAAAAAAAGAGGGTAAAAGAAGTGTTTGTGGGCCAGACAAACCTGACCCGAACCATTTTGACTCATTACCCAACTCAACTCACGCAACTGATATGATGTTATAGCTATTGTCTTTATATATTTTCATTTGATATATCTTTTCTTCAGGTGATGATTCATCCTCAAGTGAACCATTGTTGTGCATCAAGAGAACTTACCAACCTAGCAACCTCAGACGCAAAAGGGTTCATGGTTATTTGGCTCGGTAGGTCGAAAAAACCCTATTTTTTTGCATTTGGTTATATACTTTTTATATCCGCTTTTAACATCAACATATTTTAAATTTATGCAGTAAAGCAACCAAGGGTGGTAGACGAGTTATTGCTAGGCGGATTGCCAAGGGTCGGTTCAGAATTACAGCTTAATAAAGTCATACTCTAATTAGGTTATTAGTAGAACCTAAGATTTGGTTTAGGTTGAATTTTGAAACTTTAGATTGAAACATTATAGAAGTGATTTGGACCATTGTTGTTTTTTTGTTAAAAGACAATCTAGAATGTGTTACACCAAGTAGGTTCGGGTTTCAAATGATGTCTACCTACAACTATAACGTGTTCACGAGTTCAAGTATTTCTATCAATAAATATATTACTCGATGTCCCGCTATTGTTGTATATTTAAAAATTAATCACTTTTAACGAAATGTTTGCTTTGCTTGCATCTTCGTCTCCATGTTATTAACATTTACAAGTTTATAAAAATCGTCCATTATTGTCGTTAAGAGATACACACTATCAAAGTCTCAAGGCATACAATGAGTGTTAATTGCCAAAGAGACATAAAACAGATTGAAAATGCACATAACAATTATGCAACAAATGGACATAATTTTACCTAAATGGTGTCGTTTTCTGGGACATTGTTGACAGGATGAAATGACGCGATTGCAAATATTTATCTATCGAAAATTGTTGTATACTTCCTCCGTTTCAAAATAAGTGATACAAATTAGCTTTCACGTATTTTGAGGCAAAAAATTGTAATGAAAGTTAAATTAGATTAAATTAGATAATTATTGAGTGATGAGTCCCACATATTATGATTAAAGTGAGTTAAATAATGTTTAAAAGTAAAAGTAAGAGTAAATGAGTCGTTGAACTTTATTAGAGGAGATAATTAGTGGGTATGAGTCTCACTATAGTTTACCAATTAAGGAAAGTTTTAAAGTGTAAAATGGAAAGTGTATCACTTATTTTGAAACGGATGAAGTATATTTTTGTAATTAAGAGATAGTGACGATGATAATAGCATTTGAAGTTTCATAAAAATTGTCATTAAGAGATACACACTGTCAGCAAGAATTATTAACAACTATTGATATGAAGTTACAACGGGAAAAAATGGAAAAAAGAAAGAGAAAAACAAAAAAAAGCGCTAGAAGGAGGGCTTGAACCTCCGACCTTGTGGTTAACAGCCACACGCTCTAACCAACTGAGCTATTCCAGCTTTTTGTTTTTAAATACTGTTTGATATTTATATAATTAAACAAGTGGTACTGCGATATTAAATGTTAATCATCAAATTGATATTTTCAAAACACTTGTTATATTATCTAATGCAAATTATAATTATGTGATATTTGTATTTACACTTAATGAATGATAAAAGCATTTCAATCTTTTTTTAATCTATTTATCAAAATCATATTTTCAATTTTCATGGGTAAAGAAAAAAAAAATTCTTTTAACCACCAAACAAGCAAACCCATGTGATGCTCAATTGCACATGTTATGTTATTTTGCCATCTTTTTGTATGATCTATTAGAGATTTCTTTTTAATGTTTCTGTAAATATTTAAGATATTTGTCTATTTAGATATACAGTATTCTTCGGAACATGAAAATTGGTTCTTATAGTTTGTAATTGTCAGTTCTTGAATGTCTAATGTATTATTTATGACCATTTCATTTAAAAAGGGGTTTATAACTCAAAATAAAGAGGGATTTATAACCATTATTAATGTTTTTTCATATTACTTTTTGATGAACTTCTTATTTTTTATTATTATATTTATAGATGGAATATTTTATATATTAATTTATATTACTTTGGATTACTATGATCATTCATGACAAATCAAGTATTTTATGTCAATTTTTTTGATTTTCCATCTGACAAGTTTCCCATTTTCTATTTTATTTTATAAATGAATTGATTGTAGTCTCATGAATTAAAAGGAGATTTATAAACCTCATTCATCGTTTATTAATTAATCAATTATAGATGGAATTATTATTTTTAGGGGTGGCAATTCAGGTCGGGTTCGTGTTGACGGGTTCGGGTTCGCGGGTTGACGGGTCAGAAACGTTCAACCCGAAACCGACCTGTTTATATAAACGGGTCAGATATCTCAACCCGAACCTGTTTAAATCCAAACCTAACCAATATAACCCGTTTAACAAAACGAGTTAAATAGGTTATCAGTTTAAACGGGTCAAACATGTCAAAATATTGTTATTATTACACAATTTCATAACAAAATACTAAAACACCAGATTACTAAGTAACATTTTTAATTTTTATCTAACTATTAGTTACATTTGAACTAGTAAACTATAAATTAATTATAAATATATATATTTTAAAATACATTTTAATAATTAAACGGGTTGATGGGTCGACCCATTTAAATTATCATTGACCCGAACCTAACCTGTTTAATAAATGGGTCAGCTAACTCAACCCGAGACTGACCCAATTATTTTTTACCTCAACCCAAACCTGTTTATTTTCGTGTCAGTTTCAGGTCGAGTTTCGTGTCGGGTCAGAAATTGCCACCCCTAATTTTTTCTATTAATTTTATACATATATTTTTACAACAATTAATGACAAATTTTATAGTAATATATAATTTATTGCTACTACTATTATACTAGATTATTACACGGATGATATCTGATATTTTTTTAATAAAACTTTCACTTGATTATAGTAAAAATCGATAATGTATGTAGATGTCATTCGCGTTTTAAATTTTTTTCATTGAGGACGTCTATTTATTCGGTTTAATTGAGTTATTGTTTTATATGGTTTAGTACAAACTTAACATTTTGCTAGAAATGAGTTAGCTAGTATGACACGAGTTTTAATTCTTATTTTTTAGACTATGGATCATGTAAATTATAATAGAAATTGATGTACAAGTCTAAATAAACAGGTCCAAAAGTATGTTTAAAAATTAAATTAAGTAACATTTTCTAATTTTTGAAATTTAGATAGATTTTGAAACCTGCTAACCCAAGCTCTAGAATCTAGATTAGCCTATGGTAAGTGCTAACCAGAACAAGTACGTAAGTTTTTGTTTTAAAAGCAAAGAATCTTCAACCATAACTAGAACAACAACTCATGTTTTTCTGTATCAAATAAAGTATTCCGAACTATTGTCTTTTCTCATATGTATGGTTTTTTCATGTGTCATGTCGTTTTTCCATTGGTCAAAATTGTGGACTATGTAGATAGAGGAGAGCCTTGCTCTCTTTTTTTCTTTTTTTTTCCTTTTCTTTTCTTTTCCCCCTTTTTTCAGATTTCTAATTTAAAGCTCTATATATTTAAGAAAACAACAAAAAACAAAACTTAAATTTTCATAGATTTCAATTTTAGTATCAAAATCTTATTATTTTGAATCACATTTTATATTTAAGTACTAAAAAACAAGTTATTGTAGCTATATATATCGGATACGTAAATTAAAGGTGAATATTAATATAAAATAATTAAATCATGCGTGAAACATTAGATATATTAAACGTGTGACTTGACTCTTGAGCATATCAATTACGTATGCCTCTTATTATATGTTTACTTTATGTCTAAAATTATTGTTCATTTATTCTTTTATTTGTCTATATTTAATAAATTATGATAAAAGCCATTTAAAAGAAAAAACAAAAAGGCTATACCAAATATTATACTGTTTTGACAACACTTGACTCTCGTTGACTTGAGATGGGGTGTAGGGGCTGGGCTGAGTACAACTGTGAGAATCAGAGGAAAACAGAGGGTCCTTCAATGAGTTGTCACTTAGTATTAAATGACACAATTAATTTGATTTTTACAACTGTTTAGTATTTAATTTTAAAAATTATTATTTTATACTGAAGCTTTCTAACTCATCACAAGTATAAAATAATTAGTATGTAAAATATGTTAGTTTTTTTCAAATCTAATCTTTTAATTTGAACAATTACAAATCAGTAAAAAATAAATAAATATATTTAATAGAAAAAACATCATTATCTTTTACTTTTTGCTGTAATATATGAAAAAGAGAAAAAGCGGTCAGATTATATTACCGGTTTTAGATACGACCCTTGATGATGTAATTATTATGCCAAAAGAGAAAATGTAGTTTTTGAATATATGCCGGTTAATGACAATTTTAAAATGTTTTTCTGCAGAAGTCTTTAAACTATTAAACTTCAATGAAATTTAAATTTGAACTCAAACGTCAAACCATTTCAACAAGACTTGCATCAGTTGATTGGTACTATATACTACTGGTTTATCTATATTGGACCGAGAATTCATCAAAACTGCTGAATCAAACCGACTAGACTCAACCAAACTATACCGGTTCAGTTCTTGATTTTAATTTTTCATGATTATTGGTCTGGTACAAAACCAAAAAAAGGTTGCAAAGGTAGAAAAAATAGAGAAACCACGGTTATCTGTTCAGTCCAAGATGTTACCGGTTTGGTCACTAGTCCACCATTTTCGCGGTTCTCGATTCGATTCCTAAAAGTCTAAAACTTTTGTTTGATTATTGAACCATGCATATATCTAAAATACTAATATGAAACACACAACAAAACAGGTGGTTATTTGGAAAATAAGTCGGTCTTTCTAACAAATTCCTTAAAAATGTAGTATTTAACAAATACATATTATTGTTTTCTTTTACTATTTTAAGTCTATTGTTAGACGAAATTAAAGCAAGTCTCTCTCTTGTTAAAGATTGTAGCGCAAAATCAATAGGATTAATAACATGAGTGATGAGTTATGGTGTATTTTGGTGTGTCAATGTGAAAATGGGAATGTTGAAGTAAATATAATGTGACAATATTGATAAAGTCACGATAACTGATATTATAAGTTGATGCGAACCGACATTAATAAGGCGAACCGACATTAATAACGGTTACGACAAAGAACCCGGGTGTGCTGTAATCGGTCCTAACCGGTTCCCACGTTGGTCCTAAACCCGGTTAAATGGGTACAAGAATCACTTGTCTCATAAGCAACATCATATCCAGCTGCACACCTAATCACTCACCCATCACTATGCCAGATCAAGCAAGATATAATCCCAATGAAATCTTGTTTTTTCTGCCCCCAAATCCATTTCTTCTGTTTTGTAGGGGCCCTTTAGTCCTTTACTCAATATATATATATACACACACACTTCCAAATGAATCTATATGTACCCACTTATAAAGATTCATGCTTTTATAAACCCCATATCATTTCAATAACACATTGTCATCATCATAGTCACTAACCCTAGAAAAAGGAATGAAATCAAGATTCTTTATTTTTGTCATGATACTTGTGCATATTTCTAGTGTAAATTGCAGGCCTTTTGCTCCAACTCCACTTCAAGATCCTCACTTTGATCAATTGACCATGGTTTTAGAACAGGTATGTATATGTACCTTCTCTCTCCTTTGACCGTGTTGACTAATGGAGTAATGGGTGTGTTTTAGAAACCAAAAAAGTTGAATTCTTGATTTGTTTTGAAGGGTGAAAAAGTGGTTGAAAACAGAGTCGGGTCAAGCCCACCAAGGTGTGAACACAAGTGTTATGGGTGCAGTCCATGTGAAGCTACACAAGTGCCAACGACTAACGGTCATGTAAATGTCAGCATACAGTATTCTAACTACGAGCCAGAGGGCTGGAAATGCAAGTGTGGGCCTAGCTTCTATAGCCCATGATGGCTTGGTCAACGGTCAAGGTCAACCCAACCAGGATCTTTGAGTTTTTGTTTTTTTCTCGAGTCTTGAGTCTTGACTATTGTTTCTTAATGCAAATCTAATGTATATTTATGTATGTAGAAAATTTATATTCGTGAGAGTGGAACTTATTATGTGTAGAGTTAGGTATTTTTTTTTACTTGATTTAGGAATGGAATTTTGTTTTGGTTGGAGTGTTTGTGTATTTTGATTAGATCACCCACAAGCGTAACACCAATTGTCACTTTAATTATTGTCAAATCAAATGTGGTAACACTCATGAGAAGATCGTTGAAGGCATCCATTAACTTGAGTTTCTCGGGTGCACTTTAATGATCAAGTTATACTACATGGTAAAGAAGATTAGTTACTCTTTTAAGGTAGTATGCAATGTGTGTTTTGGTGTATTGCGTGTAGCTAACGGCTTAATATAGAGCGGACGGGCACGTGTGTGCATGCATTGTTGGTGTGTTGTTCAGCTAGAGGCAAAATGAAGAGTTCATGTTGAAGACATAAAGTTATCGTGTCTCATTCGAGAAGACCGTCCTCTAAAATGATAAATAAAAATGCCGAAAAGTCATGTGCATGGTACAACCCAACGTTGTACCTTATGCATTATTGTGGAAGAAGACAAATCGGATAGGGTAGGCAAGTATTTATAGAAGTAATCTCATTGAATAAATTGTTATCATGGAAATGAATCATGTTTTGATGTTTATTGTTATAAAAGTTACTTTTAATATGCGTTATTAGACAAGTAAAATATTCATAAATACTTCAAAACTAGAGAAACTGTTTCACCTCGATCAACTATGTAAAAATCTGAGCTAGTGTAAATTATAAATTATGATTAACATATTAAACAAGTTAACTGTCAAATTTAGACGAAGAAAATAAACCCGTAAGGCTATAAATCGCACATACAACCATTTTGACCAAATTTACACGAATAATTGTTATACCGCACAAATTTATTTACACATTATAACATATTTTTAGTATTTACACATTATAACATATTTTTAGTTATATCACCAGAGTTGTATTCAGGGAAGTATACCCAAATTATAAAGTCCCAAGGGACAATCCACAGCCATCAGATCAGATCTAATCAATGATCAAGATCAATTCAAAAATTATACATGGAGGGGTATTATTGTCATTGGAAAACATTAAACAAACTTCTGAATCAGGGTCTTCCTCACTTCTATCAATCTTCCTCACTTCTATCAATCTTCCTCACCTCTCCTCGCTTTCCGGCGATCTCTAAGGCACCGTTCATCGAATCAATTGAATCACAAACAGTGAATCACGTTTTTGTTGAATTCGAGCAGATCTAAATCACAAAATCATGAAATCAAAATCGCGATTGGATAAAATCGTCGTAATCAAACGCAGATCTGAATCACAAAATCAAAATATACGATGTTATCAATGAATCTGGATCCAGATCTGTCAATAGCAACGAATCCGAAAAGAAATCGATGATTCAGGTAAAAAAGTTACAATTGTAAGCTGTGGAGTTTATTACATAACAAAATCAGATCTGATTCGCTTTTGCGATCACATGTGATTGTAAGATGTCCTTTGTTTAAATGCGATCAGGTGAGATTGATAAGCAAAACACATGTGATTTTTTGAAGGAAAAGACAGGGAAGT
The DNA here is from genome assembly GCA_963853835.1 of Calendula officinalis. Classification (NCBI taxonomy): domain Eukaryota; kingdom Viridiplantae; phylum Streptophyta; class Magnoliopsida; order Asterales; family Asteraceae; genus Calendula; species Calendula officinalis. Next base: position 42,320,892 of record OY970823.1, on the reverse strand, counting down.
TTATTAAATAACAAAATCACATGTGATTCGCTTCTACAATCACATGTGATTGTAAGCCGTGCTTTGTTTGAATGCTATCGGATGAGATTAATAAGCGAAACACATGTGATTTTTTGAAGAAAAAAAACAGGGGAGTTTATTATATAACAAAATCACATGTGATTCGCTTCTACAATCACATGTGATTGTAAGCTGTGCTTTGTTTGATTGCGATCGGGTGAGATTCATAAGCAAATCACATATGATTTTTTTTGCGTTAAACATGAGAGTTTACTAGATAAAAATCACAAGTAATTCCCTAACGAATCACATGTGATTGTAAGCTTTGCGTTAATTGACTGCGCTGTAACGACCCGAAATTTTAATAAAATAAATTATGGAAAAATTATGATAAACAAGGATAAATCATTTAAAGATCGTAGGAATTGGTTTCGTGTCATTTGGACATCGTATGAAGAAGTTATGGACGAAACCGAGTTGAACCAAGGATGAAAAGTGCAGCCTTGGCTGCGTGAGAAGTTCACGGCGTGAACTTATGTTCACGTTCGTGAAGTCGAGGCAGATGATTTGGTGATCGGTCGCGAAGGGTTCCCGACCAGTTAGCGAACGCGAAGTCCCGCAGCACGCGAACTTCGCGACGCGAAGTATGGTCACGACGCGAACTTTGCGAGACAGCTGAATAAGATCGGGTTTGAGCTAGGGTTTGGTCATTTTTCACCCAAGTTGTGGTGCAGCCGATTTTAGAGAGAAAAGGGGCGATTTTGGTGATTTCTTGCTCAAATCTTCATCAATCTTGTGGATCTTAACATCAAAGGTAAGGATTCTTGATCCTTGATAGTTGGTAGTTAGTTTGTGATCTTTGTATGGGTAGAAATGGTGGTTTGGGGAACCATCCATGTCATCTTTGGGGAAGATGACTAATCATGGGTGTAGAACACTCATTGTAAGCTTGTAATCGATGTGTACAAGTTGGATTTGGGTTTATTGATGGGAATCTTGAACTAGGGTTTGAGATTCCACCAAGTCGGATGAACTTGGTGGTTAGCAATGTGAGTATGGATTGATTAGTGATTAGTTATGGATAATAACTAGTTATTGTGATGATAATGATGGTAGGTCAAGAAGACCTAAAGTTTGGTGACATTCCACAAGTTGGAAAGCAAGGATTCGTGTTGTTAGACACGATTTGGAATTTAGCTTGGCTAAGGTGAGTACATGAGACTTTTACTGAGTACATAGCAAGTGATTTTGAAAACCATGATGTTTTAGGAGTCTTTATTAATAAACGTTTTTAATAAAGATACGATTGATATGATGAGAAAATGCTAGTAATAGATTATTTTAGTATGTCTAAATGATTGATGATTTTGAAAGAGATTATGATAATGAAAAGTAATTAATGAGTTTTTATAAATAAGATGTGTGATTAAAGATAATGATTTAAAAGAGTTTGATAATCGGTTTATTAATAATATGTATTAATAAAGCTTGAGACAATGATTTTTAAGTAATAAGTATCAGTTAGTATATTATACTAATGAAAGTAGTTATCGAATTACTAAGAGAATAAGTAATAAGTGACTAGTAATAAACATGTATCCTAGTCAAAGAAGAGTCAAAGTAACATGATTTTGATAAATGATAAATATGTTTTAAATTAGTAAAAGACTTGGTAAAGTCGAGATTGAAACTGAATAAGTAAAGAGAATAATATGATAAATTAGAATAGGTGTATTCTAATAAGTGATGAATTTGATGAAAGGAGCTAATGCTCATATGTTGATGAAAGGAGCTGAGGCTCATAAGTGTTAATGTGATATCCGGAATAAGACCGCCCAGAAATGGGGGAGCATGAGACGTCTACTTGGGGTGGTACCTCCCTGCGCAAAGAGTAGAATGTCACAGTTTACGACACCCAGTGATGGGTGAGCATGACGACCCGGGAACGGGGAGAGCTTATGAATCTCGGTAAGATGGGGGTTCCCAATTACCTTGATAGTTTACCTATGACATCCCATATCGGGAGAGTTGGCTTCGGAGAGGTCCGTTGCATATGTGATAAAGAAAGTGTAAGCTTGGTGATAGCTTACAAGTATGTGATTAGACGATGATTAAGCTTATGGTAAGCTTATTAGTTTATACGAGTAATTGAATAGAAGATGAGTTATAAATTAATAGAAATGATGAGGATAAGTATTTATTTTGATATAAATATTATTTTGCAAATCTTTTGAGAATGGGTCGAAAACCCATGTATCTCACGAGACTATTTTTGTCTCACGTACTACTTTGTTTTTGGCTGTGTACTCAGGTTCAGGATCGTTGGTTTAGAGGGTCGCGTTAGAAGTGGCCTAGTGTTGATTAGCTCGGGAGCTCGTAGGTAGTTCTCGTTTATCCTATGGTTATGATATTGTATTGTAACACCAGTTTTAATACTCTGATAAACTTTTACTGGTTTTTGTTAAACCGTATTTTGGGAATATTGGACTTGTAATATTTCTATTTAAAAATATGATTTAAAAAGTGTTTTAAAAATTGAGGTGTTACAACTTGGTATCAGAGCTATAGTTTAAGTGAATTAGGTAGGTTTGACCTCCCTAGTCTTAAGCTATGCTAAGTAGGACCATATGTTTTCCATAGGATGTCCATGATTAGTCTGTTGAGACAGTAAAGTATGGGTATATGAGGGTCGATCCCTAAGAGAAAGGATAATGTTTTGGGTGTTATGGGTTATGTTTGACTATTAAGTCAATCTTCGGATTTTAATGGTTTAATATGTTGATATAGAAAATGGTGAACCCAAGAAGTGGAGAGATTCCACGAGATCATGAGACGGGTTCAAATCGAATCCCGACTCATCCCGGTAATATTGGAGAGGGTTCCGGTTTGGGTGCAAACCAAACCCCGGTAACTATGGAAGCTATCCAGAAATTGTTTACCCAAATAAGGGAAGTGGTGAATGAGGATGTGAACCGGATCATGACAAACCGGCTCAATGAGGAGAAGAATGATAATTCTAGGTCCCGTGGGGGAAGTAAGTCTTCGGGTAGCAAGACCCGTACCGAGGAGCCATCGACCGAGGAAAGCAACGATTCGGGGTCGGAGGAAAGAGAAGGATGTACATACAAGGCATTCATGACGTGCAACCCCGGTGTGTATTATGGAAGTTCGGAACCGAAGGTCACGATGCGTTGGATTCGGGAAACCGAGCAAGTGCTAGAAAGTAGCAAGTGTTTGAAGAAAGACATGGTCATTTATGCATCCCGACAATTGAAGGATGAAGCGTTGACATGGTGGGATACCATGTATGAGACTTTGGGAAGGAAGGTGTATAAGATGTCGTGGAAGGAGTTCACGAATAGGTTGAAGGAAAAGTTTTGTCCCGAGAGAGATCTAGAAGAGTTGCAAGAAGAGTTCATGTTCATCAAGAAGGGAAATATGTCGGTGGAAGAATACACCAAAAAGTTTACGGGATTACTTCCGTTTGTAATCAAGTCTTATCCGACGGAACGTATGAAGGTGGTTCGTTATGCAAATGGACTACCACCGGAGTTTGAATTGGAAGTTAAGCGAGCGGCCACGTTAGACGAGGCCATTAGTACCGCTCGAGGTGTTGAGAGGGTTTTTCGGCGAAAGGCACAAGAGTCGGCACCGAAAGGGGAAGAAAAGAAGCTCGATGGTAGCTTAGGATCGACAAAGAAAGAAAAGTTCAAATCGAACTCGTCAAAGCATGGTAGTGTCGGAAGTTGTCAAAGTTGTGGGAAGAATCACCATGGGGAATGTAGAGCAAATTCGGCTATATGCTTCAAGTGTGGACGAGTAGGGCACCGAGCAAAGGATTGCAAAGTAAGGAACCTCGAGGAAGTGGAATGCTACACATGTCACGAGGTGGGACACTTTAGTAGTGCGTGCCCGAGGAAGAGAACCGACACGTCAGCATCAACCGCCAACAGAAATCGGGTGAAGGAAACTCGTGGAGCCGCTTCAGGTAATTCGTTATGAAGTTTTGATAGATGATTAGGAATTAATTGCTTATTTGTCGCACAATTTAGTGCTTATGTGATCTACGTGTGAGAATAATTATAGATGAAATGTATGATGTGAAAAAATTAAATTTGGGAGATAATCTCCCCGGGTTGTTATGTGTATAGTCGAATGGGTTGGCGACCGGCATGTCGCGAGAAATAAGAATAGGAAGGATTATATTATTATAGAATATAGAATATTGAAAGTGGGATCATGAGAATGGTAGTACAATGAGGTACGAAGTGTTGGTAAAAATCGTGAAGTACAAAAAAAAAATATGTATGTATAAAATGGAACCTTAGTTATTGAATACGATTGGTTGAATGTTGGCAAATAGCCATAGTAGATGTTCGTGTCAAGGATGTCGGGTGCGACATCAAGGGTGAGTAATTTATGCGTGGTAAAGGTTTATAGGAAAAGTATGATGGTGTACTTATGGGTACCGATTGAGTCAACTGGTTGACTCAAGATGACCGGATGAAAGAAAGATTAGAAGTTTTAGTAATGAATCGAATGAGGACGATTGATATATGAGTAGATTGGTGGAAAGCACTAGAAATGATTATGTGTATACCATGTGGTATAATGTATAAGTGGGAAAATTGAAAGTCAATTGTGAAAGAAAATGATAGCATGATGCTAAGTGTAATGATGCATACATGAATTGTATGCAAGATGGAATAGTGTTGTATGAGTCACTTTGGATTGGAGGCTTTCCGATCATTGCGACAGTTTGGAGTCGGGATGGATTGGAGGATTCCCGACCACCTCGATAAGTTAGTCAATGTATAAATGGTTATGTAAGGGATATAATGATGTATCTGTCGTATGTAGAACCGTATGGTTAATTATCGTTATAATTTTATGGCAAGTGAGAACTTGGGTTGAAAACACGGGTCGTGTTTAAATAGAAGTATGTGTAGAAGATGCCTGCAAGTTCATAGTTCATGAAAAAGGAATGCTTTTAGGAAGCAAAGTTTGTTAGTAACCAATGAGTGGCGAAAGAGGTACAATGGGTGGTTAGGCCACGATTGGATGTGATCGAGGCTCTAGAGCCGGTAATCGGGAATTTCAAATATGGTATGAGGATGTTTGAAGGAGGCTATAAATGGTATAAGTAATTAGATGGAAGTCGTTAAATGAGAGTTGGTATGAGTAATAGAGAATTGGTATTGCCTTAAATGAAAATTTGTTAATCGATTGTGGAATATTGAAATCGAAGAAAATAGGAACAATTGAGAAAGGAAATTTAGATATTGGAATTTGGGAATGAAAAGCTCGGGAAGCGGTACCTTAGTAATAAAGAATATGGAAATTTTGTAAAGTAAGTTTGACTGTAATCATAAGTCAAGGGTGGTCAACTAGTGGATCGTTGACTTTAGTCAAAATTGGGTTTTTACTTTCGTTAAATTGGTTAGTCAAGGGTAAGGGCATAATGTATCATCTGTATATGTAAGATAGTGGTTAATGGAAATAATGGTAGTCAAAGAGTGCGACTTTGACCGTTGGGTGTTTCAAGTTGAACTTAGGAACCGAGTATGATTGTTGTTGGACCATGAAGGTAAGATCGATTTACGGTTAATGGAATCACTAGTGGGTAAGGAAATTGTCAAGGAATGGTTGACTTGGTGCTAAGTCAAAGATGGAGCAATGTTGACAATTTGGTCAATGCGAGAGGTTGGCTATCATATTGGTCAAATGGTTATTAGTAATGTTTGGGTCATATCATCCCAATGGTGATAAAGAGTTTGGTTAAATGATGGGAAATGCTATGGTCAAATTGTGAAAGTTTGACCCGTTCGGATAATTGGAACTAAAGTTTGGATTTTTGGCCCGTTTGGGTATAACGGGTCAAGTGAGCGATTAAATGCATAAGTATTATTGGATCATAATATGGAAGTGGAATGAGGATTGGAAATCCTTGAGTTGATTCCGAGGACGGAATCCTTTTAAGGGGTGGATAGTTGTAACGACCCGAAATTTTAATAAAATAAATTATGGAAAAATTATGATAAACAAGGATAAATCATTTAAAGATCGTAGGAATTGGTTTCGTGTCATTTGGACATCGTATGAAGAAGTTATGGACGAAACCGAGTTGAACCAAGGATGAAAAGTGCAGCCTTGGCTGCGTGAGAAGTTCACGGCGTGAACTTATGTTCACGTTCGTGAAGTCGAGGCAGATGATTTGGTGATCGGTCGCGAAGGGTTCCCGACCAGTTAGCGAACGCGAAGTCCCGCAGCACGCGAACTTCGCGACGCGAAGTATGGTCACGACGCGAACTTTGCGAGACAGCTGAATAAGATCGGGTTTGAGCTAGGGTTTGGTCATTTTTCACCCAAGTTGTGGTGCAGCCGATTTTAGAGAGAAAAGGGGCGATTTTGGTGATTTCTTGCTCAAATCTTCATCAATCTTGTGGATCTTAACATCAAAGGTAAGGATTCTTGATCCTTGATAGTTGGTAGTTAGTTTGTGATCTTTGTATGGGTAGAAATGGTGGTTTGGGGAACCATCCATGTCATCTTTGGGGAAGATGACTAATCATGGGTGTAGAACACTCATTGTAAGCTTGTAATCGATGTGTACAAGTTGGATTTGGGTTTATTGATGGGAATCTTGAACTAGGGTTTGAGATTCCACCAAGTCGGATGAACTTGGTGGTTAGCAATGTGAGTATGGATTGATTAGTGATTAGTTATGGATAATAACTAGTTATTGTGATGATAATGATGGTAGGTCAAGAAGACCTAAAGTTTGGTGACATTCCACAAGTTGGAAAGCAAGGATTCGTGTTGTTAGACACGATTTGGAATTTAGCTTGGCTAAGGTGAGTACATGAGACTTTTACTGAGTACATAGCAAGTGATTTTGAAAACCATGATGTTTTAGGAGTCTTTATTAATAAACGTTTTTAATAAAGATACGATTGATATGATGAGAAAATGCTAGTAATAGATTATTTTAGTATGTCTAAATGATTGATGATTTTGAAAGAGATTATGATAATGAAAAGTAATTAATGAGTTTTTATAAATAAGATGTGTGATTAAAGATAATGATTTAAAAGAGTTTGATAATCGGTTTATTAATAATATGTATTAATAAAGCTTGAGACAATGATTTTTAAGTAATAAGTATCAGTTAGTATATTATACTAATGAAAGTAGTTATCGAATTACTAAGAGAATAAGTAATAAGTGACTAGTAATAAACATGTATCCTAGTCAAAGAAGAGTCAAAGTAACATGATTTTGATAAATGATAAATATGTTTTAAATTAGTAAAAGACTTGGTAAAGTCGAGATTGAAACTGAATAAGTAAAGAGAATAATATGATAAATTAGAATAGGTGTATTCTAATAAGTGATGAATTTGATGAAAGGAGCTAATGCTCATATGTTGATGAAAGGAGCTGAGGCTCATAAGTGTTAATGTGATATCCGGAATAAGACCGCCCAGAAATGGGGGAGCATGAGACGTCTACTTGGGGTGGTACCTCCCTGCGCAAAGAGTAGAATGTCACAGTTTACGACACCCAGTGATGGGTGAGCATGACGACCCGGGAACGGGGAGAGCTTATGAATCTCGGTAAGATGGGGGTTCCCAATTACCTTGATAGTTTACCTATGACATCCCATATCGGGAGAGTTGGCTTCGGAGAGGTCCGTTGCATATGTGATAAAGAAAGTGTAAGCTTGGTGATAGCTTACAAGTATGTGATTAGACGATGATTAAGCTTATGGTAAGCTTATTAGTTTATACGAGTAATTGAATAGAAGATGAGTTATAAATTAATAGAAATGATGAGGATAAGTATTTATTTTGATATAAATATTATTTTGCAAATCTTTTGAGAATGGGTCGAAAACCCATGTATCTCACGAGACTATTTTTGTCTCACGTACTACTTTGTTTTTGGCTGTGTACTCAGGTTCAGGATCGTTGGTTTAGAGGGTCGCGTTAGAAGTGGCCTAGTGTTGATTAGCTCGGGAGCTCGTAGGTAGTTCTCGTTTATCCTATGGTTATGATATTGTATTGTAACACCAGTTTTAATACTCTGATAAACTTTTACTGGTTTTTGTTAAACCGTATTTTGGGAATATTGGACTTGTAATATTTCTATTTAAAAATATGATTTAAAAAGTGTTTTAAAAATTGAGGTGTTACATGCGCTCAGGTACGATTGATAAGCGAATCACATGTGATTTTTTTGCGTAAAACATGGGAGTTTATTAAATAAGAAGTCACATGTGATTCGCTTATGGATCACCTGTGACTGTGTGCTATGCATTAGTTGACTGCTTCATGTGAGGTTGCTAAACGAACCACATGTGATTTATTTGCTTAAAAAACAGGGGAGGTTGTTAAGAAACAAATCACAAGTGATTCGGTTTACAAATCACATGTGATTGTTTGCTTTACGTTATTTGACTGCGTTGGGATGAGGTTGCTGAGAGAATCACATGTGATTTCTTTGCTTAAAAACGTGAGAGGTTGTTAAGAAATAAATCACATGTGATTCGCTTTATAAATCACATGTGATTGTATGAGCACAACTTTGCAAGTAGGATGAGAGTATGCAGAGAAGTAACAAAGTCTTTCAAGACTTAAAAAGATGGATTTTCAAACATATTTGGATGGTCAATGACCTTGGTTTGAAAAGAAAAAGTGGAAATGAATTTCCATTTTGGTGATTAACTTGAAAAGTGGAAAAGTGGTGTTGTGTCATGTGTCTTGTGAGGAAAGTTGAACAACTTTGGGAATGCATGTATGCATGAGAAATTGAGCTAATAACCAAAATATGAAAGTCTAGGGGATGGGAAATGGAATCTTGACAGGAGGAAGAGACAAGCCAAAAACCATTTGACTTTTGAGAAAAAGGAGGAAGAGTATTAATTTTATGTATTTAGTATAAGTGGGTATTTGTACTATCAAATGATGTATTATTTCAACTTACATTTTATTTGATAATTAATGATGGTTAATTATTAGTTGTAGAATATTATTTGGATGACTATTTTATCATTATAAATATTTATGTTTAATTCACAAATTAAATTATTAGTCTCGTTGTTAATTATTAAATCACATGTGATTTTATTATATCACTTTTGATTTCATTAAAAATCACATGGATTTTGTTATGTAAAACAAAGTTTTTATTATAAAACAGAGGATATAAAACAGATGAGTCTATATATATAACAAAATCACATGTGATTGGAAAGTAAACATCAAGTGCACAAAAACAGTGACATGTACATAGAAACAATAACATGTGATTGTTAATAAAAATCACAAGTAATTGGAAAGTAAACATTAATTGCACAAAAACAGAACATGTTACTTAGTATTAAATCACTAGTGATGTTGTTCCCAATCACATTGCTAATTGATCTTTTAAGCCTTATTTTGATCTTCTTTGACACCTCATCAGTTTTTATTTTTGATGGTGATAGATGTCTTATCTACCAATATTAACATTAGTTCGTATCTCAGGCAACTTAGATAACATAGTTGGATATTCATCATCACCACCTATAAAACACAAAGAAGCAAGTTATGACAACTAATAACAATATAAGATACTTAAATCGAAATCACATGTGATTGAACTCACAATCTCACATAAACAATTGTAATTTAGCTTACTAATCACATGTGATTGAAAGATATGAATTATTTGACTGTGATTAGGTGAGATACTTAGAACAATCACATGTGATTGAACTTAAATAACATAATAATCAAATAATAAATAACAATCACATGTGATTTAAAAACAAAGTAAACATAAAAATAATAAAACATGTGAACACAGTAAAATCACATGTGATTTAAAACTAAAAAAATACTAGAAAGCTGAAAATTTATAATAAAATCCGTAAAATCACATGTGATTTAAAACAGAGTAAACAAAAAAATAATAAACGGTAAATAACATGTGAATACAATAAAATCACATGTGATTTATAACTAAAAAAAATACTAGAAAGCTGAAATTTATAATAAAAACAGTAAAATCACATGTGATTTCCAACTAAAAAACACCAGAAATCTAAAATCTATAATAAAAACAGTAAAATCACATGTGATTTACAACTAAAAAACAAATAATAACTTCAAAATCACATGTGATTTAAAACAAAATTACAAGCACATATATTTAAACACAAAAAAAAAGATGATTTAAAACGAAATAGACTTAGAATCACATGTGATTAACTAAAAACATTTGTTTTAAAATAGAACAGATCTAATCACATGTGATTAACTAATAAGAAACATCTGATATAAAATTAAACAAATATAAAATCACAGATGATTAACTAAAACAAATACGTGGTTTAAAATTAAATAGATGCACAATCATATGTGATTGTACACAAATCGCATAACTACAAACAACTTAAAATAAATAACAATAACATGTGATTTGAAAAACAACGGAACATATTTACTACGAATCACATGTGAACATACAACGAATCACATGTGTTTTACTAAAACAGTGGTTTTCATAATACAGAGAAGCATATTTACTTCGAATCACATGTGAACACGGTATGAAACATATGTGATTTACTAATAAAAAACACTATAAAGCTGAAAGCACTTAAAAATTACTTGTAAACTATGAATCACATGTGATTTACTAAAAACAATACAGAACACCAAATCAAAAAGCAACAAATCAAAAAACAACATATGAAATCGACCAATTATCAAATACAAACCCTAGAAAAATTCGAAATATAAAAAAAAAATAAGTAAATGAACAACTATTTTTGCATAAACAATAAAAAAAGCTAATATTAACAACAAATACATGATCAAACTTACAGAGATTTTCATCAATTGAGTTATTCGAAGAAGAAGATGTAGATTCCGCCATTGAAAGTAGATACAGAGAAATATAGAAGAAATATGATGTTGAACGAGTGAAGAACACACGATTTTAGCGAAAATCCTGTAGAAATCACCGAAATCTAGAGAAAATTTTAAGGGTTTTGATTGTGTAAGGTGTGAGAGAGAAAGAGTGGGGAGGAAGGAAAGAGAGAGAGAGAGAGAGAGAGAGAGAGAGAGAGAGAGAGAGAGAGAGAGAGTGTGGGAACAATGATGGATAATTGGGAAGGTCGTTTCAAGGTTACAAGCCATCTGACGTAAATAGCCCTACCCGCATAAAGCCATTCAAAATAGGATATAATATAGACCATTGATTAAGCTTGATCTAAGGACCCAAAAATGTTTCTTAAGACTTTAAAATATATGTGAACCTCCTTGAACAATTCACTATATCACCATTCATTTAATAATGGGCCAACTTTATTGTGTAGCCTCACGTTTGTATTAATCATTTTCTTGGTTTTAGCCATGGGCGGAGATCCACACCAAACTTGAAAGTGTAAAACATTGTGTTACAAACCGGGTCGGGTCAAAAAGGCTTGATTCGATTCAATCAAAACGCAAAGGAGCAAGTGTGTGTGAGTGTGGGGGTGATTAATATCACGATGCCTCCTCTTTCATTCTCTCTCTTCCCCAAATCACATTATTATTCCAACCTAAACCTCCATTGAAATTTTGCAGAAATTAAGCTCATCTTGTTATATAGATTACTTCTTTTCCTTTTTTTTTTGTCGTTTTCCTTTATCTTTATCCCAAATGACAATCAGTACAATTCAAATTCCTTCCAATTGATCTGTTTTTGTCAATTATCTCTTTCTCTTTGACCTACTTATTTTCGAAGCTGTAAGTTCACTGTTCATGGCGGTCGGTGGTGGCTGACGTGGACATCCGGTTAATCTCGATAGGCCGATTCGCCGTTTCTCGAATGAGGCGATAATCGGACTCGACTGTTTTTTTTTTCCGCTAGTTTTTGTAAATTAGGGTTTTAATTTATACAATTGTTTTGCGATGGAGCCTCGTGTGGGAAATAAGTTTCGGCTAGGGCGCAAGATCGGTAGCGGCTCATTTGGAGAGATCTACTTGGGTTCGTATATTAACAATGATTGATTATGATGTTGATCATTTTAAGTTTTATTAGTCTGTGTTGCTAATTGCTGTGAATTTGTTTAATTTACAGGTACTAATATTCAGACGAATGAAGAAGTTGCTATCAAGCTTGTGAGTGAAATATTAGCATTTTGTTTTGGCTTTGTATACCTAATTTTGTCATAATTATCGCTTTAGCGTTTAGCTAATATTTGCTATCTATTGAGTTTAATTCGTAGGATTCACTCACCAGAACTTTACAATTAGGATTTAGGGTGTTTGATTATGTATCTATAGTGACAATTAAGATATAAACAAACACAAATAGTAGTAAGTGTTCATGCTTTTGGCAAAGAGTAATGATGATGAAGATATAAATGTGTTTAGGGTCAAGATAATCATATATGAATAAGAAAACTGATTATTGGGATATATGTAGAATTACATGACTATTACTAACTTTAGTCAACTGATTACGTATTTACATGATTCTATATCTTCGAAACACATATACTTATTTAGATGTGCATAACCTTTGGGAGCTGATTTATATAGAGCAATTTTTATTCATACAGAATAATTTCGTGCAGAAGGACAATCATGTCCTTCCTTTCCTTTTACCATACTTTGAATTTCACCCCTACCACTAAGGGCATGATTGTCCTTTAGCATGAAATTACTTTGTATGGATAAAAATTGCTCTATAAAAATCAATTCCCATAATCTTTGGGATGTATAAAAGACTATTTTTGGTAACCTCGAGGATAGAAACGTTGTATAATGTATACTTGTTGTTCAAAGTTTTTCTTATTATGATATCATCATATTCTGGTGGATATTGACAATATTATAAAGCCAGTAACCGGTAAACATGATAATTGTTTTTTGTTAGTTGTTAGTGTTTTCTTAGATTAATGACACCCAACAAATGCATTGGATTTTGAAACATTTAGTTCTTGCCAGATGTTTCGTCAATGCAATAAAGTTGAATCTTTAATTATGGATATAATTTTTTTGTTGATGCTTCTAAAGTTTGCATAACCTAACAATTTTGTTTTTGTTTTTCTAGGAAAATATCAAAACAAAGCATCCACAATTGCTATATGAATCGAAGCTGTACAAGATACTACAAGGAGGAAGTAATGAACACTTTAATATTTCTGTTTCTCTTTTTTCTCCTATTAAGATAATAATGCGTCAATTTGGGTTCTGATTTATCCTAAGTTACTATAACAGGTTTAATGGTTCAAATAAAAAATTACCTAAAAGTGAAAAGGGTCAAAAGGGTTGAAAGTCACCCATCGTGTATTTTTAATGCTTACAACCTCCTAAATTGTTTCAATTCAAAAAAATTGGATTATTATTATTATTATTTATTATTATTATTTATTATTATTATTATTATTATTATTATTATTATTATTATTATTATTATTATTATTCTAATAACATGGTTTTTTTAGCTGGAATTCCAAATGTGAGATGGTATGGTGTTGAAGGAGACTACAATGTTCTTGTGTTGGATTTATTGGGACCGAGCCTTGAAGATTTGTTTAACTTCTGTAGTAGGAAATTGTCTTTGAAAACCGTCCTTATGCTTGCTGATCAAATGGTATATCTTTTTTTCTTTAATTTATATATATTGGTTATTGACAGTTTATTGTTTTTATAATTTTATTCATTGTTTATATCTTTGCAGATCAATCGTGTTGAATTTATTCACTGTAAATCATTTTTGCACCGGGATATTAAGCCAGACAACTTTCTTATGGGCTTAGGAAGACGTGCTAATCAGGTACCGTACATTTATTAAACCAATTTTTTTGAACATTTTTTAATATTTATAAATTGGTTTAAAAACACATTTGTATATACATGCATGTTATATTACAGGTGTATGCTATTGATTTTGGGCTAGCCAAGAAATATAGGGATTCTGCAACTCATCAACACATTCCTTATAGGTAAGTGCAAACATCCTATATAACTATATTACTTTATTTAAAAAATACATTTTGTTTTTTTAAATGATATATAAAATGCAGAGAGAACAAGAACTTAACAGGGACAGCTCGGTATGCAAGCATGAATACTCACCTTGGAATTGGTACGTTTCTTATCCTCAAAGCATATGATTTTTAAATAAATAAAATAAAATAAATTGTTTTTCATTATAATTCTTAAATGTTAATATTTCTGTTTCTTAGAACAAAGCAGAAGAGATGATTTAGAATCACTTGGATATGTTCTTATGTACTTTTTAAGAGGAAGGTACATACTTATCACCAACTTCATCTTTTTCTTTTTCTTTTTTTGCTCAAAATGATTATGAATGTGTGATGACCAAATTAGAAAAAAAACTTAGTTAATATATTATATAATATATTTTTATTTATTGCAATTTTCTTGTTGCAGTCTCCCCTGGCAGGGACTGAAAGCTGGTAACAAGAAACAAAAGTATGAAAAAATTAGTGAGAAGAAGGTTTCAACCTCTATTGAGGTAAGGCCCACAATGCAAAAAACTTTTTAAAATATTAAAAAAATATTAAAAAGATATATATTTAATGAAGTATTTTTTTTGTCAGTCTTTATGCAGGGGGTACCCTACAGAGTTTGCATCATACTTCCATTATTGTCGTTCATTAAGATTTGATGATAAGCCCGATTACGCTTATCTCAAGAGAATCTTCCGTGATCTTTTCATCCGTGAAGGTTCGGTTGAAGATAATAATTTTAATTTTATTAAATATTCCATTTATCCTTAAAAATCCACTTTTTATTTGTCTTATTTGGTCATTGAAAGATAGTTTTGTCACTTGTGACTCATTTGGAGCATTGTGTACTTTTTAAATCAGTTATTTTATACAACAATTATCATTATATATAAATCTAATGTTTTTGTACAATGACTAAAGAAGAAGAAATAAAAAAAACAGGCTGACAGTTTAGGCAAATAAGCCTAATTTGTTACAGTTATTAATGGTATTTTTTTAATAATAAGTTGATTTTTATAATTATTGATTCAGGTTTCCAATTTGATTACATCTTTGACTGGACCATCTTAAAGTATCAGCAATCACAGCTTGCCAATCCTCCATCCCGTGGTCTTGTAAGTTGTCCTATTGTTGAAACCCACCCCAATATTATAAAATATAATTACAATTACAATTATATGATATCTACCACATTTAAATAATCAAATTAGTGGCTATTTTTTACTTTTGCTGAAAAAATGTTTTTTTTTTTCTGGCTAAAATGTGATAAGCCATATTTGATTTTGGTTATTTTTGTAACTAAGCCCAGTATAATTAAATAATTTAATTTAATGCTTTGTTTCTGTCAGGTTGCTGGTGGTGGTGCTGGAACAAGTTCTGGTATACCTCCGGTTGCTACCAACCCACATAGGTTATCAGGTTAGTCTTAAGGGCTATCTCATGCGTGTTTTGAATTTTCATAGTGATTTTGTGATATTAAATAATCATAATCAGATAGTTTGTTCCGATAATACGGGTTTGGTAAATTGATCTCTAAACGAGAAAATGACCAAATAAGTGTTTTTGTGAAAATTGGAGTGAATTTATCTTAAATTGTGGGTTGTTTGGGTGGCAGGTGGTGAAGAAGTTAGGCCCTCTGGATGGTCTGTAAATCCTACCCGCAGTAGAAATGTGCCCTTTAATTCAGGGGCCCTTTCTAAACAGAAAAATCCAGCTACCAGTGATCCAGCCATGAGTAGAGAGGTATGTATTGTAATGATATCCTTACAATTTCTCATTATTTATTTTTTATGGCCAAAATGCATTTTAGTACCCCTCAACTTGGCTGATCAGGTCCTCTACTACCCTGAACTATTAAAGGTGCACCATGGTACCTTAAACTTAACAAAATAGCCGATTTAGTTAGGGCTGTCAAATCGTGCTATCGTTTCGTGTTTTTGGGTAACACGGCATGACACAAAGTCGTGTTTTATTTTGCTAACACAAACATGACCCAATTAAAAAAACGATAAACACGACAACACAAAATAAATAATACAAATTTCTTACTTATGCTAAAAACCTGACAAACACGACAAAAATATAACATTAATTTCTAAATGTTCTCAAATCATAACTATCGTGTCAATTTCGTATTAATCTCTGAACACGTACACAACACGATTTCATGTATGTTTTACACGAACACGAATTCAAATTTAAATTTCGTCCCAATTTCGTTTCGTTTCGTGTTTATGTGTCGTGTCGTATTAGGTTTTGACAGCCCTAGATTTAGTACCCTGACTCAATAATTTGGTCTGGTTTTCTCACGTGATTTGCTTCTATTATCAATATATTGAGATGAACTTATATTTTTTTAGTTCGTCAAAAGCTCCAACAAAAGTAAGACAAGTAAGAAAATAAGATCAAATTAACGAGGCAGGATAGGGTATTAAATTGACTATTTTTTCAAGTTCAGGGTACAATGTTGCACCTTTAATAGATCAGGTGGTAGAAGACCTAATTAGCCAAGTTCAGGGTACTAAAATATATTTTGGCCTTTTATTTATTTATTTTGATAATTATGACTTCTCTTGTAAAGTTGTAATTAACTAAAACTTGATCTTTGTTGTAGTTAACAAGTTCTAATATCTTGCAATCAAGTGGATCTTCAAGGCGACCCGTTGTCTCTACCAGCCGAGACCCGATCCTAACCGGTGGTGAACCCGACCCGTCATACGGTCGAGCCACTGATGCAAGCCCTAGTGCACTTCGCAGAGTCACAAGCACCGGTCAAAGGAGCTCACCCGTTGTCTCGTCAGATCAAAAACGGTCAACCCCTAGCAAAAATGGTCAACCCACCAACATTAAAAACTTTGAATCAACTCTCAAAGGTATCGAAGGTCTGCATTTTTAAAAAATACACACAAAATGAATGAAAATGAGTTTTTTTCACTTCGTTTGATGATATGATCAGCCATGGCTTCTGCACCGTGTAAATTTGTTTTTTCTCAAAAGTAAAAAACTGTTTGATACAAAATGTGTTTTCTCGGTTCTCGACTTCTCGCAATAACAAAAACTTGTCGGATATCATTTAGCCAAATTTCTCTTCATGAAAACCCAGATATGTTTTTTTTTTCTCGGTGGTTTTGTGGTTTTTAAACTTTGTAATATGGTTATAAACCGTTGTATGATTTTTATTACACTTGGGTTGCTTGTTCATAAATCGTTATTCATGGTGGCTCGTCTGTTGCATATGTTGTATAACAATGATCTAAGTTGCCCATTAAAATTATCAAAATGAATAAAGGAAATGTTTTAAGGTTTAATGATTAATTAGATTTTTTATATTGGTTGTTTGTAAGATATTTTTCAATGAATTTTAACGAGCTTCTCACCTACCATGTTACCCCAATTATTTCAATACCATCTTATTACAATGATAATTATGAACTATTTAAAAAAATTATTTCTAAATAAATCTACATACATAATAACTTAAATAAGCTTGTAAATTCTAAATTGTGTTAATTACCAAGCCTTAAAAAATTGGGTACAATTTTAAAGACAATTTTGCAACAGCATAATTGTTGTATTGGTTGAAGCTTAAATTCTACACCGAAGTACCAAATTTGGTATTTTGATACACACACACACACACTTACTTTTGGGTAATAAAATCCAAAAAATCTCATCAATAAAAGTTATACTACTATATTAAGTATCTTTTTTTTTTTTACATGAGTACATAGTCTTATTCTAAACACACACTGAATTTTGGGTAAGAAAATCATTCTATCATCTAAAAAATAATTCAAGTAGAGGTTCAAAAACTTGGTGATTGGAAACTTAAGCATCATGATCATTACATACATATTTTGTTAATACTATGATTACACATATTTTCATGATAGAAAAAACATCATACATCATAAATCCTCATCAATTTAAAATAACTTATAGATATCGTACAAGATCACATAATCAATTCGCCATTTCTTCGTAATTATGGAGCAAAATGACGAAAGTACCCATAGAGATTTCTTTCATTCACCTATAGCCATATAAAAGTTGGGTGTAAGTATGTTTGATCCAACCAAAACTCTTCTTGAAAGACCCCTTCATTTTGCTCTCCATGGAGTAAACTTTATAGGCAGCAACTCGTTTCTTCCTTTGCAACTCGGGATCATGTAAGCCCCATTTTTTTGTATTTGAAGTCGATTTTTCTGTGTCTCGGTTATTAGTGGTGTAACTCCTTAAATTCTTCATGTTGTTAGGAAATCTATCGTTGTTGTTCCTCATATCCATCATTCCGCCATCTCGACACGATTGAGATCTGTATTTCTCCATATATGTGTGTATATATTTGTTTGTGAGAGAAATTACTTGTAGATTTGCTATATATAGGCAATGACAAGTGATGGATGAAATAATTAAAAATGGGTTTAATAAGATAATCTAGTACCCTTGAGTACAAATGGGGTATTTAATAATGTGTCGGGAAACAAAAACTATAAACTAAAATTCAAAGAGTCAATTAGGGTGGATTTTGATGATTATCATATATGTTTAATTGGTTAAAGTTTGGCCTTTGGCTTTTGGCTTTTTTGCAGTGCAAAGGGTCTTTGATGAGGTGGTCGTTGTATTGAATTCAACTTAAAGTTACATGACAGCATGGTGGTGCTAATATGGCCTATTTTTAGATATTTAATATTTGTTACTATTATTATATTAAAGGGTAATAATATGAGATTCATTAACTCGCTCCGAGACTAAAATAGCAAAAGAAAATTGCATAAAACCGTAGATTAGAGGTATAAAGCCGAGATTAAACCATAGATAGGAGACATAAGGCCACAATTAAGCCGAGAGTATATTTTTGTTGCTTATATGATTCAAACTTTGAACTTCTAAATATTTTCATTAATGAGGATCAATTTCTTGGCATCGGGATATCACCCCCTTACCGTTCTAGTTTAAAATGATAACTACTAAAATCACATAATTATTATTTTCATTAATATGTTATAGTAGTATACAAAAATTCATTTTTTTAATAGATTCAAATAAATGGCTCACATATAAAACGTAATTTCTTAAATTAATTTTTTAACAAAAAAAAGTTTCCCACACTTTTAACATTTTACAGCAGACCCATGTTTTAATCAGGAACACCGATCTGGACCTTCTATGCGTTTGCAAAATTGACTTTTAGCCCTAGACAGAATCCATTCCATACAAACAATTACATACAATCAATTCTTCCATCGGCGACCGGCGTACGCCATTTCCTCCGGCGAACAATTACTTTACTCAAACCATGACTTTTGCATCTCACGTCTTCCGTCACTCTAAACAGGTTCCGATCATCCTTCATTTCATCCACACACGCACAATTATTACAATTACTATCATATACTTTTGTTTTCTGTGTTTTTGTTCTGTTATTTGATGTTCGGATATCATGTTTTATATGTATGAAGCTACGATTGATGATCACTGATGGATGTAAATGTATTGACGTTAGATGCGTTTGGTGATTACACCTACGAAATCGATTTTAGATCCTTTTTTGACCTAGAATGTTTCACTAGCTCCCAAATTGGAAGATAAGAATCGAAAACTGAAATACTGTTTACATGCTCGTTAAATGGAGTTTTTAGATTGAGGTTATGAGTGCGTATTCATCCAAAGCTTCATTTCTGTTTACAAGCTTATATTAATTTAGGTTAAAAAATGATATAATACATCTGATAAGCTGGATTCATCTATGCTTTCTGCTAAAGTTTGTTTATGATATTGATTTTTTTTGTAAAATTTCAGTTGAGAAATGCTCATCGACAGGATCATGCAATTCTGGTCCGGTGGTTTACACACAGTACACGTTCAATCACTAGCAAAGGGGACAGTAAGTGGCTGAGCTGCTGTTTATTTTACATGTTTTAATTCAGATAGTTTGACGTTTTTCTTCATTGTATTATTTGCAACAGTTTTGGTTTTTTGTACTTTATGGAAGTAAACTAAATTCATATGAAAATTTCTAACAGTTGTATAATATTGTGTTCTCTTTGCCATTTTTTTCATTTTATGATGATTTTATTGAATAAGATTTATATTCGTATTGCAGATATGTCAAAGCTCCACCAGATTCACAATGTTTCTGGTGAGAATATTTGTGGATGTAAGTCTTGCAGTGGATCCATGTTCACTCGAAATTATACATCAGTGAATTCCACAAAGGTAACATTAAAATTTAAATCCATCAAGAGCTGCAGTTTCTTACATTTGGTTTTCTTGTTCCATTATTATGTAAATTCACATAAAATTATATATAATTTAATGTTTCTAGGTGCAAAATGGACTTGCAGCTAGAACAGAAAGAACTTCAGTTACTGGCATGGTGTTCAGTAGAGGAATTTCATGGTACTTTTGTCTTTTTTAAAGCATCCTGAACACCGTTTTCAATTTTTTAATGTCCCTCTGATTATATGATTTTGTTTAACAGCTCTGATGTGCAACTTAAGAGAAGCTTTGCAACAAATTCAGGTTTAACACTTAATTAGCTAATTTAGAGTGTTTTCTTCATAACCTTGTTCAAACCATTTTATCTTGTTCATAATTATTATTTTATTTTATCCTATGTTTTATGATTTAACATTGCAGGCCTACCCCCACACCAAGAACTCGGGATGCCTTCTCTTTCACCTACAATGACAGAAGTCTGTTTTTTTCTTCTAAGTTTCATCTTAGCTCAATACGGTTCTCATATTACTCTTTTTTTTATATTTAATTTTATGATTAATTTTATATTTAGGGAAACATAGCACGTTGGATAAAGAAAGAAGGAGATCAAGTTGCACCTGGTGAAGTACTTTGTGAAGTTGAAACCGTATGTTTTCTTTATCTTTAATTTTCGGTTTGTTGTGAGACCAACTGCTAATATGTGAATTAATTTAATAAAGGATAAAGCAACTGTAGAAATGGAATGTATGGAAGAAGGATATCTAGCTAAGATTGTACATGGAGATGGAGCAAAAGAAATTCAAGTTGGCGAGGTATTCATTTCCACTATTTTCCATTTGTTAGAAACTGTTAATGTGCGGAATATGATTAACAAAAATGGGAAAATTGCTTTCATATCCTTGTAAAACTCATAAATTATTTATATATCCTTCTCAAATTCATAAATTATCTTTATATTCTTCTAAACTTTGTAATTGCCTTTATATCCTTCCAAACCTTAAAACTCTTTTTTATGTCCAATAACCTATTTTATTATTTATTAAATCGTGATAATATCAATAATACAAGCAAATAAACACGATTTCTAATACATAATCAACAAATATATTGCATATTTGTTTGATATTTGTTGATATTATAATGATTTAATAAATATTAAAATAGGTTTTTGGACATGAAAGCGAGTTTTAAAGATTTAGAAGGATATGGAGGCAATTACAAAGTTTAAAAGGATATAGAGATAATTTATAAATTTGAGAAGGATATAGAGATAATTTATAAATTTGAGAAGGATATAGAAATAATTTATGAGTTTTACAAGGATATGAAAGCAATTATCCCTAATAAAAATTCTATAATTAGAAAATTATATATAGCAATTTGAGGAGGGTTTTTATGTATTTTATTACACATCATATCTAACTGTTTTTTAATTGGTCAATTTGTAAGAACAACCAATGCTATTATTATGGCAGGTGATTGCAGTAACTGTAGAAGATAAAAATGACATTGAAAAATTCAAAGATTACAAACCACAATCATCAGATGGTGTGAGCGCGGGCCCACCACCACCTACTCCTGCAAAAGCAGAAGTAATTGAGAAGCCAATGAGCCCACCCGAACCAAAAGCTTCAAAAAAGACCGTTGCAGCTCCTCAAACAGACCGTGTTTTTGCTAGTCCTCTTGCCAGAAAATTGGCCGAAGATAATAATGTATTATTATTTTTCTTATTTATATTTTATTTCTACTGGATTTTATCTATACATTTTAACTCGAATTTACTTTAATTAGGTATCTCTTTCAAGTATTAAAGGTACAGGTCCTGATGGAAGCATTGTGAAAGCTGACATTGAAGAATATTTAGGTATTCTTCTGCATAAATTGATCTTTTGATTTTAACTATTTGGCCCGTTTGAGATAAAAACATAACCCGAATCGACCCATTCATAACCTGATTTTTTTTTTAAAAATTTTGTGTAGCTTCTGGTAAGAAATCTGCACCATCAAAGGCTGATCAAGCAACAGTTGGTGCTATAAATTACACCGATATTCCAAATTCCCAGATTAGAAAGGTACAATCTTCCATCAGTTTTCCTGTAAATTTACTATTTGTTATAGATCAAGATGGAAGAACTTTTTTTTTTTTTGGGAATTTGAAAGTAACTGATTGTGTAACTTAACATGACAGGTCACAGCTTCACGTTTGTTACTCTCAAAGCAAACAATTCCTCATTATTATCTAACTGTAGATACATGTGTTGATAAACTTACAAAGTGAGCTTTGATTCAAATTTACACACTAATCAGCCTGTTAAGATGATCAGATTCAGATCTAATTATTTTTTTATTTAGATTGCGTGCAGAACTAAATTCATTACAAGAAGCTTCTGGAGGGAAGAAGATTTCCATTAATGATCTTGTCATTAAGGTATAATAATAATCTCTTTTATTTATTTATATATTATTATAAAAAAAGAAGCATTTAGTAAGTTATTGACATCAACAGGCTGCAGCATTGGCTCTTCGCAAAGTTCCTCAATGTAACAGTTCATGGACTAACGATTATATTCGTCAGTAAGTATATAAAAATTGGAGATTATATTTGTTAGAAAATATATAATTAATTAATAATATATAAATGTCTGTAAATAATGGTTGATATTATAGGTTTCATGATGTGCACATCAATGTGGCTGTGCAGACCGATAATGGACTCTTTGTACCTGTCATAAGGGTTGGTCATTTGCACCTTCTAGTTACCATGGCTATATCTTTAAGCTGGTGAAATGGGCGGGTCAGGTTGGGTAATGGGTCAAAACGGGCAGTTTTTGGTAGCAAGCTAATCGTGTCGGTTGGATTGACCCGAAACACATTTGTCCAATAATCTATTTTTGTTACAAATAACTACTGAATCAAATATGCTTAGAAAATTTTATTTTATTTTATTTGCAAACTAATTTTCTCGGGTTGGATTGACCCGAAACACATTTTTCCAATAATTTTGGTTTGTTATAAATAGTTAGTGAAACAAATATGATTAGAAAAGTTATATAATTTTACTAGTAATCTGACTTTTTAATAAAATGATCGAAGGTGTATTAAGCATTAAATATCACTTTCGACCTGTTTGGCCTTGCGGCCCATTTTATTTGTTTGTTTTTAAGCTTGTTTTTTTACCTGTTTGATTCGTTAAAACATAACCCAAAATCAACACATTCTTAAATAACCATGTCGAAATTGCCACCTGGATTTTTGCAGGATGCTGACAAGAAAGGTTTGTCAACAATCTCAGAGGATGTAAAGAACGTAGCTGCAAAAGCTAGAGAAAACAGCTTAAAACCAGCTGATTACGAGGTTTGACTTTGTGGTTTGACTTTTAAGCGTGATTCAGAAGTTTATATTGTTTTTTTTTTTCTGTAGGGAGGTACATTCACTGTTTCAAATCTAGGGGGACCGTTTGGGATCAAGCAATTCTGTGCCATCATAAATCCACCCCAAGCCGGCATTCTAGCCGTTGGATCCGGTCAGTATATAGATATATGGGAACTAATTTCTACACCACATATATTGATGCTTGTACCACACTGTACAAGTATTACAGCAGACTGTACAAGTATATAAAACAAGTATTGTGGTGTATAGGTCAAAATATATGGTGTAAAAATCACCACCTATAGATATATAGTTTTTTTTTTAAACTTATTAGTCATTGTCCTAATTATGATTCTTATTAAGTAATTATTTATTTATTATTTTTTTATTTTTTTGCAGCTGAGAAGAGGGTAATTCCGGGTTCAGGCATTGGAGAATATAAGTTTGCATCATACATGTCTGTCACATTGAGCTGTGATCATCGTGTCATTGATGGTAATATGTTTCTCTTTATCTGACATTTTATTTTCTCGGTTTCGTTTTTCTACAACTAAACACACCATTTTATTTATTTATTTATTTTTATTTTTTTGTACCGCAACTAAACACACCATTTGCATGTGGATTTTAGGTGCTATTGGTGCAGAATGGCTAAAAGCATTCAAGGGCTACATCGAAAGCCCTGAGACAATGCTGCTTTAAATATGATGTTTTGTTTTTTTTTTTCCCAATTAATCAATTTCTTTCCGGGATTCACGAGCTGTTTCCCGAAGTTACATTACATTATGGCTTTTTTGCTTTGGTTGATCACATGATGATATGAGAATAAGAAAAAAGGGCGGTTTGTCAGCATGAGAAAACATGAACTCAGTTTTGGTTATATGTATAGAGTTAAACAAAAACCTCTCAAATGTGCGAAACAAAGTGAGTTCAAAGTGGTCCTTGCATGTAACCCAAATAAACCAATCTTATGGGTTCATTTGTTTGTGATTTATTGTCTTCACGTCTTGTCATTGAGAAATTAATTAATAATCGCTTAATACCAACCATAAGGTGTCATGTTTCTAGTACGTGAGTTGCCAACCATTCAAAGATTATGGATACATATCTCGTCAGGGATGTGTAATATATGATTGTGCAACTATTTTTCAAAATAAATATTAGCATACTAGAATGGTACTTGTACGATTCATTTCGGGTTTCATTATATTGTTGTGTTTTGTAGAAATCATAGTGATTAGAATGATTTCTACCAAACACAACAATATAATTATACCGCCTACAATTGTTAATCCTTGTTTGGAGTCTCTTTATAATTATGGGATCATAATTTACTGGTTCAAGTTCAATCATTATAAAAATCCACCCCAAATGATGAAATGAATCCACCCCAAATTTTCTACAACTCTTAACACCCACTTATTAGTCTTGCTGTTGCAACAATTGAAATCACAGATCCATTGATACCATTACAGTTTCCAGTAAAAGAGAAGCCATCTACAAATAAGTAAACAGAGACTAAAACAATATCTAAAAAGTCATTCAAAGAAGACAAAAAATCCCATAAATCAAACAAATACTGGAAAATTGTGATTGTAGAAGTCGATAAATTCAGACTAAGTAAAAATACAAACTGTTTGATCTCATAGCTTCTCAATGACTCACAAGTTATAAATGCAAGAAAGTTTAATTATTTGCTCATAGATAAAAGATGATTTGGGCAAAAAGTCATATTTTCATGACCAAATTTGATGGAATTTCGTACAATGAGTCAATGACCGATTATACTAAACAAGGACAAATGTAAACATGAGTTGTTAATTCGTGTAAAAGGCCATACTTCACAAACAACAAGCACATTAAGCCTTGTGTTCTTTACATGACCAAAAGGTTAAACACAGAAACATGACAATATATAATTAAGGAAAATGATAATGACAAACAAATATATAATTAATATACACTTAAATAAATTAACTTGAACAAATATTGATTTAACAAGCAAACTATAGAAATATGTGATGATACAATTTCTATATCAATGTCTGCATGAATTTATTTGTGACTAGTAACCCTTCATCATACTGATACTAACACAAAACATGAATATAAAGGGCATCAATTGCACAAAACAAAATTATGCATATTTTTTCAACAATTTTTGAAGTCTCAAATGATCAAAATTTAAATTCAGATGGATACCGATCGAGCTCAAATTGGTACGTATCTCTTCAGAATCTGCTTCCCTGAAACAGCTAATCCCACTGCTATTCCACCAACGGCTCCGGCCACCGCCGCCGACCTAGGTCCCGACGCCGCTTTGAACAGAGCTCCGGTACCTAATCCGGCCACCACGCTGTTAATAATATCATCTGTATCCCTAACGGCAACCATCCCGCTCTCTAGACCTGCATACAACAATCCGATCACACCGGCACGGTTACCGATATTCCGACCGGCGCTTCCAGATGCATTCAGGATCCGATTAACCCGAAGTTTCATGGTGTCTCCAGCTTCAAAAGCATTCACACCTTCAATTAAACCTTTTCCGGCACCGATTACAGCGCCGCCGAGGTAACCGATTCCGGTGTAGTAGGTTAGGTTTTCGCCCCATGAACGACGTTGAGCGATGGATTCTTCTTGAAATAGGTATTCGGGAGATGTAGGGAGTTTGTATTGTGCGGGGATCCCGAGATCTTGGTAAGGGTTGTACAGTCGACGGTTGCGGTGGCCGTCGTCGTTTTGGTTGTGATTCGTAGATCCCGGTTGGTACGCCATGACGGAATTAGGGCTACGATTAGGGTTCCGATCTGGTCAAAAATTGATTGGTAGAAAAGAAAAGGGGAAGAGAGGCTTTCGGTTCACGCGAAGGTTCTCTGGTTTTCCATGTGGTTAGGCGGTAGACCGGTTTAATAACAAAGGTTAAATACCCCAATATGCTTCTTCAATAATTCCAACTTTGCCCTTTCCTTCCAAAGAAAAAATGAAAAATGAAAAATAAAAAGGGAATCGTATTGGTTCATACAATTTGTGCCTACTTATATGTATACCAATTTGATCATGATAATTATCAAAATCGAATGATGATATGAGGAAAGAGAATTAGTAGATTACACATGTTAAATATAATAGTAGGTAAGAATTTGAGTATGAAGAAAATATAAGAAGAAATATTATTTCTCAAAGAGAAAGACTATTGCTCGTACAATTTGTGCTACTTATTACTACTTACTAAATCAAAATAAGTGTCAAAATCAAGGAATTACATGAAGAAAATGAATTAGTGGACTAAACGTGTTATCTTGTGATAAGTAGCAACATCAAAGGTGAAGTAAGCATAAATTGTAGAAACCACGAACATTTCTCAAATAAAAATAAAAATATACATATATTTCTAATTTTTTATGTATACTCCCCTAATTTAAGATTGCTATGTTATTGTTTAGTTAACTTGGCTCATAGGTTTTAAAATATTTGCGGGGCCATAATGTTTGTTTGAGAATTGTTTTTGCTTATTTGCATCAACTCTTACTCATAAATAAGATGGTGAATGCTTTTAATTAGATTTGTTGGCTTAATTATTCTGAAAATCTAGCAAATATAACTTTTTATTTTGCTTGTGCACGGTTCAGAAAACTGAATGTTAATCTCTACAAATGATACCAATCTTCAAAATAGCATAACAATATTAATAGATTTAAAACTTAAATTTGTTGGAAAATAATTTTTGAATTTTTTTGGATTTGTTATAATATTTGTTTTTTTAGTATTTGTATACCTTTTACATAGTTAAAAGATCACAAACACTTAAGAGTATTGTAATCCAGATTAACTAGACTGAGCATCAACCAATTCAATTCAAAGCATTTGTTTTATGTAATCCAACCACCTTAAGCTTGATTTATACATTTGTAGTTGTGTCTACCTTGTTAAATGGTATACCTAGGGTTTCCAATCACATAACCATATGCATACCAAAAATAAAACAACCATATTTCATTCTTTGCCAAATTCAAAACTTAAAGATCCAAATAACATATAAAAGTGTCTCCATCAATAACCAAATAATAAACTTAAAAAAAACATATTTTTAATACCACCGTTTAACAACGAAACAACCATTTTTCCCAATTTTTACCTTCGACGCCTCATCCTAACTTCAGGGAACTTAAGCGGTGCAGTAAGAGCAGCCAACGTGACATTATTTTCTCTAACAAACTTGCACCCCAAGAATTCAAAATGTCGTCTTAAATCGCCACTAGACATTCTCAAATCTTTAGCAATATCTGAAAATTCTGTTTTGAACTTATCAACAACAAGAGTGAGTACCAAAACATAACTTATTAAAAGATCCCGTTTTTCATCAGCAAGTCTTTTTGAGTCAACGTTACCAAACATATCGTTGAATTTCATAGTCAAAATGTTTGGGAAATTATGATGTTTTGCAGAGGAGAAACCGTCCATTGAGTGTTTGTCTTTGAATTTGATGAGATGGTTGATGTAAGAGAATATGCAAGCAAGACTCTCCTTTGCTTCTTCATCCTACAAAATTCAGAAAAAAATATATTTGTTATTAAACAACCAAAACTTATATATAACATGTGAAATATAATAAAAACGTATACAAAGTGAATGTTTAATGCATAAAACCTCCTAAATTATTTTAGGCCATGATGAAAAATTTTAGTAACCTGAACTTGGCTAACTAGGTGCTCTACTACCCTAAATTATTAAAGGTGCATTATGGTAACCTGAACGTCACAAAATGGTCAATTTAGTATTCTGACTCATTAATGAACGTATTTTCTTACTTGACTTGCTTTCGCTGGAGCTTTTGACGGACTAAAAAAATAACTTTATTTTAATTAATATATTAGACGCAAATCATGTGAGAAAAGAAGACCAAATTAGTGAGTCAAGGTACTAAATCGACCATTTTGTCAAGTTCGGAGTACCATGTTGCACTTTTAATAGTGCAGGGTATTAGAAAACATAGTCAGCCAAGTTCAGGGTACTAAAATGCATTTTGGCCATTATTTTATTCAAATAAAATATTAGTAATATAAGATAGAAAACTGTAATCGTACGAGACTAATTTGTAAATAATTTAAACTTTTTTAGACAGAACGTGTGAAGCAACCTAACCCATTTTAGCCCTAACCACAATTTACCCATTTTAATCTGTTACCCAACTCGGTCTGATCCACCCATTTTGCCATCTTTACCATAATTTAACTGTATTTGAAATAAAACACTCAAACACAGTGCTTGAGTTTATATCATGTTAAAATGTATTAGCTAGAAAGTAGTTAATTCATAAATCCTCAATTGATTCAATAAATTCATGTTATTATTGAAATGATACATACGAAGTATTTTGTAATCATATTTGAAACAATAACTATTTACCAATTAATAAATAAATAAAAATAATTAAACAAATGGTGTTTCGGGTCAACCCAACCAACTTCAACTCATACAAAAAAGTACCCATTTTGACCCGTTATCCAACCCACCCATTTCAACACTTCTACTATAACTTAATTAAATCACATACCTCAAGTTCCTCGATCTTATGAATTCTGTTACAAACAAAAACAGGATAGAATTCGGTAGTTATATCTTTCCCTTCTTGCAGATGTTCAGAAACATCTAGAAGGTATCTCCATTCGCCCTTGGAAATAATTTTCTCCAGTGGATAAGCTTTTAGAGGTGTATCTGCTGACATGTCATGAGGTGGAATATTACGGGTAATATTAGTAGTTTTTACAGCAATTTCTAGGGCTTCTGTGTTGACTATGACATCAGCCATTTTGCTATTTATATCTTCTTGAGCTGCAGGATCACGGTTTGCACGTAGGGCCCGTTCTTTCTTCGCCTAATGTTTCATATAGCAAAACAAGAAGAAAAGTAAAACTAATTAATCGAATTCCAGATTGTTATTGTTAGTTTAATACAATACCTTTTATTTTTTTAATTTTTTTTTTGTAATCTATAATAATTTGTGTGTTACATTACATACCGTTCGTTCAGACTTCTTAGTTGAGAAATTGTGTGTGTCTGCAATATCTTCAACTGTAACTTTATTTTCCACCACTTTAGCAGCTTCATCAACATCATAATCTACACCTCTAACCCTAGGTTCCAATCTAAAGATCTACACTCCAACAACTTATATTAATCATATGTTATATGAAATACAAAGCTATTCATAACATAAATTGAGAATTACAATACCTTGTTAGCTTCAATTTGGACGATTTTCAGCGTCTGAGTCTGCTTATCAAGGATGCCAAGAGAATAAGAACATATCTGAGGAGTTGCAGCCTCACCGGAATAGTTAGTGCCGACGAAGGTCACCGGAGACGACTCATTAGGACTCACAACAAGCTGTACCCTGTTGTTACGCTTCGCGTGTTTTAAAACCCTAACAATAGGTTCTTCAACTCGTCGGCGTTTTTCCGGATTATATCCAGACGGAAAATATCCGATTAAAGGTAATGATTTATCGGAACTTCCTTTGAGGGTTTCGATTTTGATATCAATTTTCTCCTCTGTCTTGCGAATTTTATTCTTCTGTTTATGTTTCTTTTTTGAGTGTTCTACCGGCGCCGGCGATGGTGTGAGCTGTATGTCGTCGTTTTCCTCCATTGAAGCAGGTTTTTCTGTATCGATAGCTTCGTTTTTGTGCTTTTTGCCCATTTTTATAAGCTCAAAATTGTTGGGGATTTAGGGCAAATTGAAGAACAAAAACGGAAAGAGATTTCGGAAATCAAATCGAAGAGTGGCTGGCGGCGTGAGCTTTTTGCCCTAGTCTCCTAAATATTTGTATTGTTTTGTTATTTTTATTTTTCAAAAATACGTTTTAAACTACATTCGGAAAAAGAAGAGTAAATTAACTTGGGTTTTTTTTAATTCATTTAAGTCATTTAAACTTTCTATTATCATTAAATATTTAGTATATCTCTTGAAAAATATAAAAGATTATACTCATTAATGAATACTAAGATTTTGTTAGGAAAGCTTGAATGATAATCTAATTAATTTCTATATGGTATAAGATTTAGGAAAATGATAATGACAGCCCTAAGGGCTGTCAATAAGAGGCTAAAACATGCATCAAAATTTATACAATAATTAATAACCGCCCCCTGCATTTTAAGAATCATCCCCCACTAACAAAAGTACAAACACTTTATGCATCTAACCACCCCTTAATGACAGCCCTAAGGGCTGTCATTAACAAAACCCTAAGATTTATTATAAATGTAGTTTTCTTACATCGGACCCGTGTATAAAGTTCGTTATATACTTACATTGATGGTCCCTACTACCATTAAATAAATTTATATGACCAAACTACCCTTTTAGCCTTTTATAATAAACTATTAAACTTAAGATAGATAAGTGTGAATTTAATAAGTAATAACCACATGAACCTTCCATGAAACTTATTTTATTAATTGATTTTATTTTTCTTTAATCCATATTATTCCATCATATTCAGACCTATCACTCATCTTTATCACTTTGATTTCAAAACTCAATCAATAACAATTATCTTCACACAACAACACCTATGAAAAGTCGATCCATCCCCAACCCTTATCTTCATTTGATTTCTCTAATTATTATGCCACCAATTGATTCACACAATTGATCAAATTACATACATGGAAATCGCCGGTAAAAAACAGACAACTGATGTTGATGGCCAAAGGAGTTGGTGTATTGCAAACGAGTCCCAAAGTGGGTTTGATCACCACAGCGACCTTTGCAAGTCGCCTGATTTTAAAGGGGAAGAGATTTAGTCGCCTATACGTGGGTTTGATCGAAATTTGTCATGTTTTAAGTCGGAATAGAAAAAGCTGATTTGCCGTTGATATGATACGAGTCATATGACAACGGTGACCAAACTAACAGTGACCAAATCACCCTTACACGTAGTCTTTAGAATTACAAACAAGCAATAAATTTATAAAACATACACAGCATCTTGTCACCAAAATCAAGATTGAAAAATAAGAACATACCCAGAAACTTCACCAATAACCCAAAAACAACCAAAGGATATAAAATGTACCTTTTTTTAAATTTTGTGTGGTTCAAATAACACAATCTAAATAGAAAACATCACACCAAAACAAAAGGAAAAAATAAATAAAAATTGGAACAAATGACAGCTGTTAGTCATGGTAAGACGGCATCCCACAAAGGTTACAGTTATGGTTTTTTTACCCTTGTGCAAATCGAGCTGTTGAATCTCACATGGATTCCTTTTATCATAAGCTTGTATGATCTGATAATTTATCAACGGCTCAAATCGTTTGACCAACCTAAAAGTCTCTTCCTTTATATGGCATTTCCTGTTAAGTCAAACAACCCAAATCACAAGTCAACCAATGGAACACATGAAAAGTTAAAGTCAAAGTCAAAGTCAATATTCTTACGGGAGGATAAGTTGGCATGTATACCACTGGTCGCGGTTGACCATAAAGCATCTGCTGCCCTCCATACTGTAATAATTGATACATTTAACATCTCAACTTTTTAATTTTAAATTCCTCTGGTCGATAAAAGTCAAACATACCTGTGGCCCGTTTGGGTGAAAATACGGTTGTGGGGATTGCAAAGGCGTCCCTTGCGGGCCGTATAAAACAGGCTGGTGGGGAGGAAACGATGGTCCCATCTATACTTACACAATTAACACGTGAATTAATTGGAAATAATAATAATAATTATAATAAAGTATTTTAAACATACTCCAACGCCAGGTGGCATGCCATGCATATGTGGCACTTGGGCTGGGTAGTAGAAAGAGGTATCAGGTACTGGAGATGCAGCCCGTATTGGTGCAGGTGAGGATGGAACGAAAACTTTGGCGTTTGGGTTCAGTCTAAATTCCTGAAAAACATAATAATGAAACAGATATTGGTATTTTGCTTAGGTGGCACCAGCTTTTGCCACGTGGATTAAAAAATTAACCTTATAATTTACTAAACTTTCCAAAACCTATCAATTTGTATGATTTTACTGACGTAAACCGGTACATACAATACTAGCTTTAATACATCAAAAGAAACCCTGTATCAAATATCTTTTTAAAGAACTTTTTAATCATATTCCCTTACTAATTAATTACCAAAAAAGAGCTAAACAAAAATTGTTTCGGGTCAACTTTGACCTTGACCAATTACCCAAACCGCCAACCCGCACCTTTTATCAGTACTATAGCTTTAAAAAACTATGAGAATCAGATAACCTAACCTTTGCATGAGGATTCAATGTTGACTTTTCTGAGGTCAAAGAGCCCATTGATGAGCTAGGTGATAACCTTGCAGCAGCAGTGGGGGCCACATTTCCAGATTCTGAAGTGGATGATGCTGAGCTGGCAGTATGTGTTGTTTTTTCTAGAGTTTTAGATGACACATTGGTTGGTGCATATGCAGTAGCAGTTGCTGAAAGTAGTTTATCACTACCACTTTCTTTACTTAATAATGACTCTGCAACAGAAACACAGGTTAGTAGAAAAAAAGGTAATTATTATTTATTTAAAGTAAAATTCAAGGGAAACACTTCATCACCAAAAATGTAGAAAATACTAACCGTCAGATTTTAAAGCCTGGTTTTGCTCATAAAGCTGCATTAGTCAAATACAAAAGGAACAGTCAGAAATTTAGAAAATAGTTATTCAGAAATTTAGTTATAAAGTTATACCATGTGTTTCTGTGTATCCTCTTTGATGTAGGTAGGTCCTTGATTGTCTTGAATACTGAAACAATAATAATTTAGTAAGAAACTTGGTGAACAAGTAATAACAACATTTAACAGTCAGTCAACTGTACAAAAAACAATAACATTTGTAAGCCAATATACATATATACCTGCTTTGACCATCCAAAAGACCAGATGGAAGCAAATCACTCACCTCAATCTGCATAACATGGAATATTAACAAATCATAAAATATGCAAGTGTGTATCAAATGATTAACTTAGAAAAATAAACCGAAAAAAGATATATATACATACCAATGTGGGAAAACTTGATGGTAATTTAGATACATTGTTACTTTTGCCATTTTTGAAATCAGAAAATGACTTGTTAATGATAGAATCGGAAACATCTCCAAATGTTTCATCATTTTGTGAATCCAAAATATCCTCATTTTCATCATAACCACTATCATCAACCCCGCGAAAAACGGACGAATATTTAGTCTCCTCATCGAGATCAAACTTGTCATGGAAGTGGATGCCTCTTTCCTATTTACAAAAAAGAAAAAGAAAAAGAAGAAAAAGTAAGAGGTATAAGAATTTAAAAATATAATATTAAAAAAAAGTAAATATATATTAAAAAGAAAATCTTTACCTCAGCTAAATGAAGATCTTGAGTGTCCTCACACTCGATCTCTCTAGCTATTCTTAAAGCTTCTCTTTCTCTCTGTATCATTTGAGGACCTCTATCTAATTTTGTTGTGTAAAGCTCCTCATTAAATGTACTTTTTACTCCAAATAATGTTGCATTTGCTTCAAATTGATCCCACCCCCTAATAAAATGTTGGTAAATTAATAAAGATTAAGGATTTAATAGAAAATTATAAAATTAGGGACTGCCCATGTAATAAAAAAGGTCAAGGGACGAAATCCTAATTTTCATACAGACCACAGGGACGATTTATGTAATTTAATCATCAAATGATGATAATAACTATTTCAAAACAGGAAAAAGATTTAAATTTGTAAAGATTTTAACCTGTTCCAGTGACGATCAAATGTATTGTCTAATTCAGGACAATCTATATTATCATCATCTGGGACCCACGGTTCCAATTCTCTTTCCAAATCAACATGTTTGGATTGAGAAATAGATGAATCTATCAAAATATCATGCAGTTGATCATGCTGAGGTTCATTTGTTAATCCATCCCTAGTTACAGATACACTCTGACCAATAAAAAACACTTTAATTACTACTTATAATCAATTTAAATAAATAAAAAACAATAATAATATTGATAATATTGAACTAACCTTAGCTACAATCTGAACAAGGTCTTTTGAAGGTATAATTAAAGTTTTAGAAGTAGGCTTTTGAACAGAATCTAGAAAGCTTTTTTGTCCTCGGGATTTTGTTACAC
This sequence comes from Calendula officinalis, assembly GCA_963853835.1. NCBI lineage: Eukaryota > Viridiplantae > Streptophyta > Magnoliopsida > Asterales > Asteraceae > Calendula > Calendula officinalis. The sequence goes on along the minus strand of OY970823.1, from coordinate 42,286,145 downwards.
GGGCCATTTTCAAGATTATTCCTGAAAAATAAATACCAACCAAATCTTGAGAATGCATAATTGATTAATTTCAACAACATTATAAAGATTAAAAAAGGTTACCAAAATCTTTTTCTGCATTTGTTGCATGGAATATTCCAGAAAACACGGATCCATCGATGACCTGGACTTCTACTTGATGACCAATAAGACATGTTGTTAGATAAACCAGTCGATCACGTGATGGGCTTTCAGTTATCATACTGTTGAAGTTTGATTTTCCAGATTGAGATTTATTTTCCATTTTATTTCCAGTTTCTTTTTCACTTCTTCTACGATTAAATCCATTTGCAGAAGGTCTCGATTGTGTAACTTGTTGCAGGTTCATTCTTGAATATAAGTTATAATTTATCAACAAATAAGGTACTGCAAAATAAATTTGGTTATTTTTTATGATAATAAAAAAGTAAATATGTAAGTTAAAGCTCCATAATTGGTTATCTGGTTAAATCAAACAAGAAGCAACAAGTGAAATTACTAGTGTCCATTTGACTCTTTATATAAAAAAGGAGAAACAAAATTCAAGGTTTTTAATTAAGGGAAATGCATGATATTTGCTAAACAATGCTCTTAATTCAACAATGGTAGCTAAACAGCCAGCAATGTTATACAATTAAGCTGAAATATACATGGTCATACTTTTCCAAGCTTATTGTCATTCAGCAGTAATCATAGCAGGTAACTAGAGATGAATTAATAGCTGGAGCACAATAACCTACTCCTAATCCCCTCCTCAAAAACCCTAGAGCTCTCATGATCTTCTTCTTAGGTTCTCAAATCTTACAAAACATGCGAATTAGAGGTACAATAGAAAACCCTAAACAACTAATCAGCACAAAAAGCATCATTAGGCGTTCTAATTTCAGTAAAATCCATATAATCAGTACAATGAAACTGTTGGCATCATGTTGCATGCATCCGATCCACGCAATTTCAAGTATGCATCCACACACGATCCGTTACAGAATTACCGTTAATCAATTTCGTGTGCGTTACATTGTGCATCAATAGACTGCAATAAATTGATTAACTTCAGAGAGAATAGGAAAAATTAACGCTTACCGGAAAGATCTGTGGGCGGAGAAGACAAAAAAAGTTGATCAGAGGAAGAAAGTGTGTTGAAAAGGTCGTCGGGATGGCGGATCGAGAGCACCGGCGATTGGTGAAATGAATGAACGATTCTGTGTGTTTATGGACTGATTTCTCGGTGGTATTTTGAAAACAAATCAAAGGTCAGACCCCAAATCCAGCGAATAGGAGTAGCGTGTGATTATTTTTTCCCACAAATTTACCCCCAAAAGGCTTAGGTTAGGTTTTCGTTTCACCTCTATTTCATCATCTCACGCTCACCTCGTCAGGCGCGTGATATTACTAAAAAAACTCATATTTATACATGCTTCTAAACTTAATGTGTATCTAATTCTCTTAATTTTGATAACTTTTATGATCAAATGATAGACATGATTAAATGTGTATCTAATCCTTTTTTTTTTATTATCTCTTAATTTTAATAATTTTTATGATCAAATAATAGACATATGGGTAGAAAGAAAAGGTAAGAACTAATACTAGGGGTGATTATCGGGCCAAAACCGAACCGAACCGATAGAAACGATAATTGTTAACGATGAATTTTCAAAACCGAACCGATAACATGTTATCGGTTTCGGTTTCGGTTCGGTTTCGGTTCGATTGTGTTTAGGCCAAATGTTCATCCTTTTCTGAAAATCGAACCGAACCGATAGAACCGATAATGATGAATTTTTAAAACCGAAACCGAACCGATAACATGTTATCGTTTTCGGTTCGCTTCAGTTTTTTCGATCAAAATGCTCACCCCTAACTAATACCATTCCTAAAAAAAATTATATACTTGTGCCGTTAAAAAATAAGTGTTATATTCAAAATTTTATATTTTTAAGAGTTAATTGCACGGATGGTCCTTTATATTTATATCTTTTTTCACCAATGGTCCTTTAGTTTCAAAAATTGCACCGATGGTCCTTATTTTTGAAAGGTTTATCACCGTTGGTCCTTTATGAAAACGATCGTTAATTTTTCACGTTAAGTGACCTCACGTGTGATGCACGTGAGGGTATTTTGGTCATTTCGTCTTTCGCTTCCCATTTACTCCGAGTAAATTACATGGTTGGTCCTTTATGTTTATAACAAATTTCACGGATGGTCCTTTATGTTTACATCAAATTTCACCAATGGTCCTTTAGTTTCAAAACTTACACTCATGATCCGTATTCCTGAAAGATTTTTCATAGATGGTTCTTTACGAAAATGGCGGTTTATTTTTCACGTAAAGTGACATCACATGTGATGCACGTGCGAAGCACGTCAATACATATCTTCAACAATCGGGTAAACGAAATTATATGATGGAGAAGAGTCGTTTAAAGGGGAGTAAATGAGAAGAGGAAGAAGAATTGACCAAAGTACATCCACGTGCATAACTCATGATGTCACTTAACGTTAAAAAATGGCTCTTTAAAGGTCAATTTGCTTTCCCCTTCTCATATACTCCCCTTTAAACGACTTTTATCCATCATTTTGTTTCGTTTACCCAATTGTTGAAGAGATGTATTGACGTGCTTCTCACGTGCATCACACGTGATGTCACTTTACGTGAACAATAAACCGCTATTTTCGTAAAGAACTATTTGTGAAAAATCTTTCAGGAATACGAACCATCAGTGTAAGTTTTGAAACTAAAGGACCATTGGTGAAATTTGATATAAACCTAAAGGACCATCCGTGAAATTTGATATAAACCTAAAGGACCATCCGTGAAATTTGTTATAAACCTAAGGGACCAACCGTGTAATTTACTCGGAGTAAATGGGAAAGGGAAAGACGAAATGACCAAAATACCCTCACGTGCATCACACGTGAGGTCACTTAACGTGAAAAATTAACGGTCGTTTTTATAAAGGACCATCGGTGAAAAACCTTTAAAAAATAAGGACCATCGGTGCAATTTTTAAAACTAAAGGACCATTGGTGAAATTTGATATAAACCTAAAGGACCATCCGTGCAATTAATTCTATTTTTAATGTAAAATATTATAACTAAAATTAGATTAAAGTGGATAGTGGATAACGAGTCTCACAATTTATGATTAAAAAAAGTTTTATAACGTTTAAAAGTAAAAATAATGATAAATTTGTTGTTTCACTATATTAAATGAGAACGTTTGTGAATTTAGGTCCCACTGTTTTTTTTACCGAATAAGACAAGTTTTCAAAGTAAATCATTATTTTGTAACACTGTAATATGAATAGTATATCACTTATTTTGAAACAAATAAAGTACATGATAGACGAAGATTGGACTAGGGGTGAGCATTTTGACCGAAAAAACCAAACCGAACCGAAAACTGACCGAAACCGAACCGAACCGAAACCAATAACATGTTATCGGTTCGGTTTTAAAAATTCATCGTTATCGGTTATCGGTTCTATCGGATCGGTTCGGTTCAGTTCAGTTCAGTTTCCAGAAAAGGATGAACATTTGGCCTAATATAACCGAACCAAAATCGAACCGAACCGAAACCGAACCGAAACCGATAACATGTTATCGGTTCGGTTTCGGTTTTGAAAATTCATCGTTATCAGTTATCGGTTCTATCGGTTCGGTTCGGTTTTGGTGACCTAGGTTGTGGGAGAGGACTAAGGTTGAGGGAGGGTCACTACCTTGGGTCACTCAAATTGTGTACTTTTTATTTTTTTTAATATAGTATATAATTTTCTTATTGGCAGTTTGATTTAGGTTGGGTTGGGTTGTTAATGTGTGTGAAAAATTAGGTTGGATTGGGTTGTGTAGGTGGATGTGAGAGAAACTATTTTTTATTAAAAAGATGGGGTTGGGTTGGGTTGCTAAGGCCTGAAGGTACGGGTCCACGGCAAGGTGGCGTGGGGGGGGGGGGGGGGGGTGAGGTGAACGGCCACGCCGCGGCATGGCAAGGGAACACCCCCCCAACGGCGTGGGGGTGCGGCGTGGGCGGAGGAGGCCACGGGCCACGGGCTTCAACGGGGCGTGGAGGTTGCTTTTTGATGGATGCTTGCTTGTGATTGGTTGAGGGGTATTTTCTTTTTTATTATATTTAAAATTTAATGGAATAAAATAATGTGATGTGGTGGGTATTTCCTAGAGATGATGTGTGTGGTGGTAGTGTGGTTGCTTAAGTGACGGTGATGTGACAAGAAATATGGGTACCACACCTTGCATCCTAATGGAGATAGTCTAACCAAGCTTTGACATTGGTGTGGCGAGTTATTATTATTATTTTATATTTTTTCATTTCTTTTATTGTCTTTGTAGTGATAACTAAGCTGTGACATTAGTGTGGTGAGCTTTTTGTGTTTTTTATTTTTTCATTTCTTTTATTGTCTTTGTAGTGATAACTAAGCTGTGACATTAGTGTGGTGAGTTTTTTGTGTTTTTTTTTTTCATTTCTTTTATTGTTTTCTCCCTTTTGTGTGTGGATCCCAGATGCGGTGAGGAGAAGATTGACTATATCATGCAAAAAGTAGTTCTCGATGTGGTGCTAAGATGATACTAACTCCATGGAGTAGTAAGTGACTACTTCATATGCTATAAATCATAAATTTTAGAGCGAATAGTAAACTTACCAATCAAAATCTTAAATTTTGCTACTTAAACAAAACTTAAAAATATGCTTGAAAATCTTTACTCTTGGTGACACTGTTGCAGAACCTATTTGGCTTCAAGCTCTTCTTTAATACAAGGCCAAAATGCATTTTAGTACCCTGAACTTAGCTAACTGGGTCCTCTACTACCCTGAACTATTAAAGGTGCATAATGGTACCCTGAACTTGACATAATGGTCAATTTAGTACCCCAACTCACTAATTTGACCTTGTTTTCTCTCGAGATTTGTTTCCAATATCAATATATTGTGATAAACATATGTTTTTTATTCCGTTAAAGCCCCAATGAAAGTAAATTAAGCGAGAAAATGTGATCAAATTAATGAGTCAGGGTACTAAATTGACCATTTTGTCAAGTTCAGGGTAGGGTACTAAATTGACCATTTTGTCAAGTTCAGGGTAGGGTACTAAATTGACCATTTTGTCAAGTTTAGGATACCATTCTGCATCCTTAATAGTTCAGGGTAGTAGAGGACCCAGTTAGCCAAGTTCATGGTACTAAAATGCATTTTGGCCTTAATACAACACGAAACTGTTCTATAACGATATCAATTAACAACAAATATGGCTGTTTTAAGTAATCACCATGTTACAAAATACAAATGTCTGAATAACTAATGTACATGAGGGAGACAATATAACTCCTCACAATTCACTTTAAATACTCCACATCTTCAACCATAGTAACAATTTCACAACTTCAAATCGATTTTCTCAGCCCAATCAAATATACCCGTATACACCTGATCACCCCCAATCTCTTCACCCTTAGCACCCGCAGCCACTTTTATAACATCTTCAATCAACTGAAAGTTACCCATGATATCAACGTGGGCCCCACTTTGTGTTCCTCGGCCTTCTAGAAAGTTAGACGGCGGGTTGTGGTCGTATTCCCGAATAAACGTTTTGATTCCCGAAGGGTTGAATCGGGTTTTGCCACGCCATGCTTTTGCACACATGAATCCCGCGCTTAATGCGGGTACGGTTTCGTCGCCTTCGACGGTGTAGACGCCGTCTTTTAGACAGCTGTCGGGTGTTTTGTCTTTTGCTGAGGTGTCGATCTGGAAGGGGATGTAGCATTCGGCTGCGTTTGTGAGTTTGTAAATGTAGGCGCGTTCGGTTGGGATGCCGACTCCGTAGAGTGAGTAAATTTCCATTTCGGGTGCGTTTGGTAGCCTGGATATGGAGCGGTTAATGAGCTTTTTGTTTGGTTGAGTAAAAATTTAGTGTATTCCAACAATTAGATTTTATTATCTTAATAGTATATTTGTTCAATATATTACATCTTTTAATCATAGTTACTATGAGTAGTCTCAACCATTAGATCAATAATTCAATACTAATTAATGATCAAGATTAATAAAATATTTTACATATGGATGGGTATTTTTCAACATTTGATACTTACATAATTTTATTTTACTTTATTTAAAAAAAACAACATTATGTGATAATCACATGTAATTGTATACTTGATAGGATTGAAATTAAATTATAGTAAAAAAAAAGGATTAAAATTTATGTGAGCGTCAAATGTCATATTACCCCTCCATGTATAAAGCATGTGGTTAATTTTGATCATTAATTATTATTGATCCAATAGTTGAGAATTGAGATTAATCCCTTGATAATATGATTAAAAGATGGACTACACTGAACACAACTCTATCTAAATAATGTAGTTTTGTAATTTTTATATATTAATTCCTTAAAAATTAGAAAATGGATACAAAAATGTTCGCAGGTCAACCCAACCGAACTAAAAATTACACGTTTTGACCCATGACCCGACCCATTTGCAAACCCATTTTGGCACCTCTATTGTTGAGCAACGATTACTATAGTATATAATGGGTAAAAAATGTAATTTTGAATTAATTTTTTCCAGAACTGGGAAATAAAATGTTCTTTTTTTCCCATGGGATGAACAAAGTAATAAGCGACGTTAAAATCACATTAAACTTAAATATCAAAAATCATAAAGAAAATGAAAGATTCTTACTTTGTCTCCAACGGGTTAGACCAATATTTATAATGTGCATATTTCGGGTCATCCAAATCATCAGCAATGCCATATGAAAAATGAGCACTACCTCGTTCCATCATTTTTGGAGCAACAAACTCGAGCAATTCGACAATTTCGCCAGCTGTATAAACCTTGTACTCAGAAACAGCCTTAATTCCACCAAATCCCATGTCATGATATTCTGTCCACACGTCCCGACATGTATTGTTTGCAACACTGTTACCCTTCACAGCACCCTAAAATATCAACAATCACTTTTTCAGCACATGTTTTTCTATAAACTTATAGCTACACGACCTTTTTTTAATATCGTTGAAGATGGAAACTAAATTTAGTCAAAACAGGTAAAACATTTATGGGTCGGGTCAGTTTTTTTGTCCAATTTTTTTAAATATAATCACGAATCCTATATTACTACAATAACAATTTAACTATTTGAATAAAACCATTTAGTGGGTTGTATGCTTAAAAAGTAGCGGTGAGCAGAAAACGACCCTCTTAGTTAACCAAAATCCTAATAACCGGATTTTTTGGTTTTAACTGGCCCGATTTTCTTTTTAGCTAAATTTAAAATCTTGCTCATTAGAAATAAAACTTAACCCAGATTAGCCCGTTCACAATTGATGCATCAAATTTCAATTTCTAAAGGAGTGAAACGGGTCAAATAATTAGTCAGTTAACTTAATGAGATAAAAAAAAAAAAAAACTTACCCTAAATTCTACTCTGTCAATCTCAGATGACAGTGCTTCAGCTACATCTTTTCCAAAGGATACCATTCTTCCATAATTAGCTTGTGTTGCTTCACATACTTCATTTTCCGGCCCGTTTTGAGTGGAAATTTCGGCATCATTTTTTCCCATTTTTCTTTTAGTTGGAGAATATCCTTCTTCGGGTGACCAATCGAGCCCGCCCCAAATGGTGTCCCCGCCTTTTGGTATCATGGACATAGTTGAATCCCATGTTCTACTCATTTTCATGATGTGTTGTAATGTTTGAATTTGAAATAAATCTGAGTCTAGAACACCTGGTGCAAGGGCCCTGTAATTATGTTACATTTTAAGTTTTGTAAATATCTGATGAACTAAAGATGATATTGGAGAAAATAGATATGATATGATCGAATCAATTTATGTGATCCAACGGGTCAATAACTTGACCCGCTGATCCAACAAGCAACCCAATAGATCAATCCATTTAGGCAAATCAATACCTATATTTAGTTAGAAAAAATAAAATATTTGTTAAACTTGAATTTTATTGTTCACCATTTTTTCTTGAAAAACCTTAACTTGTCGTACACGTATGAATTATGAAAATTGTTTAAGTGATATACATATACAATACACACACACACAGGTGAGATCGGGTGAGGACTCAAAATTTGGTGAGAAGTGTGACTGTGTGAGGACTGATAATAATTCAATATTTCTTGATTATGATCCAATATTTCCTGATATTGATCCATATTTACTGATAATGATCCAATTTCCCTAATAAAAAAAAATTGAGAATCCAATATTTTTTATAATGATCCAATATTTCTTAAATAATTGGTTGAGAATTGTCCCCGCATTCCTCACCGGATTATAACCCTATATGCATATAAATCTTTATAAATATATATAAACACACACACACACATAGTAAAATTTGAAGATATAAACCTGGCAGATGCAATATCCTTAGCTTCAGCAGAGAAAAGGCCAGCAACAGCTTTTGGAACACCTAAAAATGGTCCACCAATATTCATAACCGCCTTTATATGTTTAGCACACCAGTCGGGCCCACCACCACCACCCATTGGAGCTGGTGCTTCAACCCATTTCATAAAATGCAAAAAGTAAATAACACCCATTGAATGTGGAATCACAACCGCCTTTTTACCACCATTTGTAGCAACCATTAGTTCGATATTGCTCTTTATTCGGCTCAATGTTTGGTCTCTTACCTGCATTTGATGTTTTAGTTTATATGACAAGTCCAAACCGACCCGACCCGGCCCGTTTCGACATGATTAGAAGCAAAGGGAATAAACATGTAGGATATACCTCTGTGTTTTGAAATGCAATTCTCCAGTCATATGCAGCCATATACATATTTTTCTCTTCATATCCAACACGGGCCAAATTAGCAATCAAAACAGCCCATACAAAATATCCAGGGGCAAAATAGTCAGCAGCTACAAGTCCACTGACAGGTCTGACCCGTATACCTGGAGGATCCATACCCGTTTTGTTGTCTAATGACATATGTTGTAGCCAGCATGAAGGCCTACAAGATATCCACAACCGCTAATTAACTAATTAATCAAAAAAACTTAATTACCAAATTTTGAATTTTCCTCTCAAACACTTGAAAAGCATAACTTCATCCAAAAATTAACGAGTGATTTGATTTCAATAGTATGTAATTGATGATAGCGTATAAACACAAAACTGTCTCTAATATCAAAAATCACAAGTCAAATCGAACTCGTTTTTCATCAATTTTGCAAGTTATGATATTCAGATCTCCAATAATCAATCATTTTTTTTTTTGGATCAATCAAATCGATTGGATTCTAATAGCATTCAATCATTGTTCTAGATCAATCAAATCTATTGGATTCTAATAGCATTCAATCATTGTTCTCAATTAGTCAAATAGTTAATAGTTAATACCTCTTGTAGACTTCACCAAACGTACCGCCCCAAAGTCGCTTCCTGAACAACCCATCCATACACTGATGTCCTTCCCACAGCTCAAGTCCACCGGTCACAATTCCCGGCACAAACACCACCGGATGATTCACCTTCAAACCTTCTTTCAAACACTTTACACCGGGAGGATCCGGCCACGGTCCGGAGATTGCTTCCGTCACAAACTGCGGGAACGACGCCGGCATCGCATTGTATAGAAACAACAATATCCACCAAACCGAGCATACGCAACCGATAAACCAGCAGCAGTTATCAAAACACGAATAGTTTTTGCTCTTACTCTTTTTTCCTGATTGCTTTAACGCTTTTGCTTCCTTATCATCATCGTCTTCATCTGGTTTTGGATCTGGATGCTGTTGGTTTACTTCATCTTCTGGTTGCTTCCTTCTACGAATTATGGCCATTGCTACTTGAAGTGCGATCAATCGGAAAGCAGAGAGTGAGTTGTGAACTCTGTAGTTGAAGATATAGGCGTAGACGACCGCGGTTTAGTTCGCCGGCGGCCGCTGTGAGTGGTGGTGGTAGGGGCGGAGACATGGTTGAGGAAATGTGTGGAGGGTTTAGTAGGATTGCGTGGTCGCGTGAACCGGCCACTGTCGTGGGTCCAGCGTGGGCGTTTATTTATTATTTTATCCTCTCATTCCACGTTTCTCGATGACCATTCAAAATAAATTTTATTTTTATTACTGTATCACCAAATCAATAGTAGTTAAACAGTAATTTTTTAAGGGTTTTATTAATGACAACCTTTAGGGCTGTTATTAACATGTATAAAAAGGTTATACATTAATTAAAAAAGTAATATTCCTAAAATTTAGGGGTTGTCGTTTGTGTATTTTGCTTTCTTAATGACATCCCTAAGGGCTGTCATTAGCATTTTCCATTTTTTAATTAGTAATTAGTTATGAAATATATGAAATATGTAATTTTTTAATTAGTAATTTTGTTGCAAAGTCATGAAATATATGAAAATGTTTCTTAAAAAGAACATGAAAATATTCATGTTTTTAAGTTGGGTAATTTCTTAATTTGGATCAAATGAAATAAAAATTCCTCAAGAAAAAATTTAAGTTTCAATTCTTTCAAGTTAATAAGACTCTATAAGTTCTTCAAAACTATATGAATCAAACATACCCAAACTATAAGACGTGTGCCAACGGCTTACGCCACTTTCCGCCACTTTTCCGCCATTTTTCCGCCACCATTGGCACGCCTCCGTCAGTCTTCCGCCACTTTACATGCAGCCACTTTGGAGACGGAGAGGAGAGGATGCGCCGGTTGGTGGGTGGGTCCAAAGGGGTATTTTGTGTGTGTGTGTGTTTTGTAATGGTGGGTCCCAAAAAATTAAAGGAAAGTGGTATTGTTGGCATGGGTACGTCACTTTAATGTCGGTTGGAGAATGAGCTGACGTGGCGCTGATTTGGCAACAACTGACGGTATCAGTTTGCCAAACCATTGGCACCGGTCTAATAAAACCATCTAGTAAGCAACCATAAACAAATAAGAGGCACCTCGCAACAAATAAACCACCTGAAAAACAGAACACAACAAAACACAAAACAAGTTCCGCCATGTGTTATTTACCCGGAAGAAATATGTATTTGTGTATTCACATTAATTTTTGTGAACAGAAATCACAATTCATCTTATATGAAATTAATGAAAATGACATTCGAAAGTGACTCAAGCCTATATAGGTGTGGATTCATAAATAAAAAAAAAACAACTAAGGGATATAACCGGTTATACATATATTTTAGAAGTGTTATTTACCTTAATAAAAAAATTCTTTTTCCTAATGTAATCATTTGATTTAAATAGTTTATCTCTACTATCTATAATGAGTGAATGACTTTCTAATTTTAGCAGGTCTTAAAACAGGCCTGCCATTTCTGGCAGGTCTTAAACCCACGTCTTAAATGCAAAAAAAATAAGAGGCACTATGCAGGTTTCGAACTTGGGTCTCTAGAATCCATTTTATTCACCTTACCACTAAACCACATCACATTTTTAAAACAAAAGCAAAACACTAAGATGCTATGCTTTAAAGGTCCGGACACAACTAATTAAAAGCCGTTACAAATAAGACTTTTTCTCTACTCTTATTTTTAGAAACAATAAACCTTAATATTAATTATTTAAAGCGTTTTTAATATTAAGACCTTAATTAAAAGCCGTTAAAAATAAATCATTTAAGACATTGAAATCATTTACTTCCGTTTTTTAACATTGAAATCATTTAAACTTTGACTTACCGTTTTTTAACATTGAAATCATTTAAACATTGAAACAATCATTTACTTCATACGTTTTTTTTCAAGTATGATGTGCAAACCGTCATTGACTTACAAATAATACTTTTTTGCTATAAAAATCCATAATGGTAATTATTTAAAGCGTTTTTAATTTTAGCACCATAAAAAACCATACGTTTTTTAACAATTAAATCATTTAAATTTTGACTGAACGTTTTTTAACAATTAAATTATTTAAAATTTGACTGAACGTTATTTAACATTATTAATTTTACGTTTTTTAGATACCATTATTAATTGAAATCATTATTAGATACCATCTTTTATTGAAATCATTATTAATTTTACGTTTTTTTGAAGCTATATATATATACTCCATCAACTTACGATGGAGTTGTTGTGCCTTAATACAAACGACGTTAAAACTTACAATCATATTATCTTCTTCATGGCTTTAATCACCCAATATGGTGCTTCAGTGCTCCAGCCACTGCCACGACCAGTTGAAGAAGTAGAGGTATCATCTATTTGACTAAATTCAGAGTGTCAAATTCTTACTTTAAAATCATAAACTTGTTGTTAACTAATATTTTTCTATTCCTATTTCGAAGGAATTTGATGGATATGAACCGATTGAAAACTTTGAAGACCTCTGGAATCCACATTACTGGTACAAATGCAAATTTGTTCGAGTTGAATATGTTTGGCTTGACCACAAATATAACAAACTATATTTGTTCCTGCTTGACAGATTTGTAAGTTACTACTAATTATTACACGATCTCTTTATTTATTGGACTAATAATCATTTATTTTCAGAGGCACAAATTCGTTGCGATTATCCCCCATCTTAGTTTCTGCATACCAACGCCGAAAACTAGAAGGCGGTGTCTTTTCTTTAAAGTATTTCAAAATTGATTACAACGATGTCGAATATTATCCTCGCTTTAACAACTATAGCTTTGCTCGTAATGAATGGGAAATAATATTCAACACTAAAACCGAGGTTGCCGAAACTACGAATGGAGAAGATGGCTGGTTCCCCAAGTACCCGTTGGTCAGATCTCCAACAAGGCTCTTGCATGATCAAACAACTCGACACATGTTGATTGGTACGTCTACGTTACATTTTTATCATTAAAAATTAAAAATATTATTATTTAATGTTTTGGCATAATTACTAACACTGTCACAGACGTTGCTGGAAACATGTCGAACGGTTGCTTTTTTTTTTTACGTCCGGTCGGATATCGTGTGCAATGCTGCTGCATGACTGTCGGTAAGTATTTATACGTGCTTCACATGATCACCACGTTTTGGGAAATAACCCATTTACAATTTAATCTCCGACAGGGGCAACCGGATCAAGATCATATTGTATCATATACCGGCAGCCACGACCACAATGATTGGGAGATCTTCTACTGAAAACATTACCGTGTACGCAGCTCGTGTGAAACTGATTAGAACACCAACAGGTAAATTCCAATTTTTTCGATATTTATTTTACTTTAAATGTCCGGACACAACTAATTGAAAGCCGTTACAAATAAGACTTTTTTGTACTCTTATTTTTAGAAACAATAAACCTTAATATTAACTATTTAAAGCGTTTTTAATATTAACACCTTAAATAATACTTACGTTTTTTAACATTGAAATCATTTGAACTAGGACTTACCATTTTTTAACATTGAAATCATTTACACATTGAAACAATCATCACGTTTTTAGCAGGTAAATCATTTAAAGCATACGTTTTTTTTCAAGCATGATGTGCAAACCGTCATTGACTTACAAATAATACTTTTTTTGCTACTCTTATTGTTAGAAACAAGAATCCATAATGGTAATTATTTAAAGCGTTTTTAATTTTAGCACCATAAAAAACCATACGTTTTTTAACAATTAAATCATTTAGTTCCAGTTTTTTCGATATTCATTTTACTTTCCAATCATTGGGCATACCCACTTACCTAACATACTTTTTATTTAAAAAAATATTGATATATCTTTGTGATTTGGTTACATTTCAGTCAAATATCCTGTTTCTACTGACGTTACAAAAAATTGAGTTCAACCCGGAAATGCCAGAAGCATATGCACTTCAACGCATCCATCCGATAGTACAATATGATGATTCCGTTGTTTTATGTGATGAAGAACCCGAAGTCCCACCCGACACGCAACCAAAAAGTTATTTCAAACGTTTAAGAACTACCCTATATGGAAATAAGCGTCTCTCGACTTACCTACAAAACAACGTTTAAACAGACCCCACCAGTTGGAACAACAATAATTAATTGGTGTTTAAATGCTTAACGTTTCTGTTACACAAATGGTGCTTTTCTTTTATATTATGCTTTGTCTTATTTATATAAATTACTCACTTTGCCAATAATTGTTTTTATTATACGAATTGTTTTAGTGCAACTACACAAATTATATATTTTGATGTGTGAATTATCTTAATGTGTCATAATAATTGGAAACTCATGAAAAAGTATGTTAATGACGTTAAAATAGTACTCCATTTCTACCTAAATTATAAACCATAATAAATGGTCATTACATCTTTAAAAAAAAATTATATACAAAATAACACCTATATTGAATCACCCTCCAAAATTGATACTTCGTCAACATCAACCACATGCAATTAAAATCGATGTTTGGACGGAATTTTAGTATATAATGCTAATTTAATAAACGTCTTTATGTGTAACGCCCCGAAATTTAAAGTAATTAAATATTCTCTTTTAAGTAATTTAAATTATGCGATAATTAATTTATGATTTTAGTAGCGAATGTGTATCGTCTCTTGATTAATTGATTAGTTATAATTATTAAATGCGTGACGGTTTGTAGTTATTTAATAAGTGTTAATTATTATATTTTTCTAAATCCCGAGTCATGATTTGTTTCGAGCATGCTGCGTCTTTGAGGCCCGGCCAATAGGCCAAGGACCGAACTCTTTTCTTCTTCCTTGACTGATCTCGGGTATGGTCTTATTCTTGTTCCCTTGGACTCAGCTTAGTGCTAAGAAGTGGAAGGCCCGACTATAGTAATCCATTCGGTGTGGAGCCCAAATCCCGATTAAGCCTTGATCCTCATTTAGCGACACTTAAACCCAATCAACCCTAATCACTCTAATCTACAATACATCATTTGGCAGTGAGAGAACCCTAGCCCCACTGCTGCCGTTTTCTGCAAAATTAAAACCGAGAAGGAAGAAAAAGGGAACAAGCATGAAGTAGGTGATCGAAATTCAGGCAAGTTGATCGTCTGATTTATTCTTTCTTTATGTATCTCGTCCATTCCTAGCCAATGAACGGGTATAGTTATTTATTGGAGGAATCAGTGGATATTCTTCAAATGGATGGTGGCTTTGACTTTGCGAGACTATTTATATAAATGGACGGTGACAAATATTGGGAGACAAGTTTGTTTGGCTGATATTTTGGTCGGTAATTAATTTAAACCAGGGGCGATAATGTTTAATTCTTCGTTGATAGTGTTGTTATTATTATTGGTCGAGATTCTTCTTTTTGAGGATCAGAAGTTATAGCAGACCACCAATCGGTGGGGTTGTATCATGTGATTTTTCATGGAGCGAGTAGAGGCAGAGAAGAACCGGGCCAGAGAACCAGTCGAGGCCTGAGTTGTAATTGATCAGCGCTAGGTACTCCCTATTACCCGATTGTCTCTTTTGTTGATCTAATAGGAAGTTCTGATCGAGTAGTTGATTATTCCTTGTGAGTCTCGTAGTCTAATCCTTTTGTTGTAGATTGTTGAGTTGGTAATTTTCGTTTCAGTTTCTTGGGTTAAATTCCGACACATATATTAATGTTAAGGGCTGCGGTATTCTGAGTTGTTGTCGGGATTAGTTTTTTTTGCTTTTGTTTTGTAGGGATCGTATGCTTGTCGGGTTAGTTGATAATTCATGTTTGTGTTTGTTGTGAGTCGGCATCCGGGTTCCAGTTTTCCGTCAATTGAGTTCTTATTTTTGTAATTATGCGGTCGGATACTTGGTCACCGGTTTTGGGTGTCGGGTTTTGGGTTGGGTTAGAAACCGTTGTTGTTTGATTAAACGTTTTATTGATCGAAAAACCGGAAACCGAACCCGTAGGGTTCTTGGTTTCCTAAACCAAGAAATATTTCTAAATAAACGATTAGATATATTGTAAACGTGCTTCTGAAATTATAAATGTGTTTCGGGGCTGTCGGGTGCCTCGAGAATTAACAGGTTGATGTCGGGAGTTAAAACGGGTTTTAAATATCATACCGAATTTTTGGACAGAATCTGTTATCTATGTTTGAGCCGGTTTTTAAACACACATAAAATACATTTTTAAATTTTTTGCCCGTGATGGTCACTATTTTTCTGAGTCCTCTTTCCAATGCCGTTAACGGCTCATTAATCTGATTCACAGTTTAAAAGTTATTGTTGTTTTAGTAAACCTTCGCTGGATAGTTTTCGGTTCAGCTATTCTGTCTCGTGAGCTTGTTTTGAGCCTTTTCCGTTTGGATCTAGCTTCCGATGTCTTCTGTAAAATTGTAGTTCTCTGAGTCATTTAACTACCGTAAAAATTTGATTAATATCTAGTGAGCGGTTTGATAGTTATAGCCGTTCCCGCGAAAGTGCTGAGTGCTGTTTAGTTTCTGCTGAAACAACCTTTGAGTCTAATCCTAACCCGAGCTTCCTTGTACATTGTAGGACCTTCTAGGACCGGTTAGAGACGCTCTTCAGTACCGAGGATATTTAGGAGCTTACGGATATTCGAGGTGGGTAATCTCACTATAAACTTGTACTTACTTTCGATCCATGATTTTGTGCTATGTGTTTTGAATTGTCTTGTTGATTGAGCGTGAGTATTCTGACCGTGTATTTAGTTATATCGATACGTGTATGACTTATGTGGTTAACTGTTTTGATCTATTTCACTTTCTATGTGATTGACCTGTTATCCGAGTATCTGAGTGGCTGTTTTTTTATTTATCACTGATCTGAGACAAACGTGCCGAGTATCTGAGCCGGTACAGAGTCATTATGTGCTACTATGTGATAGGGCTATCTGAGTGGTTTATGTTATGAGTTGAAAACATAAAAATAAATTACAAATCTGTGTGGTGGCCTGAGTGGTAATTCTGTGTGGTAGCCTGAGTGGCATTTTAGTGTAAGGAGGGGCGAGGTTGATCTCTCGACCCGATTTACACAAGCGCGATATATAAATTTAAAATCTGAGAAAATAAACTTGAGCAATGAGAATTGAGTAGAGTCTCTAGGGATCACTTATGTGGCATGGGTTGTTTGTAATTACTTGTTTATTTTGATATTATTCACTCAGCGGTGGCTGACCCCAATCACTCCTCCTATTTTACAGGTACTAGCAAGGGCAAAGAGAAGGTCAATGGTTGATGAGCTGCGTTTCTATTTTTATATTTATGGATTTGGATTAAAACCTTTATTTCGAGTCAAACATGTTTTGTTTTAAAACCTTGTATTATTCCGCATTTAAACCACGAGACGGTTTTATATTTTTACTTATGAGTTGGGACCTTTGAGTTACTTGTACTCTTGGGGAAATTGTTTATTTTATTATTTAAAAATTTAAAAATTTCCCTAATTTTTGGGTTGTTACATTATGTGATGACAATTTAGATTTACCCTATAAAAATATTGACTTATTGCTTTTTACCCCTACTAAACATACCTTTTAATTGATATTGACTTATTGATTTATGTACCAATATTCATAGTAACATTCGTTTTCGATAAATTTATTGCATTTTGATTGTATTTTATATTGACCATACTAAATTGCATATTGAATCCACCCTTTTTAAACGTATATGGATATGGAAATCTAATCTAATATTGAATATTAAAATTAGTGGTAACAATCTCTGCATAATTTACTCATTATAATATTTAATGACTGAATTCACACAATATGAAGACACATTAGTAGCATATTGAAGAATTAAATAACAAGGAGAAAATAATTTAAACGTCACAAAAACATTCTAATAAGATATCACCAAATAGAGTGATTAAAAGAGATAAACAAACATGGTAAAATTATTGTCTTAAAAACGAAATGTAGCCCTGTATAATAATCGATGCAGAAACTATCGCGAGGTAGTCTTCGTTCGCCAACCTTACATGTCTTCTACAATCTGCCGAGGGGACAACTTCTGAGATTTTGATGATGTCGTGACATCATTTCCCTCCGTATCGCAACAATCATCTAATTGCCTTTTTAAGTTGACCGGGGTGCTGATAAATTGTGTTCGAGTTGCTGATGGTGAGTCCTCTACTGAAATTGGGGTGATGTCATCACCGACTTGTGAAAATAGACCCTATAAAATAGATTCAGAGTTTTTTAACGTTCAGTCAAAGTTTAAATGATTTTATTGTTATAAAACGTATGTTTTATTATGGTGTTAAAAAAAACGGCTTAAGTAAGTAACATCAATGATTATTGTTGCTAAAAAATAATAGATATCACAAAACGTCTTTTTTTGTAACTCAATTTTTTGAAAAGCGGATTACAGTATTAAATTTACCGAAGATATACGTTTGTTTAAATTACAATATAATATCGATTCGGTTAAAGCATACGTTTGTTTCATGTAAAGATTGTTATGATAAAACGAGTTACAATACACATAATATATTCCGAATTTAAAATGTTGCTAAACATTACCTGGCCTTCGGTAGATTTTGCTTCTAACTCTGATAGTATTTCTTCTTTGTTAGTCGTGGTTGCAATACCATAAACGCTACTACCCGAATCGATATTGTATTGCCTCCTGTCTAACTTTAGCGCAAATTTTTTATTTATGAGTTGCTTAAAATCAGTAGGAAGCGTTTTGAGGGGCATACCAGTCTGGTTATAATAAGAAGATATAAAAGGGTTATACATATTAAGTAGAAATAATAAAAGTAACACTGAAGTTCACCTTTTCAAATTCATCGACGTAGTACGTAGCAGTTTTACCGAGCAAGTAATTAGCATCCCGATCAAACATGGTTACGGTTATATCTCCAGTGTTGTCTTCAAAAATCAGTGGAATTTTAAACCTTGGTGACATATTTAGGAAATTAATTTATAGGCGTAAAAAAATTTTAATCTAAATGAATGAAACGTTATATTAGTGATAGTTACCGGGGAACAAAAGATGGGGGCTTTCCTTTACATGGATCTTTAGAGCACACTTTAATAGACACCTGATGACTCCCTTGAGTTCCGTATTCATTTTTAACCATCAACACCTTTTCTTCCATTCCACTTTTACAATATGCACACGCGTTGTAGAACCACGGGAAATCATCTCCTACGCCGGTTATTGTGCATAACACAATAACTTTTTTAACATGTTTCAAATATTACATTCCAAGTATTAAAAATCAATTTTTAAGCAAATCCGAATGACATGTTGTAATGTAACACCCTAAAATTTACAAGATTTTTAAATATTTTCTAAAAACAAATTTATAATCAAGAGGTCCCAATAACTCGAATAATTAAATCCCAATAATAGTATTTCCATTTAAAAATGTATTAAATGCGGAATTAGTTAAAATTAAGTGTTTTTAAAATATTAAATGCCGTCCACATCGGTAATAAAAGTTACAGCGGTCAACCGTCCACCTTCTCCTTTCCTCTGCTGGTACCTGAAACAATGTGGGGGAAATAGGGGTCAGCTGGAGAAGCTGAGTGAATATCTCAAAATGCAATCAATCGTAACATACAACACATGAGGGCACATCGGTGTACTCCTACTCAGACTCTACTCAGTTTATTACTCAGATTTATTTTCTCAGATTTTATTACTCAGATTTATATAGCGCGCTCGGGTGACTTGGGACGAGAGATCAACCTCGACCCGCCTCACACCACCTCAACACCTGTACTCTTCGGTGTGAGTCAAAAGGCCTGGCACCAGTACTCTTCGGTGCCAAGTCAAAACGTCTGACACCAGTGCTCTTCGGTGTCAAGTCAGATATATATTATGTTTAATGTTTAACTCAAAACTCAGAAGGGAGGTGATCCCAGGCGTATAGCCAAAAACTCAGATGTGTGTTATTATGTTTTATTATCTCTTTAACATAATTATCTCAGATGCCCTAGCAAGTAGTAGCACAGAATGACTCCGTGCCGAGCTCGGTTACCCAGGCACAATGTCTCAGATTAAAATAACTCAACAGCTGCTCAGATACTCAGATAGCATGACAAACTCAGATAACAATTCAAACTCAGATAGCAGATCAAACTCAGATAAAAGCTCAAGCTCAGTTAACAATTATGGTGCAAGAAATGTAACACATAAGTCATGCATGTACAACGTTAAAACTGAATACACGGTGAGAAAACTCACCTCGAGAAACGTAAGCTCCAAAGGGTCCCGAAAATCAGAAAGATAGCACGTTATCTCCTAGTCGGTCCTAAAAACCAAAAAGTGAAACCCGGAATTAAAATCCTATCCGAGGACTTATTTCAGAAAACTGGCAGCCCCCGTCAGTCTCACGGGAACAGCCATAACTTCTAAACGATTTAGTAGATTTCCTTCATATTTTAACCACAGCTAGAAGACAATCAGAACTACAATTTACTGTGAGACGGTCACTGACCAAAACAGACTCTAAGTGTCTCAAAACAGTGGTGCAAGACAGACAATCTGCACAGCTCAAATTCCTAACAGCAGTCTACTAATTCGACTATAACTTTTAGACCGTAATTCGGATTAACGAGCGGGTTGCGGCATCGGAAAGCTAACTCAAAAACCAAGGTCCCAGCACGGGCCAAAAATCTAAAAACGTATTTTAAGTGTGTTTAAAACGGACTCAAAGTCAGATTATAGTTTCTGCCCAAAATTCAGCATATTGATTTAAGCACGTTTTGACACCCGACAACAACCGTTTATTCCCGAGGCGCCCGACAGCCCCGAAACTCATTTTTAATTCAGAAACATGTTCGCCATTAAGCTAATCTTTTATTAGAAACTCTATTTCGGTTTAGGGAACCAAGAACCCTACGGGTTCGGTTCCCGGTTTTTCGGTTAATAAAACGTTTAGCTACAACGACAATGTTTTATCCAACCCACCCCGACATCCATACGAGGTCAGCAACAACTCAGCGATTAAAACTATTACAACCCGAGACAAAACAGATTCTAAGCACGACTTAATTAAAAACGACGGCCATAACGACACCACAATGGAACCGCACTCGAGAATTGATACAATAATAACAAAACGAAACCGAGCCCTCAACGGCCTGGTCCCAACTCGGAGATACGCACTTGCAGCCTATAATCAAACTCAATTAGCCATGGTATAAGCGTATTCAAAACAACAAAGGAAGGGTTTAGAGTTCTACCGAATAAAAACGACTCTGGTTCGAGAAAAACTCCTCAACAATCTACTCGATCACAGTCTTGCTCGGGAACAACCCTGCTCGGGGTTCGATGGTTCCACTCGATCATCATATTCCTCTAATAGCTGCTTGCTTAAAAACAATCATTCGTACCCCCTCCTTTCTCACTTGTGCGCACGCAGAAAAGAAAAGAACTAGGTTGCTGGAATGAAAACTACACGATGGAGAGGAGCTGCTCAAGCTACGGCTGTTTAGGGTAGAAGAAAGAAAAGAAAAAAAACATAGACAATACTTGCTTCATAAAGCCTGCGACGTGATTAATCACAAGGGCTTAAGTCCAGCTTACCACACATACGGCCCAAGACTTCATGCAGGTGGGCTGAGAATGATTATAATACAAGCCCAAAGAAAAATGACAAGGTTTAGAGGCTAGTACAAACCGGTAACTAGAAAATCTAATTCACCCGCACTTGCTCGAGGGGACCGTATAGGCGACGCATCTAACGGATCTTGGCCTTGGCCTTCGGCCGGCCCGACTCATATAAAACACAACCCAATCAATAACTAGCCCAACGAATCTAAATAAGTCGGACTAAAACCCGAAAGCATATATAAATACGAATCCGTCTAACACTAATTAGATTGTCTAATATCACGAGACGTAAAATTTAATTATAAATGTGTAGCAATTAAAAGTTTGATAGCTTATAAAGTGTCCAACTAGCTTAAACGTCTAAGCATCACAATAACGATTAAAGGAGACTAGATTAAATTATAAATGTCTAAAATATGTAATAACTATATTTAAATAATTAATAGCCTCTAAATCCAACCTATTCAAACGACTAGTTAAAGCCTAATAAAACGAACCGTCTAACTATAGACCGGCTAAATATTATAAAATTAACTACAAATAATAACCATGATTAAAACAATATTATTTAATTATTATAAATTTCGGGGCGTTACAACTCAACTCCACTTAGAACAGACTTCGTCCCCGAAGTCATTGTTCGGAATAAACTCAGGGTAGAATTCTCGCGTCTCAACTCATACTTGCCAACGACACACGTCCTCGAATGGGGAAAGAACCAAAATAATAAGGCTAAAAGAAATGAGGTCCGGATGCCCATTATGGATCTCAGTATGCAAAGGAAATGATGATAATGAGCATAAAATACACCACGATACTCTACTGAAGGCGTCTTCTTGCTCTCGTATTCGGATGCAGTTGTTACACTCAGCGATTAACGTCGCGTTGAATCACCGATTCAACTCCACTTGGAAATTTGTTACGGTTTAGTTTGCGGCGTCAGATGACCTCGACGTGATGCTTGGTTATCCGGTTCGTGCTAACAGTCGCACTTGGTTCTCTCGCGACGATAAAATAAATTTTATTGGAAAGAAGAAAACAAAACTTCTCACGAGGCTCCGACAATGATCACTAAACGTATATACAACAGGTTTAATCTTATTTTTGTCAATTCTGTAGAAGAATTAGTTCTGAAAGGTTCCCTACTCTATTGGACACCAGTTTGCATAAGGCGAAGAAGCAATCTAGTAGTTTACACCATTATCAGTTAATACAAAAACAGGAAATTATTCACAAGAAATGTACTTATCACACAGAATTCTCATATAATAAGGTATATGACTCAGATATATAATCTAGAAATACAACTCAGAGGTCTAACTCAGAAATGAACTCAATACCTATCTCAGGAGTATAACTCGGAAATCTGTCTCAGAAATAAACCCAGAAATATAACTCTCACTCAGTAACAACTCATAGGATAATAATATTTACAAGTAATAACATTAGGTATAAATCACCTTTTTACTCATTCTTATTACTACTCGCGTGTTCCGATTTACCAGTTATAATACTTGGAATGATATACTCTCTCTCAACCGTGTTATTGGTTCTCAAAATACATCTTCTTTAACATTATAATGTTACCTTACTCTATTAGGTTTGCATATTACCGATGTTGATCACCCTTTAAATAGTTCAAATTAGCGATGTTGACATTTTAATTCCCTTTAATAGGTTCTCATTCTATTCCCTTTAATGGTTTCTCGATAATATTTTAATAGATGTTTTCTCATTCACCAAGTTTAACGATCTTTTTAATAGACCGTTTCACTGATTTTACACAATTTGAAAATGTCTCTTAATTATTTTGACCATATCTACTCATTACTTTCATGTTACCCACTAACAATTCCAATTAAATTTCATACTCTTATTTATAATGATTTCTCGATACTCAAATTACGAATTAATTCCTTAGTTCTCATTTACTCCATTCGCAGTTACACTTTATTCTAAATCTTAAGGTTTACTCATGGTTCATCAATTCAGTACATTCTCGTCTTTTCGAAATTTCTCCTAAGTTTAATATAAATTTATTGAATAGTTGTTCTCATCTCAGATTTGATAATTATTCATAAATATAGTTTTCTCATATAATTTTATAATACCTCAAAATTTCATTGTAGTAGTCTTCTCGTATTCGACTCCTTAATAAGTCCTCATCACTTTAATTTAATGATTTCTCATTATCACTTTTATAACCACTCAAGAATAAGTATACTGTTTTATTTTGTATATAATTGTAGTATTACTACTTCACTTTTGCATGATATTCATTCTACCCAAATAACTTGATTTGTTAATTTCTCTAGTAAACCCGATCTATCATTTTGTTGTAAATTCAATAATTACCCATAGAATAAATTTAATTATTCTCAACTGCTTGATTTGATAGTTACTCTTATAATTTATTTGATCCATTATATGTATCTAGATTTCGCACTTTAAATTCATACCAACAAAGTCTCTCTGCATAAGCATCATGCTCATATTATTTATAAATAGTAATTAATGATAATTATTTCTTGACAATTTTCCTTTTTACCCCCTACTCAACTCCACTTGGAGGAAAACTCGTCCTCGAGTTTGGAACAAGTATTGTCTACCAAAATAAACAAGCAAGTAGGTAGTCACACAAACAATTAGGATATACATATTAAATTCACAATAACAAGCATTGGTCCATCGTTCCCTTCAAAATCTCCCCATAACAAACCAAAAGTCCTGTGTGTACGGTAATAGGGGCCCTCTATTACTTTCGACACATGCTTTTGTTTGGTCACGAGTCAATCCCAAAGTTCACAACTTCCCACATATAAGCCCACCAACAAATCACACTCAGAAGAAAGGAATTTTAATCACACTCAGGAGGAAAAAGTGTATTTTCAAAATCTGTTCAATATAGATATGCACTCAACAGTGCATACTCAAAATCTCATAACCATTACTCAGAAATGTACTCAGCAAAAGGCACTCAGCAAAAGGCACTCAGCAAAAGTGTTTTATTATGTTTTCAACACTTAAACTCAGAACATAATATAGCTCATAAACTCTTTTAATTCGTTTTGAATAGATCACCACCGGATTAATGATGATAGTTTCTCTTTAGTTCACTTGTAATAAATACCATTTAAGATAAACTTGAATAACTTATCTTTAATTTAGCTCGGAAATTCTCGATGAATTAATATAACAAAAGTATATAGTTCATTCAATATCTTTGCGTTAATTTAATAATTCTTCGTTGAACTCATTAATCACATAAAGAAAAATTGAAGGATTTTCATACTCAGCTTTTTAACTCGCGCACCTTAAAGGTTTTCTTCTTTGATCTCAATTTAATAAATCTTAGTTTATTATTTCCTAGCATAATTATTCCTCAATACTCGTGTTCCATCTCTTTATAAAACATTTTCCCTTTTAATTGTCCCAAGATTTTATAACACCCGAAATTTTAAAAATTTCACAAATTCTAAATTTGATGAATAACTGAAAAAGTTTCACTAAATAAAATCTCAAATGATAATTTAACATAAAAAAAAAACATGATTAAGCCAACTGAAGTTTTAACACAACAAAAATATGTTCTCGGTATTTTCACTTTACTCCACTTGATAAACCATCATAAAAATATTCTTTAAATTAGTTGATAATAAAAATATCTTTCATTTACTCATTTCAATAGCTCTTTCTATTTAATGCTTTTTCAAAACGAATGATTTTAAATATTTTCTCATTAAGCTCCAACGTAATTACTTCTCATTTTCTTGAATTAACAATTTCTCCTTACTCACTTGATAACCTCTCATTAAAATTATTCTTAATCAATTTGATTTAATAATCTCTAATTTATTCATTTCAATGATTACCCGCTCTAATAACTCTTTATATTAAGTGTTTTCTCTAAAATGTATGTTTTTAATATTTCTCATTATGACCATTTTATCACCCCCTTAGGTAAATACTAAGGACTCCTTCAGTCTCTTTTAAAATTTATTACTTTCACATCATAAATCAATACCCATTTTATTACACTATAGTTAAAATTTCTCATAACTATAAAAATCTCACATTAACTTTCGGCATTCATATCGGAGATGCACTCAGAAACTACACTCGGAAAATATACTCAGATAAGCGATCCACGTCGCGAAATATACTCAGAATTAAATCAGAATTATAATCGAAATACTAACATCAATTCTCACATATGTCATTCCTCAAAACTAAGAATACACAAGATTCTCAAATAATTAAAAGTTCTTAAATTTTACCGGCAGTAGGAAACGAGAGGTCGACGTGACATGCTGTAGGTTTGATGTGGAAATTTTTTTCAGAAAAATATTTTACTCTTTTCTCGTTTTAAAAACTCGAAACTCAAACTTGAGTTTGAATTCGCCCCTTGCGAACCCAAATCCCTCAAGTCAGAGCTCTGATACCAACTTGTAACACCCTAAAATTTACAAGATTTTTAAATATTTTCTAAAAACAAATTTATAATCAAGAGGTCCCAATAACTCGAATAATTAAATCCCAATAATAGTATTTCCATTTAAAAATGTATTAAATGCGGAATTAGTTAAAATTAAGTGTTTTTAAAATATTAAATGCCGTCCACATCGGTAATAAAAGTTACAGCGGTCAACCGTCCACCTTCTCCTTTCCTCTGCTGGTACCTGAAACAATGTGGGGGAAATAGGGGTCAGCTGGAGAAGCTGAGTGAATATCTCAAAATGCAATCAATCGTAACATACAACACATGAGGGCACATCGGTGTACTCCTACTCAGACTCTACTCAGTTTATTACTCAGATTTATTTTCTCAGATTTTATTACTCAGATTTATATAGCGCGCTCGGGTGACTTGGGACGAGAGATCAACCTCGACCCGCCTCACACCACCTCAACACCTGTACTCTTCGGTGTGAGTCAAAAGGCCTGGCACCAGTACTCTTCGGTGCCAAGTCAAAACGTCTGACACCAGTGCTCTTCGGTGTCAAGTCAGATATATATTATGTTTAATGTTTAACTCAAAACTCAGAAGGGAGGTGATCCCAGGCGTATAGCCAAAAACTCAGATGTGTGT
Organism: Calendula officinalis; assembly: GCA_963853835.1. Lineage (NCBI taxonomy): Eukaryota > Viridiplantae > Streptophyta > Magnoliopsida > Asterales > Asteraceae > Calendula > Calendula officinalis. The sequence continues at coordinate 42,259,600 of OY970823.1, read as the reverse complement.
TATTATGTTTTATTATCTCTTTAACATAATTATCTCAGATGCCCTAGCAAGTAGTAGCACAGAATGACTCCGTGCCGAGCTCGGTTACCCAGGCACAATGTCTCAGATTAAAATAACTCAACAGCTGCTCAGATACTCAGATAGCATGACAAACTCAGATAACAATTCAAACTCAGATAGCAGATCAAACTCAGATAAAAGCTCAAGCTCAGTTAACAATTATGGTGCAAGAAATGTAACACATAAGTCATGCATGTACAACGTTAAAACTGAATACACGGTGAGAAAACTCACCTCGAGAAACGTAAGCTCCAAAGGGTCCCGAAAATCAGAAAGATAGCACGTTATCTCCTAGTCGGTCCTAAAAACCAAAAAGTGAAACCCGGAATTAAAATCCTATCCGAGGACTTATTTCAGAAAACTGGCAGCCCCCGTCAGTCTCACGGGAACAGCCATAACTTCTAAACGATTTAGTAGATTTCCTTCATATTTTAACCACAGCTAGAAGACAATCAGAACTACAATTTACTGTGAGACGGTCACTGACCAAAACAGACTCTAAGTGTCTCAAAACAGTGGTGCAAGACAGACAATCTGCACAGCTCAAATTCCTAACAGCAGTCTACTAATTCGACTATAACTTTTAGACCGTAATTCGGATTAACGAGCGGGTTGCGGCATCGGAAAGCTAACTCAAAAACCAAGGTCCCAGCACGGGCCAAAAATCTAAAAACGTATTTTAAGTGTGTTTAAAACGGACTCAAAGTCAGATTATAGTTTCTGCCCAAAATTCAGCATATTGATTTAAGCACGTTTTGACACCCGACAACAACCGTTTATTCCCGAGGCGCCCGACAGCCCCGAAACTCATTTTTAATTCAGAAACATGTTCGCCATTAAGCTAATCTTTTATTAGAAACTCTATTTCGGTTTAGGGAACCAAGAACCCTACGGGTTCGGTTCCCGGTTTTTCGGTTAATAAAACGTTTAGCTACAACGACAATGTTTTATCCAACCCACCCCGACATCCATACGAGGTCAGCAACAACTCAGCGATTAAAACTATTACAACCCGAGACAAAACAGATTCTAAGCACGACTTAATTAAAAACGACGGCCATAACGACACCACAATGGAACCGCACTCGAGAATTGATACAATAATAACAAAACGAAACCGAGCCCTCAACGGCCTGGTCCCAACTCGGAGATACGCACTTGCAGCCTATAATCAAACTCAATTAGCCATGGTATAAGCGTATTCAAAACAACAAAGGAAGGGTTTAGAGTTCTACCGAATAAAAACGACTCTGGTTCGAGAAAAACTCCTCAACAATCTACTCGATCACAGTCTTGCTCGGGAACAACCCTGCTCGGGGTTCGATGGTTCCACTCGATCATCATATTCCTCTAATAGCTGCTTGCTTAAAAACAATCATTCGTACCCCCTCCTTTCTCACTTGTGCGCACGCAGAAAAGAAAAGAACTAGGTTGCTGGAATGAAAACTACACGATGGAGAGGAGCTGCTCAAGCTACGGCTGTTTAGGGTAGAAGAAAGAAAAGAAAAAAAACATAGACAATACTTGCTTCATAAAGCCTGCGACGTGATTAATCACAAGGGCTTAAGTCCAGCTTACCACACATACGGCCCAAGACTTCATGCAGGTGGGCTGAGAATGATTATAATACAAGCCCAAAGAAAAATGACAAGGTTTAGAGGCTAGTACAAACCGGTAACTAGAAAATCTAATTCACCCGCACTTGCTCGAGGGGACCGTATAGGCGACGCATCTAACGGATCTTGGCCTTGGCCTTCGGCCGGCCCGACTCATATAAAACACAACCCAATCAATAACTAGCCCAACGAATCTAAATAAGTCGGACTAAAACCCGAAAGCATATATAAATACGAATCCGTCTAACACTAATTAGATTGTCTAATATCACGAGACGTAAAATTTAATTATAAATGTGTAGCAATTAAAAGTTTGATAGCTTATAAAGTGTCCAACTAGCTTAAACGTCTAAGCATCACAATAACGATTAAAGGAGACTAGATTAAATTATAAATGTCTAAAATATGTAATAACTATATTTAAATAATTAATAGCCTCTAAATCCAACCTATTCAAACGACTAGTTAAAGCCTAATAAAACGAACCGTCTAACTATAGACCGGCTAAATATTATAAAATTAACTACAAATAATAACCATGATTAAAACAATATTATTTAATTATTATAAATTTCGGGGCGTTACATGTAAATCTAAAATTTAACATTTTAAAAAGTGTACCTCAGCAGGGTTGAGGATATCAACGATAGATACAAACTTATGGTTTATTAAAAAATCATCCTTAAAAGAGTAAGAAGATGTAACTTTCTTGGTGATGCTTGATGGTGGAGTGGGCATACCCGAGTCAACAATCTTAGTAGTAATTATGTGGTTAGGAAAAAGGTCATTATATATAGATATGACAATATAAGTGCGATATAAAAGTATACGTATCAAATGGTAATGGAAAGTTACTTATGTTTGAAATCTTGTATCTCTTTTATTTCACTGTTGACAAATACACGAGTTGCTTCAAAGTAAGTGGCAACCGATGTTGGACCTATACATGAAAAAACGAAACACTCATTAAAGTTAGGATATCGACAAATAAAATATCACTTATGATAATACTAAATATTATTGTTTTTATTGATTGAAAAGTACCCTTCCAATTGTCTATCTTGGCAAATTGAAGTATTATTACGACACGATCGGTTGGGTGTACGGAGTCTAGGTAATCATGCAAAGTATGAGCATGTTCCCCCCCCCCCCCCCCCCAACACAAGGTTATAAGGATTTTTGCACCCCTGTAATTGAGAAAATTCGATTAGATTTTGACATCAAAAACATCGTTAATTAGTATGGTTAATTTATAGGGTAATTTAAGATATAAGTCATAACAAGTAAAAATGGAGTTAATTTTACCAATTGACTTCGAGGCTAGTAATGAGTTATTCAAAATGTTTTCGTATGAAGCAAACTCAAAACCATGTAATGGACCAGACCACTCAGCGCATTCTTTAACCGTTGTGCTTGATTGAAATGAAAGCTTTTCATTCAGGCCAGTAAACGTAAAACTTGACTTGGACTGCCACAACTTACCTCCTCTGATATAGTAAACACCGTCTTCCTTCAATATTTTTTGAAATCTACTCATCAGTTTAACGTAAATAGAAGCTTGAATCTTGCCTCCCTACAATAAAATGGATAATACATATGATGTGAATTAACAATTAAAACAGTAAAAACAAGCATATTTCGTAATCATAATTTATCAAAAATTCACGATGTACTACCTCTTCGTCAATTAACAGCATCTCAAGTGATATTATTTCATTCTTATTGTTGAAATTCGTGTGGGGCCACATTCGTAGGACCCTGACCTTGAGGTTAATTTTGTCCTTGAAATCATGAATGTTTCTTATAAAGTTTAATCCGATTGTTGACATGTTAAGAATACCTAAAAAAAATTTACGAAAGTCATAAATGGTAGGAATAACATATGTATCAAAAGTTTAGTTATTTCAAAATAAACAAGAGTTGTGGGTGATAAATAATACCGTTGGTGATGATGGTGTTCTCGGTTTTTTTGTTGAAGGTTATGACGGGTTTTATCGGGTTATGGTACCTACGTTTATATATGATGGATTTTAATAAGTAACGTATATAACAAATTAAATGAATATTAATGCAAATATTTAATTATGTTGAATGATTTAATTATGGCTTAAAAAAACGTAAAATTATTAAGGAATTCAATGAAAAACGTTAAGTCAAATGTTTAATGATTTAATTATGGCTAAAAAAACGTAAAATTAATAAGGAATTCAATGAAAAACGTTTCAGTCAAATGTTGAATGATTTAATCCATTAAAAACGTATGGTTGTTACGTCTTAAAATTAAAACTCTTTATTCACCTTACCATTATTCAAGCAAAAAAACGTATGTCGTAAATGATTGATCCAATGTATAAATAATTCGGAATATATTATGTAATATTAACGGCTTTTAATTAATGTGTTAATATTAAAAACGTCTTAAATAGATATCATTATGGTTAATTGTTTCTAAAAATAAGAGTACCAAATAGTGTTATTTGTAACGGATTTAACATAGTTGTGTCCCGACCTTTAAAGCATACCGGTTTAGTGTTTCGGTTTTGATTAAAAAAATGTGATGTGGTTAAGTGGTAAGGTGAATAAAAAGGAGTGTACATACCCAAGTTGTGTACGGACATTTAAAGTTATACGAATATCGAATTAACTGGAAATAACATGTTGGTGTTCTAATCAGTTTCACGCGAGCTGCGTACACGGTAATGTTCTCAGTAGCAGATCTCCCAATCATTGTTGCTGTGGATGCCGGTATATGATACAATATGATCTTGATCCGGTTGCCCCTGTCGGAGAATATGTAGTAAATGGGATATTTACTAAAACCTGGTGATAATGTGAAGGACGAACGGTTACTTAGCGACAATCATGCAGCAACATTGCACACGAAATCCGACCGGATGTAAAAAAAAAAGCAACCGTTCGACATGTTTCCAGCAACGTCTGTGACAATGTTAGTAATTACGCCAAAACCTTAAATAATAATATTCTTAATGTTTAATGATATAAATGTAATGTAGACGTACCAATCAACATTTGTCGAGTTGTTTGATCATTCAAGAGCCATGTCGGAGATCTGACCAACGGGTACTTGGGGAACCAGCCGTCTTCTCCATTCGTAGTTTCGGCAAGCTCGGTTTTAGTGTTGAATATTATTACCCATTCATTACGAACAAAGCTATAGTTGTCAAAGCGAGGATAGTATTCGGCGTCGTTGTAATCAATTTTGAAATACTTTAAAGAAAAGACACCGCCTTCTAGTTTTCGGCGTTGGTGTGCAGAAAATAATACGGGGGGGGGGGGGGGGGGGGAGGGGGGATAATCGCAGCGAATTTGTGCCGCTGAAAATAAATGATTATTAGTACACTAAATAAAGAGAGCGTTTAATAATTAGTAGTAACTTACAAATCTGTCAAGCAAGAACAAATATAGTTTGTTATCTTTGTGGTCAAGCCAAACAAACATATTCAACTCGAACAAATTTACATTTGTACCAGTAATGTGGATTCCAAAGGTCTTCAAAGTTTTCAATCGGTACATATCCATCCAATTCCTTCGAAAGAGAAATACAAAAATATTAGTTAACTCCGAATCTAATCGAATTGTAAAGTAAGAATTTGAACCTCTACTTCTTCAACTGATCGTGGCAGTGGCAGTGGCTGGAGCACTGAAGCACCATATTGAGTGATTAAAGCCATGAAAAAGATATTATGATTGTAAGTTTTCACCTTGATTTTATTTGTAGGTTGCACAAAAACTATATTTCATATGCTGATGGGGTATATAAGTATATAGTTTAGAAAACGTAAATTTCAATACATTTTTAATAAAACGCATGTTGAATACTAAAACGCATGGTCAATTTATTTACATTAAGTGATTATTGTTTCTAAAACTAAAAATAAAATAACGTATAATTTGTTCTCTTCATTTTGATTTCCGTCCACATTATTTTTAGAAAAAAACGCATGTATTAAACTGCATGTGTAAAAAACGCATGTTTCTAAAATGCATGGTCAACCAAAAAAACGTATGGTCCATTTAGCTACATTAAGTAATAAAACGCATGTTGAATACTAAAACGCATGGTCAATTTATTTACATTAAGTGATTATTGTTTCTAAAACTAAAAATAAAATAACGTATAATTTGTTCTCTTCATTTTGATTTCCGTCCACATTATTTTTAGAAAAAAACGCATGTATTAAACTGCATGTGTAAAAAACGCATGTTTCTAAAACGCATGGTCAACCAATAAAACGTATGGTCCATTTAGCTACATTAAGTAATTATTGTTTCTAAATATCAAACTAAAATAACGTAAAATCTGCATAGTGTCTTAGTGTTTTGTTTGTGTACCAAATATTTGATGTGGTGGAGTGGTAAGGTTCATAAATGTGTTTGTAGGTTGCCCAAGTTCGAATCCTGTTTAAAGTTTTTTTTTTCAATTATTAAGTGGGTTTAAGACCTTCCATAAATGGCAGGCATGTTTTAAGACCTGCTAAAAGTAGAAAGTCATTCACTCATTATAGATAGTAGAGATATATGTGACCCATCACTTACTAACTATCCAATTTAATCTAATTTAACCGTAATTACAATGTTTTGCCTCAAAAAACGTGAAAGCTAATTTGTATCACTTATTTTGAAACGGAGGAAGTATAAAAAAGTAATATTGGCAAAAACTTTCACTATTTTTTTTGTAAAATGATCGACAATGTATACATAACAATAGTTGCACAGTGTTACAAAAAATAATAATTTCAACTACCATTGCTTTTGCACTTTTGTCAAGTTGAAATCATTTTCATGAAACAAGATTCATGTTAAAACTATAAATTAAATTATTTAAAACCTCTTTTCTATTCAAAACTATTCATATTTAAGTACATTAAATGGATAATAAATAATTTAATTACATCAGATGCCCGTGCGAACCCCTGATAAATATACAGGTTATAAAAATAATTTATTCAATTTTCATTTAAAATTGATTATCATAAACTAAAGTTAATGTAACCGTTGGTTTAAACAATAGCAATCATCAAAAAATATAACCAAGTGATCTATCGTATAACAGAAAATGGAATATATCTATACATATTTGCATTTAGCATTGTTTATGTGGACGGTTATTGCCTTAATATTGCATTGCATTTGCATTTACATATAGGAAGGTATTTTATGTGGTGGTCGGTTATCAGTAAAAGTAATTACATTTACATTTAGTAAAATATAGGAATTGACTCTTATAAAGGTCACTAAAAGTCGATTTATTCAATTTTCATTTAATACTGATTATCATAAATTAAAATTTAATGTTACCTTAGGTTTTAACAATAGCAATCATCAAAAAATATAACCAAATGATTTACCGTATAATAGGAAATAGAAAATATCTACACGTATTTACATTAAAACTTAATGTAACCTTCGGTTTTAACAATAGCAATCATCAAAAAATATAACCAAGTGATCTACCGTATAATAGGAAATAGAAAAGATCTACACGTATTTACATTTAACACTTTTATGTGGACAATTACAATTAATATTGCATTGCATTGCATTTAGATTTACATATACGAATGTTTTTATGTGGTGGGTCGTTATCACTAAACTACCATTACTCTTGCACTTTTGTCAAGTTGAAATCTTTTTCACAAAACATAATTGGTGTTAAAACTATAAATTAAATTATTTAAAACATCATTGTTATTCAAAACTATTCATATTTAAGTACATAAAAGGGATAATAAATACTTTAATTACATCATAATTAAGAACTGACTCTTATAAAGGTCACTAAAAGAGAGGTGGCTTAAAAGTTCATATGTGGATTTTTAGGTGGCAATAATGACTTGACATTTAAGCGCCAAGTGGCCTCATACATGGCATAAGGTATGATGTGTTATTATGACATGGCTTTATGGATTTCAAAAAAACTTTCTTTTAATATATATAAAGAAAATGGAATAAATCTATACATATTTGCATTTAGCATTGTTTATGTGGACGGTTATTGCCTTAATATTGCATTGCATTTACATTTACATATAGGAAGGTATTTTATGTGGTGGTTGGTTATCAGTAAAAGTATTTACATTTACATTTAGTAAAATACAGGAATTGACTCTTATAAAGGTCACTAAAAGTCAATTTATTCAATTTTCATTTAATAATGATTATCATAAATTAAAACTTAATGTAACCTTAGGTTTTAACAATAACAATCATCAAAAAATATAACCAAGTGATTTACCGTATAATAGGAAATAGAAAAGATCTACACGTATTTACATTAAAACTTAATGTAACCTTCGGTTTTAACAATAGCAATCATCAAAAAATATAACCAAGTGATCTACCGTATAATAGGAAATAGAAAAGATCTACACGTATTTACATTTAACACTGTATATCTGGACAATTACAATTAATATTGCATTGCATTGCATTTAGATTTACATATACGAATGTTTTTATGTGGTGTGTCATTATCACTAAACTACCATTACTCTTGCACTTTTGTCAAGTTGAATTCTTTTTCACAAAACATAATTGGTGTTAAAACTATAAATTAAATTATTTAAAACATCATTGTTATTCAAAACTATTCATATTTAAGTACATTTAATGGATAATAAATACTTTAATTACATCATAATTAAGAATTGACTCTTATAAAGGTCACTAAAAGTGAGGTGGCTTAAAAGTTCATATGTGGATTTTTAGGTGGCAATAATGACTTGACATTTAAGCGCCAAGTGGCCTCATACATGGCATAAGGTATGATGTGTCATTATGACATGGCTTTATGGATTTCAAAAAAACCTTCTTTTAATATATATAAAGATAACTACCGATTAAATCTTTGCATTAATATTCATTTAATTTGTTATATAGGTTACGTATTACCTCCATTCATCTTATAACTGCCGATTAATTCATCGCATTAATATTCATTTAATTTGTTATGTAGGTTACATATTACCTCCATTCATCTTATAACTACCGATTAAATCTGTGCATTAATATTCATTTAATTTGTTATATAGGTTATGTATTACCTCCATTCATCTTATAATTACCAACGTTGTTGACAGGGAAAGAGACAAAAGATCCATGTTGACCGCTTTTTTTGATATGAATAAAATCCTTGGAAGAGATAAACAATATCTGTACAAGGACTTTCCCAAACACTTCACATGGAATAATACCTCGCGATGTTGGAGTATTAGAAAAAAACAATCAATGAGGGGAAGAATGGTTTCAGCTACTGAAGGAGAACGATTCTACTTACGCCTATTGTTGTCCCATGTTCCCGGGCCTACGGATTGGGAAGACCTCTGCACAGTCGATCGCGTCGTTGACCCGACTTTTCGAAGAGCAGCTCTCGAGAGAGGATTAATTGAGGATGATAATAATCTCTCGACATGTCTTAGGGAGGGCTCACTTTTTCAGTTTCCTCCGGCTCTTAGGAGGTTATTTGCAACTATTTTGATATTCTGTCAGCCAGGGGATGTTCGTAAGTTGTGGGATGACCACTACGAATCACTTTCGGAAGATTACAGACGGTTGAATCCAAATGTGGTGGTCGCCCGAAATATGGTCCTTAAGGACATCAAAGTTTTCCTACAATCTATGGGTAAAGATCTTGATGATTTTGATCTTCCTAATCTAGACATCGACGTCAGTTTATCGTCTGGGGTTGTTCGGGAATTACAAGAAGAGTACTCCATAGTTGTGGAAGATGAACACCTGTTTGCTTCCGACTCTCTTAATTCCAATAAGTGAGACGCTTATGATGAGATTATGAGTCATGTGGATAACAATATTGCGGGCGTCTTCTTTATAGACGGGCCTGGAGGAACAGGGGAACGTTTTTGTATAAAGCGTTGCTTGCAAAGGTCCGGTCTCGTGGTTTCATTGCAATCGCGACAGCTTCGTCGGGTGCAGTAGCTAATAACATGTCGGGTGGGAGAACTACTCGCTCCCGATTCAAGATTCCAATTAACCTTGATAACAACTCACTCTGTAACATTAAAAAACAGAGTGGGACCGCAAAACTGCTTAGAGCTGCAAAACTAATCATATGGGACGGGGCTTCGATAGCTAAGAGGCAGGCTGTAGAGGCATTTGATCGTTCAATGCAAGACGTAATGGGAACGAGACTTCCTTTCGGTGGAAAAGTTATGGTTTTAGGAGGTGATTTTAGACAGGTTTTACCGATCGTTAGACGTGGAACACGAGCACAGGTCGTTGACTCCAGTTTAAGAATGTCACCGTTATGGTCTGTGATTAAGAAGATAAGGTTGACTCTTAATATGCGAGCGCGGACCGATCCATGGTTTTCCGATTTTTTGTTACGAGTCGGAGATGGGGATGAAGAAGTCGTCGATGAAAAGTATATTCGAATTCCAAATGGCATGACAATTCCGTACAAGGAAATTCACCAGATTATATTATTTCTCGGGTCAACAGAAATTCACCAGATTATATTATTTCTCGGGTTATATTATCAACCAAAAACGACCATGTCGATGAGCTCAACGAGAAGTTGATAGGTACATTTTATGGGGCCGAACAAATATATTACAGTTTCGATGAAGCGGAGGATGACAGAAACGGATTCTATCCTATGGAATTTTTGAACTCGCTTAATGTCAGTGGTATTCCCCCGCATGTTCTCCGGCTCAAAATTGGGTGCCCGATAATACTTTTACGGAATATCGATCCCTCCCAGGGATTATGTAACGACACTAGATTTATATGCAGAAAGTTTGAGCCAAATCTAATTGATGCGGAGATAGCCGTTGGCCAGCATGCGGGAAAAAGGGTTTTCTTGCCAAGAATACCTCTATCTCCGTATGAAGCCGACATGTTTCCTTTCAACTTGAAAAGAAAACAGTTTCCGGTTAGGCTAAGCTTTGCGATGACAATCAACAAAGCCTAAGGACATACAATTCCAAACGTGGGCGTTTATCTGCCGGAATCGGTGTTCTCGCATGGGCAACTTTACGTTGCCCTTTCAAGAGGAATTTCACGTGACAATACAAAAGTATTGGTAACTCCAGCAAAAAATATTAATCTCGACGGAGTTTACACAGCAAACGTGGTGTATCGAGAGGTTTTACATTATGAGTAACACGCATAAATAAACATGTCTTCCATGTATTTTATACTTAATTAGGTTTATCGGGTTACCTCTATTTTATACACAGTTTTCATGCTTATGTATTGTATTCGTTCTAAAAATATGTTACGAATGAACTTTTAATCGCCAGCTATTTTTAGTTTGTAGCCCGCTGCATCGCGCGGGTTTTATCCTAGTTAAATCAAATGAGTAATAAGATTGGTAGGGAAAAAAATCAATACTGACTATTTATAGATATGTAAATACAATATTTATCGTAACCTTAAGTTTGTTTATATTATAGTATAATACCCATTTTAAGAAAGAAGAAAATATAACAATAAGTCCATGAGTATATAAGTAAGGCTGTTCAGATATGATTATCATATCACAATTCACAAACATTTCATTATTATATGAACTAAATGCATGAACTAATAGTGTAGATTAAGTATGGATTTTGCTAATCATTATTGACACTTACATTTACCATAAAAGGTTTAGGGTTGTTTGTTATAAAATAGGGAAGACTTTGACATCTAACAATAAAAACATGAGTTGGTGTGTTTGGTATCTAATTTATTATTATTGTTATTTAAATAAAATTATAAGAATATCTGCACAATATGTTCGCAGGTATACTATATCTATTTTTTTATAAGTGACGGTGGTGAGTAATGATGGTGTGATGACAAGAATGTCGATAATAGTGAGATGTGGATTGTGATGGCCAACTGTAAACTGGTACAAGGCTTTGTCATCACGGTTTAAGGTATGTCAAACCAAACTAGCCACACCGATTGACTTCGAACGATCTAAAGGTTTAGTTATCTAGATGGGTTAGTATGATTTAACCCAAACCAAGTCAACAATAACCAAATCATTCAAATATAATCTAATCAATGGGTGGGATATTCTATTACCAAATAATCAGTGTGCTTTATTTGGAAAAGTAAATATCTTTGAATTCAAAGGATGTAGCCTTAAGACTTTTATATGAGAAATTGTATTGATGCTTATTTTTCGTGCTTAGTTGTGTGTCTACCAATTTGATCAAATTAAATATCAAAATTAATGAATAGGAAAAAAATTAATGAATTACACATGACATTTTATGTTAAGTAACACTAGAAATAAGCATAAAGAATATGAATCAATACTATTTCTCGGCAAATAAATAAGAAGTTATTCCTTCTAACTAACCAATAAGGATTAAGATGATAATAATTTATTGCTTGTCTTTTCCTAATGTTGGAGTTGTTGGATTAAAACATAGTAAGTTGTATACGTGTACAAGTAAACTGGTCACCGAATTAGACTGGTTTCAAAATCAGTTTTAACCTCGTCGGATCGGATCTAATAACAAACCACCAGATCAGGATTGGATCGAGGTTTGGAGGATGAACCGGTTTGAAAACTAATTTATTGTTAAACTATCCATTAAAACCGGATTTCAACAAAAAAAAAAAACTGGTTTGAATCCGGCCAAACTAGTTTCAACCATACACATACCCCACTCCCCAATATTGGGTTAAAACCGAACCAATTGTACACAACCCGGTTTTGACATTTGTTGACCGAGCAGGTCTTTGAGACCAGTTTGACGCAACGTTATCGCCTTGCTTGTGTTTTCAGTTGGGCCTTGTTTTTAATGGATAGATATCAGCCCATACTTGTTAAACTATTTTAAGTGGTTAGATTAGATATGTTGATGTCGTAATAAACCCTAATAAAGTAATAATAAAGTAATAAAATCGCCATTTATCGTCTAAAATAATATAATTTTATTCTAAACGTTTTTTATAAAAACAACCCCTAAGCTTAAAACTAGACACGTAGAACGCTTTCATATCTGAATATATCACCTCTAAGCTCATGTTCGTGACACTTCATAAACTGTCATTAAAAGTTTGAACACATCAATCCTAAGCTCATTCAGTAAAGACACTTGATATGAAGTGTCATTAAAAGTAATTTTGAATATAGTCACTAAAGATTGGTAAAAACTACACCTTTTATTACTTTCTTTTAAATAAAATGTTTCATCCACACATAAAAAAAGTATGAGTTATCACTGGCAAGGTAAACACTTATAGGGACACAAGAAATATTGGCAATAGATTTTTTTAACCTTTTAGTGACACGAATTTTTTTCTTAAAGGTGTTATTATAACTTAAATTATTTTACCTCTAACCACAAAATTTTTTTTTTAAATACGGGCAAGAACTGAAACTTTTATAGCAAGTAAACTGTGTGCAATCTTTCTAACACCAATATATCATTTATAAATGAATACTAACATAACTGGGGTGTGCTTAGTACAATCTAATTCGCTTCCTAGTATAAAAATTAAAAACAAAATAAAGACATACTATAGACAAAACTCAAATTGTTAAAGTTAAATGAACTAATTATTATTAAAAGTTAATTATACATAGCATTAATGTTATTTTTGTACAGTCTATATAAAGTGCTTTTACCGAAGGAGTAAATGTTTTGGTCCATATCAACTAAAAGCTGGCATCATCCGTACATGAACCACGTAACTTTGCTGTATTTTGTTTCAAGTTCAAGATCTTAATTCTTAATGGTTATCTATTCCTACTAAATATTCCTACTTATAATTCTAAAAATTTGATCAATAAAAATGTCAAAATCAAAATATAAGATTAGAAGAGAGAATTAATGGATTCACATGTGAATCATGTCAAATTAACTTTGTCTGAAATCACGTCAAAATGATAGTTTGGAGGTCTCATTTGATGTTATGATGTCGAGTGAAATGTTAGATTCTTTCTTCATTCGTTAGTTTTATCGTATCAGAATCACGTCATCACTTCAAAACTGTCATACCAACTAAAACACATCCGCCAACAATATATCTTTATTTTCTTTATCATTTTGGTATAGTATAAAATATGTTGCACAATGTACAATTTCATTGAATATGTGTGTATGTCTCTCTCTCTCTCTCACCCCTTTTTTGTTAACCAATGAAACTGAATGAAAAAACAAAGTGACAAACTGGTGTCATTGTAACATCCCAAAACTCGACCTAGTAGTTTATTGACCTTAAGGTATCTTATTAAATGATTATTTGATTAAATGCCTAGTTAAGTTAATTAGCCTGCTGTCTTTTGCGGTATTTTAACCAAGGGGTTAAAATACCCAACTTGTGATATATTTGGAATGAAAATGAGATTTTTATATTTTTAGATTCCTTGTTGAATTTCGTTTCCGGAAATGCTCTCGTTTTTAAAATTTGAGTCCGTTTGCTATTTTAAATAAATTAATTACGAAAGGGACTTTTCAGACGCATACTGTTAATTAAATGAAAAAGCCAACAAGGGGGTCCAACCCTTGCTTTGGCCGGCCTTTGGAGGGGGGAAAGAGGGGTCACCCTCTTTTGCTTTCTCACTTGTTCAAACTTGCCTTATCTACTATTTCATTGCCTTCTTCTTCCTCAAAATACTCTCATTGTTCTTGAGCTTGTTCTTGGTAAACTCTTGTGCTAGAATCCGAAATCTACCCTAGTGTTGGTAGAAAAGAAGCTTAGAAGTAAGTTGCACCTTCTCCTTGTCTCATTTTTGGTGTTCTTGAGTTATGTCTTGAACTAGGGTTTGTGTAGCTTGGTGTTTTGTTGGTGAATCTTGATATGGATGTTGTTTTATGTGTTTATACAAGCTTTTACATCATTTGTATGGTAGATTGTTGAAAGAATACAAGATTTGGTGAAAATCACCTTCAACCTCCATTAATGGTGGAAGTTGAAGGTGGGTTTTGACAAATCTTGGATTTCTTGATGTTTGAATGGATGGAATTGTTTATTAGGTTGTGAAATCATGATTGGTAAGTTATGCATGGTGAAAACCTAGTATCGATGATGGTGTGAATTGATCTAGTTAGTGTTTGGGTCAAATAGTTAACTAGTGATTGTGCAAGTATGATACTTGCTATTGTGATAGTTATGAACTCAATAGAATTGCTAGTTTATGGTGAATTGCTAGTCTAGAAGTTGTGCGCTAGTTGATGGAATTGTAGAAGTAATTTAGTCATGTTCGGGTTTTTGGCCCGTTTGGATGAATTAGTGATAGAACAGTTTATATGGTGATAAATGACTAATTGGTGAATTGTATTTGTTATACAAGTTGGTGTTGTCATAAAATATGTATTTTATGAGCCTTAGGTTGCGGTTTGTTAAAATTATCAATTTTGACATTTCGGTGGATTGATCACTAACTCGGTATACTTGTTGACAGGAACCAGGAAGGATACTCAGTGATACTAGCTCACTGAGTTAAGGAACGGAAGTTGAAAGGTGAGTGGACTCAACCTACAACTCGGGTTTCGGTTTATATGTTGGTATTGGTATTTTAGTGAAAATGCAGGAAAATCACCAGACGGGCAAAGTTCATGCCGTGAACTATACTTCCCGATCGGGAAGTAACCCCAGAGAAGTTGGTTGTTTATCGCGATGTAGTTCACGATCGAAGTTCCCGATGCGAACTCTAGTTCGCGATCGTGAACTAGAGTTCGCGATTGGGAACTCTGTCGTGACGTTTTTCGCGGTGTTTTTCATAGCTAGTCTACTCATTATGTATGCCTAGTGTTAGGGAATACCATACATGACTATGTGCACATTCGGGACGAGGTCAGTCTCGGATGGATAACGGCTGGGCATAGTGTATCGACTAATAGGGTATCTGACCTTACCTGTATGCGTTACATGGTTAAGGGGAGGGAGTTGCCCGGGGTGTTGGATACAACGCTATCGGTTACCGTGGTTTTGGCCGACCATGGTTTAAGGCCCGCAAAGCCGCCGATCCTCTCAATTAAGTGATTACCCAACCGGAGATGTTTTTATAAGTTCCGTGTTTAAGTGATTAGTGTAGTTGGTAGTGTTAGGATTTCATTCACTTAGCTTTTGTGCTAATCCCTCCCTTATCGACATATGTCAGGTTGGATGGCTTGAACGGGTCGGTCTTGGACGGGAAGTTTGACCATGCTTTAAATTGTTGTTTTTGTAATTGAGCCGTGTTTCGTAATACCGTCTTTTTAACTAACTCTTGGTTTGTAATATTTGTGGGACCATGGTTTGTAAACTGAACACTTCTAGAATCTAACCGTATGCTTCCGTAACCTTAGATTAATACTTAATTGGATATTAAAAAAAAATGGTTTCAAAAATGCGGTGTTACAACTTGGTATCAGAGCATCGGTTTGGCGATGGATACACGGGGTTAGTGTTCCATTCCCAAATCGTGGCTCGTGTTATGGTCAAACCTTCCAGTCAAGAGGGATTAGAGCAAGTGTGAATTGGGTTTAGTAGTTAGTAGATGTGTTCAAACGAATTGAACTGAGCATTGGTGAGATATTGTGTTTTGTAGCAGGAATGGCTACGGATGGAAACACGTTGGAGAATGTCCCACCGAACACGAACCTTGGGAATGACGGAGCAACGGGCTCGGGGGGTGATGAGATACCGAATGAAGAGTATATAGTGTTATTGGAAACCCGGAACATGGAACTTGAAGATACCATAAGGGCTCTCCGCCAAAGCCAATCGACTGAGCCGCGACCCGAGGCTCGGTCTACCTTACCCCCCATCACCCAAGCAAATCCACCCCCACAATTCACTCAAACTACTCACATTCCCGTCTTTCCTCGGAATGACTCCTCATCCCTAAATGCAAGCATACCACAACCACCACCCACCCACACCATACCATTTGCCAATGCCCAACACCAACAATTTTTCTACCAACCCTTGCCGGTAGAGAAGAAACCGTGTACCTACAAGAACTTTCTCGATCGTAAGCCGACCGAGTACCGTGGTAGTACCGACCCGGCGGAAACTCTAACATGGCTTAGGGCCACCGAAAAAGCACTTATTGCTTGTAGTTGTGAGGACCATTTGAAGGTCCGGTATGCGTCCCGGATGTTGGGGGACCGACTATGGATTGGTGGGATGGGTTGACCGCAAATTTTAGTAATGAAATGATGGATGCGATTAGGGGTGTTCGTTTGGACGGTGTGGTTTTATCCGAACCAAATAGGTGAAACCAAATAAAATCCGGTTTTCAAAAGTTCAAACCGAACCGTCCAAACTAATTCGAAAACCAAACCTATCCGAACCAAATAACAATTTGGTTGTTTGGTTTTATCCGTTTGGTTTTTCGTTAGAAATTTTAAAATATTCCAAAAGTATATAACATAAATAATATTAAGTTCATATGTAAAAAATTCTAAAATGATAAACTACTTTGTACATAAAAATAAGTCTAATTCATATCTTGTGACATTTACAATCATATATGCAAAAAATTTGACATCAACTTTATCAAAAACTCCAAAAAGATTGGTACATCACCAACTGATACGATATAAAATGGAACAAGTATTAGTATATAAATCAATTTACTATAAAAAAATGTAAAGAAAAGAGAAACCGTAATTGCTTACAATGGAAACCAAGAAGTGTTAGTATTTAAATCAATTTACTATATATTACTATTCGGTTTTTTTGGACAATCCGGTTTTCACAATGGAAACCAAATCCAATCCGAAATCCAAACTATTAATTTGGTTCAAGTCCAAACCGATCCAAAAAACCAAATAACCAATCCAAATAGTCCGATCCAAAATGTCCAATTGGACAATCCGGTTATATCCGAATAGTGAACACCCCTAGATGCGATCACTTGGAAACAATTTAGGGATCAAATGGAGGCTAGGTATTGTAGCCCGTTTGAGTTGGATAATATCCGGAATTAATTTATGATGTTGAAGATGAACGACCGAATGATGGTGGATGAGCTTATCCTCCAATTTAATGGTAAACTCCGGTTTGTGACACAATGGGTGCCCGATGAGTCCACCCAAATCAAGCACTTTGTTGGGGCACTGTTGCCCGAGTACCGGAACGTAATGAGGCTTGCGGGAAATCTCTTACAAGCCTATGATCTTGCCAAATCGGCCGAAAGTGATATTTTGGCACAAAAGGCCGCGAGTCGGGAGAAGGCCCCGTTTCATAAAGTAAAGTATGAAAAATCACACTCGAGCAACCACAAGAAATCCCAAGGAAATCATAAGTCAAACAATGATCATCGAAAGCAAATACTTCAAGGTTCCAACCAAAGGAACACGTGGTGCCTACCGTGTAAGTCCTCTCATGCCGGTCCGTATACCGCACAAACTCGAAGGTGTATTAAATGTGGGCAACACGCGCACGAGTCCTCAGAATGCAAGTTGGAAAATAGTGTTTGTTGGACTTGTCAGAAAGAGGGTCGTAGGGCCATGCATTGTCCAACGAAGAAGGGTTCGGGTTCGGGCGGGGGAGCGGCTTCCTCGGGAGGTCAAAAGAGGAAGAGTCATCCGCCACCTACGGGTCGGGCATTCAAGATGACGGTGGAGGATGCCACCACCACCGACGATGTCATCACCGGTATGTTTCTAATAAACTCCATACCCGCTCGAGTATTATTTGATTCGGGTGCAAATTGTTCGTTTTCGTCAAAGAGTTTTTGTGACAAATTGAAATTGCCTACTTCTTTGATCGCGACACCTCTAGAGGTAGAGGTGGCCGATGGTGAAATGGTTCCGGTCACGACATTGCTAGTATTGATGGCGTGAAATTTTCGATTCTTTTACATGTTATGCCGATATCCGGCTTTGATGTGGTCTTAGGTATGGATTGGTTAAGTGTCAATAAGGCCAACATAAATTGTCACCAAAAGTTAATTACCTTTCTTTTACCCGACGGGTCACATGTAGTGGCCCGGGGAAACCGTGCGACCCGGACCATACCCATTATATCCATGATGAAAGCCCGTAAATCCTTGACCAAGGGATGCGAATCGTTTTTGGCCTATGTGATCGATGTGAAAAAGGAAAAGAAAGTAATTGGTGATCTCCAGGTGGTTTCGGAAGACTTGCCTGGGTTACCTCCCGTTCGGGAGGTAGAATTCAAAATTGATTTGGTGCCGGGTGCCAATCCCGTGGCTAGAGCACCGTATCGTTTAGCACCGTCCGAAATCAGGGAAATGATGACACAAATCCAAGATTTATTGGATAAGGGTTTTATTCGATCGAGTTCCTCACCTTGGGGAGCTCCGGTTTTATTCGTGAAAAAGAAGGATGGTGCACTTCGTATGTGTATCGATTATCGGGAATTGAATAAGAGAACGGTAAAGAATCGGTATCCCTTGCCACGTATTGACGATTTATTTGATCAACTCCAAGGGTCTTCTTATTTCTCAAAGATTGATTTGAGATCGGGTTATCACCAAGTTCGGGTTCATGAAAACGATATTCATAAAACGGCTTTCCGAACTCGTTACGGTCACTATGAGTTCTTGGTTATGCCGTTTGGGTTGACGAACGCTCCCGCGATATTTATGGATTTGATGAACCGAGTTTGTCGGCCTTATCTCGACAAATTCGTTATTGTGTTCATCGACGATATTTTAATTTATTCCAAGACCGAAGAAGAACACTAGAAACACTTAAGGCAAGTGTTAGAAACGTTGAAGCGGGGGCATTTGTATGCGAAATTCTCGTAGTGCGAATTTTGGCTTCGAGAAGTTCACTTTTTGGGTCACGTCATTTGTTCGAATGGGGTCAAGGTGGACCCGGCGAAGATCGAGGCAGTTATGAATTGGGTTGCTCCAAAGAACCCATCCGAGATAAAGAGCTTTTTGGGTTTGGCGGGTTATTACTACCGGTTTATTAAAGACTTTTCGAAAATAGCGGGTCCGATGACGAAGTTAACCCGTAAGGATGTACCGTTCCGTTGGGGTGATGATCACGAGAAGTCCTTCCAAACCCTAAAGCAACTATTATGTCAAGCTCCGGTTCTTGCCTTACCCGAAGTCCCGGAGGATTTTATTGTTTATTGTGACGCTTCACTTGCGGGTTTGGGTTGCTTGTTGATGGAACGAGATCGGGTTATTGCTTATGCTTTGAGGCAATTGAAGAATCACGAGAAGAATTATCCGACTCACGATTTGGAGTTGGCGGCGGTGGTTTTTGCACTAAAATTATGGAGACACTATTTGTACGGTACGAAATGCGTGATTTGTACGGATCATAAAAGTTTGCAATATGTGTTCACGCAAAAGGAGTTGAATATGCGTCAACGAAGATGGTTAGAGTTGATTAAAGATTACGATTGTGAAATTCGATACCATCCCGGGAAGGCAAATGTGGTGGCCGATGCCTTAAGTAGAAAGGGAGATTCGGGGCGGGTACAATTTATGAGGATGGAAATTGTGTCGGATTTGGTGTCCCGGTTGAAGATTTCACAAATGGAGGCCTTGAAAGTTGAAAATTTGAAGGCCGAGGTTTTGATTAAGAGGAAGGATGTTTTGGAAGAAGATTCGCGGGGTTTGAAGATGTATCAATCTCGGGTTTGGGTACCGTTACTCGGGGGTTTGCGGGAATTGATTTTAGCCGAGGCTCACAACTCTCGGTTATCGGTTCACCCGGGTAGCACGAAGATGTATAATGATTTAAAGGCTCTTTATTGGTGGCCGACGATGAAGACCAACATTGCCCGTTATGTGGGCCAATGTCATATTTGTGCTCAAGTGAAGGCCGAACACCAAAACCCTATGGAACTTTAACCCAATCACCGATTACCGAGTGGAAGTGGGATCAGATTACTATGGATTTCGTGACCAAATTGCCGCGTACTCAAAGGGGTCACGATATGATTTGGGTTATAGTTGATCGGTTAACGAAGAGTGCTCATTTCTTGGCTACTAGTGAGACCTCCTCACTTAGTAGATTGGCGAAATTATACATTGATGAAGTGGTATCTCGACATGGTATTCCTATTTCTATCGTGTCCGATAGAGATCCCCGTTTTGCTTAAAATTTTTGGAATAGCTTGCAACGAGAATTGGGGACGCGGGTGAATTTGAGTACCGCGTATCATCCCCAAACCGATGGGCAATCGGAGAGAACGATACAAACACTTGAAGATATGTTGCGGGCTTGTGTGTTAGAGTACGGGGGGTCGTGGGATTCCCACCTACCGTTGATCGAATTTGCTTATAATAACTCGTACCACTCAAGTATTAAGATGCCGCCATACGAGATGTTGTATGGGCGTCGGTGCCGAACCCCGACGTGTTGGTTGGAAGCGGGTGAAAAACAATATGCGGGACCCGATATTGTTCAAATGACCGCGGATAAAGTTGCTATTGCTCGAGAAAAGTTGAAAGTCGCCCGTGACCGACAAAAGATGTATGCCGATCCGAGACGTAGACCCACTACATTCTCGGAAAATGAGATGGTTTATTTGAAGGTTTCACCTTTGAAGGGTGTCATCCGTTTTGGTAAACGAGGAAAGTTGGCCCCGACGTTTATTGGGCCGTTTCGTAATAGCAAGGTGGTGAATTCTCAATCGGTAACACTCGAGCTACCCCCGGAGTTGTCGGCAATACACAACACTTTTAATATTTGTTATTTGAGAAAGTGTAACATCGAAGACCCGAGCCAAATTCTCCCGGTACAAGAGTTGCGGGTTGATACGAAAAAGAGGTTGGTCGAGGAACCGGTGGAGTTATTAGACCGAAAGGTGACGAAATTGAGAAAGAAACAAATTCCTATGGTTTTGGTTAAGTGGAAGCACAGTTTGGGTGCGGATATGACATGGGAGACCGAGGCCGATATGCGGGAACGCTATCCCTCCTTATTTGATCGAGATGGGATTCCGGGGACGGAATCTTCTTAAGTGGGGGAGAGTTGTAACATCCCAAAACCCGGCCTAGTAGTTTATTGACCTTAAGGTATCTTATTAAATGATTATTTGATTAAATGCCTAGTTAAGTTAATTAGCCTGCTGTCTTTTGCGGTATTTTAACTAAGGGGTTAAAATACCCAACTTGTGATATATTTGGAATGAAAATGAGATTTTTATATTTTTAGATTCCTTGTTGAATTTCGTTTCCGGAAATGCTCTCGTTTTTAAAATTGGAGTCCGTTTGCTATTTTAAATAAATTAATTACGAAAGGGACTTTTCAGACGCATACTGTTAATTAAATGAAAAAGCCAACAAGGGGGTCCCACCCTTGCTTTGGCCGGCCTTTGGAGGGGGAAAAGAGGGGTCACCCTCTTTTGCTTTCTCACTTGTTCAAACTTGCCTTATCTACTATTTCATTGCCTTCTTCTTCCTCAAAATACTCTCATTGTTCTTGAGCTTGTTCTTGGTAAACTCTTGTGCTAGAATCCGAAATCTACCCTAGTGTTGGTAGAAAAGAAGCTTAGAAGTAAGTTGCACCTTCTCCTTGTCTCATTTTTTGTGTTCTTGAGTTATGTCTTGAACTAGGGTTTGTGTAGCTTGGTGTTTTGTTGGTGAATCTTGATATGGATGTTGTTTTATGTGTTTATACAAGCTTTTACATCATTTGTATGGTAGATTGTTGAAGGAATACAAGATTTGGTGAAAATCACCTTCAACCTCCATTAATGGTGGAAGTTGAAGGTGGGTTTTGACAAATCTTGGATTTCTTGATGTTTGAATGGATGGAATTGTTTATTAGGTTGTGAAATCATGATTGGTAAGTTATGGATGGTGAAAACCTAGTATCGATGATGGTGTGAATTGATCTAATTAGTGTTTGGGTCAAATAGTTAACTAGTGATTGTGCAAGTATGATACTTGCTATTGTGATAGTTATGAACTCAATAGAATTGCTAGTTTATGGTGAATTGCTAGTCTAGAAGTTGTGTGCTAGTTGATGGAATTGTAGAAGTAATTTAGTCATGTTCGGGTTTTTGGCCCGTTTGGATGAATTAGTGATAGAACAGTTTATATGGTGATAAATGACTAATTGGTGAATTGTATTTGTTATACAAGTTGGTGTTGTCATAAAATATGTATTTTATGAGCCTTAGGTTGCGGTTTGTTGAAATTATCGATTTTGACATTTCAGTGGATTGATCACTAACTCAGTATACTTGTTGACAGGAACCGGGAAGGATACTCAGTGATACTAGCTCACTGAGTTAAGGAACGAAAGTTGAAAGGTGAGTGGACTCAACCTACAACTCGGGTTTCGGTTTATATGTTGGTATTGGTATTTTAGTGAAAATGCAGGAAAATCACCAGACGGGCAAAGTTCACGCCATGAACTATACTTCCCGATCGGGAAGTAGCCCCAGAGAAGTTGGTTGTTTATCGCGATGTAGTTCACGATCGGAGTTCCCGACGCGAACTCTAGTTCGCGATCGTGAACTAGAGTTCGCGATTGGGAACTCTGTCGTGACGTTTTTCGCGGTGTTTTTCGTAGCTAGTCTACTCGTTATGTATGCCTAGTGTTAGGGAATACCATACATGACTATGTGCACATTCGGGACGAGGTCAGTGTCGGATGGATAATGGCTGGGCATAGTGTATCGACTAATAGGGTATCTGACCTTACCTGTATGCGTTACATGGTTAAGAGGAGGGAGTTGCCCGGGGTGTTGGATACAGCGCTATCGGTTACCGTGGTTTTGGCCGACCATGGTTTAAGGCCCGCAAAGCCGCCGATCCTCTCAATTAAGTGATTACCCAACCGGAGATGTTTTTATAACTTCCGTGTTTAAGTGATTAGTGTAGTTGGTAGTGTTAGGAATTCATTCACTTAGCTTTCGTGCTAATCCCTCCCTTATCGACATATTTCAGGTTGGATGGCTTGAACGGGTCGGACTTGGACGAGAAGTTTGACCATGCTTTAAATTGTTGTTTTTGTAATTGAGCCGTGTTTCGTAATACCCTCTTTTTAACTAACTCTTAGTTTGTAATATTTGTGGGACCATGGTTTGTAAACTTAACACTTTTAGGAACCTAACCGTATGCTTCCGTAACCTTAGATTAATACTTAATTGGATATTAAAAAAAAATGGTTTCAAAAATACGGTGTTACAGTCATCGGTTGTGACACTCGACAGTTTCAACAGATGAGGCTCGAGTGTCACAATTCTTACAAACTATGACTACCTTTTCGTAATTCGTTTATTTTTTATATTTTATTTTAAAAAGCAAAATAATTCATTCAAACCCGGAAAAGAAGTACAATGAAGCTATCAAGATGGCCTGTTTGTACATTGTACATGACCATATTGACAAATTATAATTATTTTATTTGTAAATGATAAATATTTTAAAGTATTTGCATAATTTAAGGAACTCGTGGTACCTAAAAAGATGGGAATATTTTGTTTGGATGAAAAATACATGATATACAACTCCACTTAAAACAGGGTAATATATTGACATGGAAAGGAGTGGACTGTAATTTTGTTCGATGAAGATTGGCTTTTACTACCAACATGTGATTGCAGCAGGATATGTATTTAAGCTACCCGTTGTCACCAACCAGTCATATTAAGCTTCTCTGGTTTTATTAATAATCACATTTATTCCCAATTTAAGGGTTGCTGATGTAAATACATAATATTTTAATTATAAAGTAAATATGATTAGTTGATTCTAACAATTTTTTTTTTTTGAAAAATATGTTAAAAACGGAATTGTAGTTACCAAATGGATATTATTGGGCTGATTCATATCTAATAAATATAATATTTTCTTGTATATTTTTGGCAAAATGCATTTTAATATTTATACTTGGTTGACTAGATCACTACTACAATGAAGTATTAAATGTAAAATATGGAACCCTGTACTAGTGAAAATGGTCAATATATATGTCTCACTAATTTTATCGCGTTTTTCTTATATGTACCTCCCTTATAACTTTTGATCAACTACAAAATAAGTTCATCTCAATACATTGAAACCATAGGCAAATCAAGTGAGAATTGAAGACCAGATTTGCGATCATGGCACTAAATGTCTAAATTGAAATTTTTTATAAGTTCAGGATACCATAATATACTTTTAATAGTTCAGGGTAGTAGATGACACACTCAATCAAGTTTACGGTATTAAAATATATTTTGTTCTACAATATTAAAAACCGTCTTTATTGGAACCTTTAATAAAAGGGAAAATGTTCACCATTATTTTTTTTAAACGACAGTGTTTTTAATTATATGGTTGAATAGGTATAGACGTATAGTTATAGTTCCTATTATATTGTTTGGTTTGGTGGCCATGATACACCATCAAACGAATGATTCAATAAAATAGTTCAACCTTAACTGAATATGAGCAATAACCAACGGAAAATGTCTACCTATGAACGGAAATCTCCACAAAGATACCTTGTTTGTTTATTCTGTACTTATAGTCTTATACAGAAAATTTCTTCTAAAAAATACCAAGTTCCTTTAAATTTTGTTGGCACTCCATCCACTTCAAAACAACATAAACACTCTATTCCATCTATATTAAGTTATTCATCCATCCAACAATCTCATTCTTAAACCAAGTTCGAGTTCGTTGCAAGTTTCTTGAGTTCCGGTTATTTTAATCCTAGAGAAGATGAGATAACATGAGATAGTGAATCTTTATTATAACATGAGATAGTGAATCTTTATTATAACGTGACAATCATTTAACGTGACAATCATTTACAGGAGATCAAAGTTTAAAACCTTTGTAAGTGTATACTTTATGATGGTAAGATAAAAGTTCAAAAATAGTGACGAGGATAACAGTTAAGCATCGTACTTTAGAGCCAAATGTCCGACTTTCTTCGAGTGGTTTGAACATATATGGATCCATCTCCTTTTACCTGATATATATGACTATGATATGTTAAGAGTAATATGATTTATAAAAGGTATTCTACTTTCAATCTTATTAATCTAATGCTAAAATGCTTTTTAATGCCTTAACTTAGTTGACTGAGTTTCCTACTATCCTAGACTATTAAATATGTTGTATGATACCTTAAACCTGATAAAATTGTCGATTTAGTATATTGATTCACTAATCCGATCTTATTTTTCTTACTTGACATACTTTCGTTTAAAATTTTTACGGATTAAAAAATATACGTTCATCTCAATATATTGATATTAGAAGCGAATCATGTGAGAAAATAAGATTAACTTAGTGAGTCAATGTACTAAATCGACCATTTTATTAAACTCAAGGTACCACAACACACTTTAAATAGTTAAAGGCAGTGGAAAATCTTATAAGTCAAGCATATCGTATAAAAATACATTTTGACCCTTAATTTAAAAGGCTTGATTTTTACACTCAATATAGATGTATAATTTATTGTAAAACTTATATTATGTTCCATTAATTAATAATATCGAATATATACTGAAATCTAAAGTACAAGCGAGTGATTCTCATAGTGCAATATAAGCAGCGGCTATCAGTGTACTCCTACCAGTAGCATTAACACCGCCACCGCCACCGCCACCACCACCACCACTCGCGGCTTTACGAACCGTCGGCCGTCGCCTCGTACTCCGGTACCACCATTATATTAAAATACGGTGGCGCACATCACATGACCACCTCACTCTCTCTCCTCCATGCTTAACACACAAATTAACACACACTCACACACGCATACATCATTACCAAATCCCCTCTTTCACTGTGTGCAGTTTGATCTTAACTTGTGAAGTGAACAATGTGTGTGTTCTTCATTACACTATCTACTTAGGTTTCCGAAAATAGATTCAGCAACTTTTTTTTCATTATTCAATGCTCGCACCTTCCTCAATCTCCGCCATTAACGTTTTCGGAACGGTTTGTTTATTTAATTACTACGCGAAAACCGCTCTAATTCAGTTCAAATGTATGTATGTTTAGTATAGTTTACCTTTTCTCTGATCGAGTTTTTGTGATGGAAACAATTGATTGAATCTGAATCGAATCTAATTTGAAGACGAGTGTTCGGATCGGAAATTAGAAATCGAAATCGGATATGTTGACTTGTATTGCTTGTTCGAAGCAGCTCAACAATGGATCTCTTCACGAACAGGAAGAAAACGACGCCGTTGCTACACCTACCACCAAGCCAGCCATTAAAGCTCTCACATCTCAGGTAAAAACACTGTCATTTTCTTCGATTTGTTAAACAAATTTGTGATGATCGATTGTTTCGTGTGAAGTTTTTCATTATTAACTGTACCGTAAATGTGATTTATTAGATCAAAGATATGGCGGTGAAAGCATCTGGAGCGTATAAGAACTGTAAGCCATGCTCCGGATCAAATCACAACCATAAGAATGACGATTATGCGGACTCTGAAGGCGGTTCAATTTCCGATAGATTTCACTGCGGGTACCAAAGGACTTGTAATTCTACACCTAGGGTTTGGGGGAAGGAAATGGAGGCCAGATTGAAGGGGCTTAATTCAAGCGGTGGGAGCACTCCAGCATCATATAGTGATCGAATTGAATCGGTTAAGTTCATAGAGGAAGATGAGCTCAAAGAATGGGTTGCTCAGGTTGAACCAGGGGTCTTAATCACGTTTCATTCCTTGCCTCAAGGTGGCAATGATCTCAAACGTATTCGATTCAGGTATGGATTCTTATTTGATCTGTTATTTTGTTGTAGCAATGTTTTTTTTCTGTTTGTATGTTGGTATGTATTATTTCCTTAGTAAAGTCGAAATTTGAATTGGAGAATAGGTTGCATAGTGCCTGAAATTATGAAAGTGGCCCCCAATTGGGTGAGGGTTAACATCAGCAAGACCACTTATTCTTCACACATCACAAATGAATCCAAATTATATGAAGACAAATATGTAAATAGGGTAAAGACTCAAGTCTTTTGTTGGTCCAGTTGACAAAATTCATTTTATATGTTTATAAGCAATTAAAATGATATAAAACGATGGAATCCCGATTTATTGGAGAATTATTGTATCATAATTTTACAAGTATCCCTCGCGTTGGTTCATATACTACATAGTATAATGATTGGGGGAACAAATGCATATCTTTTCTGCTGTTGGCACCACATGGTGAACCACTTTTTAACATCGCCTTTTTAAAGCATATGTACCCCCCCCCCCCCCCACCCCCCCCCCCCCCACCACACACACACACACACACACAAACACACACAAAAAAGCCACATTTTGGAGAGCAAAAGTGTCATTTTTTGACAGCAACTGCAATTCCTTATGCTCTCTAGATGATGTTCTGAAGGGGACCCCCGACCCCCCTTCCTGCAGTTTACATAATTGGTTTTATATGGTCCAAAATAATGCAATGGGGGCAATATGGTCTTTTTCAAAAAAGTTATGAACACTCAGGGGACCATCCTGTTTTTTTTTTTTTTTTTTTTTTTTGTAATTTCAGGTGGTGTTTTTTGTTTTTATTTTCCAAAAGCTCATTTTATTATTAGATTTTGCCTGTGATTTTGCTATCTAGATAATCAAAACGAAATGTGTATTGATTTCTCAATATGTGACGGAAAAATAACTCACACTTTATGGTATTTTTACATAAATATGTCTGCATAAAACGATATCTTCAAATCCATAAACAACGTTTTAATTAAATTTATGTTTTTAGCCGTGAAATGTTCAACAAAAGGCAAGCTCAAAGGTGGTGGGCTGAGAACTGTGATAAAGTTATGGAGTTATATAATGTTCATCATTTTAATCATCAAGGTGTACCACTACCCGCTCCACCAAAATCCCAAGACCAGGTTTAGCCTTTATATAATCATCTATTTATTATTAATAACAGATTATAATCCAACTTTATAGATTAAACAGTAGGAGGGTAATTGTTTGATCCATTTGACCCGTTATCAATAAAATGCAAAAAAAAAAAAATTATACGTCAAAATGCATATTAGTATCTTGAACTTGTGTGACTAGGTCTTCTACTACCCTGAATTATTAAAGATGCATCATGGTACCCTAAACTGGACAAAATGGTTGATTTAATACCCTGACTCACTAATTTTGTCGTGCTTTCTTAATTGACTTTACTTTCGTTGCAACTTTTGACAGACTAAAAAAAGTTGATGACGTTTGAAAACTAGACCAAATTAGCCAGTCGGGGGTACTAAATCGACCATTTTGTCAAGTTCAGGTACCATGTTGCACTTTTAATAATTCAAGGTAGTAGAAGACCTAATCAGCCAAATTTAGGGTACTAAAATGCATTTGGCCTTTTTTATATCCTGCAGATTTCAAAAACCGAGTCTTGTGAGAACAGACCGGTGACACCACCACTCAGCAAGGAGCCCGTGACTCGGAATTTCTACCCGAAGCAAACCCGTAACGAGTCTAGCGGGCCCGCATCAACGCCCGCTTTATCAAGCATAAGCGGGCCGAAAACCGAAACATCATCACAAGCTTCTTCTGCAAGGAGTAGTTCATTAAGAGATGATGGTGATCACTCGGGAGAACTTTCTATGAGCAATGCAAGTGATGTGGAAACCGAATGGGTTGAGCAAGATGAGCCAGGTGTCTATATCACCATCAGAGCACTGCCAGGTGGCAATCGTGAACTCAGACGTGTTCGGTTCAGGTATAAAAAAACAATTATTTATTCGTTTAGATTATAGTTTTGGTGAAATGGATTAATGTTTGTTTGTTTTTGTAGTCGGGAGAAGTTTGGTGAAATGAATGCGAGGGTGTGGTGGGAGCAAAACAGAGGTAGAATTCAAGAACAGTACTTGTGATAATAATTTGGAAATTATTTGCTTTTTTAGGTTTTTTATTAGGTGGTTAATTCCGAACTCGATTATAGAATTTTTGTAGTGATTTTGTGGTTCTTTTCTTAAGATGTGACAACATCTTGGGTGAATATAACGAGTCACCGTTCATTTTAATAGCACAGCAAATTATGTGCTGGATTTAAGCTTTGATTATTTATTTTTTTATTTCGTAACGAATTTATTGTTTTCTTTATAACAAGATTTAGATGTGTGATTCAAGGTGATCATTAATTAATAACCTCTTACATGAATATCATTATCTGAACAATTTTATTATCAGATAATAAGAATCTAATCACTTTGTGAAACTAATAATCACTTTATACACACCACATGCCCACATTCAAGTAAATATGCCAGAATGGGCTTCTTTGACCACATTATTTATTGCATGGATTTAAAATGGGCTTTCTGAAATGCGTCTATCCCCATTTAGATAGAGAATAACCAAATAAACCTTCTACTATACAATTCCTCAAAGGGCTTTATATATGCACATGAAATATAAGGGTAAGCTATTTAGTAGAGATTTAATAATCAATGAAGAAAAGTCGGTTTGGTATCATTAACAAAGCCATCAAACGAATCTAGCTCCTGATGACCTAACTTAATCACATGCGCCATAATTATAATCGTTAACAATGATTAGCCGCATTTGATTATTTTATTGTAACATTCCACAACTATGTTATCCTCTTGTATAATTTGCAATTTAAATTATTTTCTCGACGACTTGTAATAGTAGAAGAAATGTAATATAAAGAATCATTATTTCTTAGTGTCACTACATTTAGTTGTGTTGATTCTTATTGTGAGATGCATAAAGTTTAATAAAGGACTATGAAACTAACGAAAATAATGTATTAGATATTGCTTTCTACTAAATATTTCTACTTGTATTCCTACTAATTTGATCAATATAAGTGCCTAAATCAAAAAATGAGATTATGAAAGAGAATTGGTGGATTTTGTACGTGATAAACATTTTACAGGTAAGAAGATAAATGATACTAGTATTTAGTAGGAATCAATACAACACAAATCATTTACAAAGGGAAGGAGTAAGCTTTACTCGCTTATACAAACATCCATCAGTGGGAGAAAGCCCGAAGACTGGTTTTTCCAAAAAAGTAGAAACAATATGACACAGTTTTTCTTTATGAAGTTAGTATAAATGACAGTAGCCGGTGTTGGACATTACCCTCAAACATGGGAACACATTTATTCAAAATTTACAAACATATTGTTACGCATTTATGAATTCCTTCAATGTCAAATGCATCTTTCATACGGTATGATAAACTGAATTTGTATCTACCAAAGGAGACAAAACTAACCCCACACGACACCCACCACAAGAGTGGAGAATTCGATCCCCATTCTCTCGCATTGAAGGAACATCTCGACAATGATTGCCTACTTAGTTGGCATTCATATTTGGTCAATTACGTTATGATTGGTAACATACTAGCAAATTGCTTAACTTGTAATTAACTCCAATTTGCTTAACTAATGGAGGTTCACTTATCGTATTTCCATCGCTCAAAACTATTTAGGTCGTTGTTAATAATTTCTTGTTTTTCTTCACAACGAGAAAAAGAGTTGGTTGTGCACCTCGGGGCCCCTAACAATCTCTACCACAACCAACATGGGAGGTAAATGGTAGGGGCCGCAATTTCCGCCACGAGCCTAAATCCGGCACAAACCTGACACGGAAATAATCAGGGTTGGGTTGAGCTTAAATGAGTTTGGGTAAGAAACACGTCTACTTGTCCGACCCCTTTATAAACCGGGTTGTGTTTGGATTGGCTTAGTATAAGCGGGTCGACCCATCAACCCGTTAAGTTTTATAAAGTTTTTTTTAAATGATGTAAATACTATAAAATCTTCTATATTTTGCCTAAAACATCTCTGAATCTTTGTTTCACTTTTAAATTCCTCATAATTAGCCTTATATTTCAGTCTATTTTTTATTTTCTAACACGTTAACCTGGTTCTGACTCGCTACTCCATTTAACCAACCAACTGTTAAGTTATATGGTCAGACGGGTCATGTTTGGTTTACCATGGTTTAATTGTGTCAGGGTAGGGATGAATTTTATAACCTGAAGTTCTAAACAGGTCAAGTTTGGTTTGACTGATTCCAAATAATCAACCTATCAACTTGAACACGGTAACCCAATACCAGATTGCCACCAATGTCCTTGGAACATCGAATGTGATATCCATACTTAACTTGACACCATGTTCATGGATCACCCACAGCCTTATAGTTAAGGCAAGCACACATTGATTTCTTTATAGGGGAATCGATTTTCTAGAGTGTTGAAATGGGCACCACTTATACGTGTCATCTTTTAGGAAGCCAAAATGAATAAAAAGTGGTAGCATTACGACATCGTGCTATTTGGGATGTGTCCTAATCGAGCCTAGCTACAACATGTGACCAGTTTGTTTACCTCGTGATAAGATTTGTTGTTTTGTCCTTTTGGGTTTGGTATATTAATTAGTAATGGTAAGTATAGCCGATACCCAACAGTTCCGATCAGAATCAGAACTTTTAATAATAGTTCCTCAATTTTTGGAATCGGAATCAGAACCTTTAGTTCCGGTGTCGGTTCCGGTTACACTGCCTTTAAAATCGTAAAATTAAAATAATATGTAATGCTTAAAAATTATTCAATTTTGATCACTTTATCTATTAATCTTTGAATTATCAGAATTTTTAAATATTTAAATACATGATTGTCTAATTATTATATTAAACACTATATTTACACTAATTAATGGCTAAACTCATTCAAAATTACACTAAATTTCTCATATTGCTAAATTTGGGCATTGAATTCTCATATATATATAATATTTTAATAAATATAGACCGAATAATTGCCGGTTTTGGTTACCCGGCGGTTACCGGTTCCTACATTTTGAGAAACCAGAACCTCTTAGGGCGGTTTCATGATTTTAGGAACTGGAACCGATGGTTTAAAGTGATTCAGGTTCCAATTCTGGTTATCCGCCTTTTCGGTCCATCTTTACTAGCTAGTAGCTTACAAAGTCTGAAAGATCAAACTCAGGTAGGCGTTCATACGTTGACTATTGATAAAGATAGAAAACAAAGAGTTATAAATCAAGATGAAGCAAAGTAATGGCCATTAATATATAGAATTAGACTAAGATTTTTATTATTTTTCGATGATATATGTTAGTCTAATTCTTAGTTCGGAAAAAGAACAAAACTTTATACTTGTTTGAGACGAAAACCTCTTCATAATCAAATATCCATTTCTTTTATAAAGCCTTAAAATGTTTACGGATAATAGAGATGCGTTTATAAAGTTAAAAAAATACTACTATTAATATAACATGAAAAAAACATAATATACTATCGGAGATGCCAAATACGATGATTTTATAAGAAGCCGTAAATTATAAGGTAAAGGAACACATGGAACTTTGAGTGTGTCTTATTTGCGCAACTTTTTAGACTGTGCCTTGCATCCAGCATCGCTCGTAAGTTTTATGTTTAGTGAATTAACAGATTATATTATGATTGATTTATTGTTAACTAACATTGAATATAAAAATAAAATAAGAAATAATATTAGTTCCTACTAAATCTTCATGCATTATCATTATATTCATAAGATGATTGACAAGTGAATTCCATTCATTCTTTTTTTTTTAGTTTCATTATTTGATTTTAACAATTATATTAATCAAATGAATATGAAAATAAGTAAGAAATCGAGAAAAAAAAATTCACTTTTCTGATAAAACTATCAATATAAAAACTTGTACACGGCTCTCATGCATACCTGTCAATTATTAATCAATATATTCCGTTTAACTTTAGAAGTACATAATAGGGGTGTGAAATGTGAATGCACTATTATTAGGCATATTAAAACTGGCATATGTTATAAAGTAACACAAAGGCAGAAAGTTCTTATGATTCACAGTATACAATTAATAATTCTACTTCTACAAAATAGAAGTATGAAAAATAAGAACTCCATTTTGAATTACTTAAAACGCAAATAATTAATTAGTCCATATTCCTTTTGCAAAATACTCATTTTAGATTATTTTGTGTGTGAATACCATGATTTTTTGATGAATAAGACAATATATAAACTTGTAATTAAATTAATTCTATACCTATACTTTGATTCCTTGACATTTGGTAATTGTTGTGGATTTTATTCACAATTAAATTAAATATTATGATAATCACAGTTAAGACTGTGATAAGACATGTGTTAAAAAGTTATACATATATTTATAATAAACTTCTTAATTTTAAGAATTACCCTTCCAATAATATACAACTTTTTATACACTTTATAATAATCCTAAAAATTGTTATTATTAAAAGGGTGTTTGAAATTGTTTATTGAAAATTAATTATTCGTTTTGAAAAAGAATAATCAGATAATCAGCGGTTACAAAATGTGACTATGAAAAATAATGGTTGGATTTGATTATGCTGTTTGAAATCAAAATAATCAGACAATCAATTTTTAGTATTTGACAAATTTGATTATTTGTGTAGTTAATAATTAAAATTTAAATAATCAGTTTTCAAAACGCAATAAGCACCTACCAATTTACTTTTTCAAAACTCTATTTTGGACCCTCCAAATGCAAATAAATAATCATTTCATAATTTTTACCAAATACTAATTTTTGATTATTTACATTTTCAAAATGCAATAATCGCAATCCCAAACACCTTCTAGACCCCTCAAATTAAACCCTCATCTAGGGGTGTGCATGGGGCGGTTTGGGCCGGTTTTAGGCTCAAACCGAACCGAATCCGCTAATTTCGGTTTTAGGATTTTCAAACCCAATGGTTTCGGTTTCTATCGGTTTCGGTTTTAACGGTTTTTAGCCCTTAACGGTTCGGTTTCGGTTTTAAAACCGAATCCACTTGTTTTAAATATAATTATATAATTTCATGTACTAATCTTCATTTTTTTTTAAATTGCAAACAAATTTCAACAATGAAAATCATATTTAGCCCAAAATTTAAACTATTAAAGTATTTTGTAGTATTTAATAACAATATAAACATTAATAAACCGTAGTAGATGAACTTTCAAATATTTAAATGTGTCGACTTTTATTTAATAACTATAAATTAAAAAATATATATATAATATATTAAATATTAGCGGGGCGGTTTCTTAATGGGGCGGTTTGTAGTTAAAACCGAAACCGAACCGAATCCGTCGGTTTTCAAAAATTCAAAACCGAACCATCGATTTGGAAATGGTTTCGGTTTTAACGGTTTGATTTTATCGATTTGGTTTTATCGGTTTTAACAATTTGGTTTCGATTTTTCGGTTTATATGCTCATCCCTACCCTCATCATTGAGGCACCCCACCCCCACCCACTACAAAACCACGATACCTTCTCCCTCTGTTTCTCCCTCTTCCCTCTCTCTCGACACTCCATGTTCTTCACCTGATTAATTTCTTACGATTTTGACTCCAATTCAAAGTTCTAACAACACAATCTGAAGAATGTCTTTCAGATTTTTCTTCCTTTTTCCAACCAGATCCAAACTTCGCGATGAAGAACGGAAAAAGGAGCGATAAATCATAAATAGACCACAATTTTCATCACTTTGCAACTAAACTTTTTTCATATCAGAAGCTAATTATCACCATATTGAAGCTCACCTGCTTCTGCTGGTACTTTAATTTTGAAAAGTTGAAAGGAATTGCCGATAAATTGAGATGTCTACGACGGTGATGAGCGATACGATGGTGATGCCTGCAACGGAATCGACAAAATTGCTACCGGAGGAGACTACGGAAGTAGAGTTTGTGAAGTGCGATTGCTGCGGATTAACGGAAGAATGTACGCCGGCGTACATACAACGGATTCGCGAACGGTATCAAGGAAAATGGATCTGCGGATTATGCAGCGAGGCGGTGAAAGACGAGATCGTGCGGAGCGAGAGGATGATTAGCACCGATGAGGCGATGGCGCGTCACATGACGTTTTGTAGATCGCCGATTTCATCAGGTTCGCCGGCTGATCCGACTGTGAGTTTAATTGCCGCCGTGAGACAAGTTCTCAGGCGAAGTTTGTATTCACCGAGTTCAGTTAGGTCGCTGCCTTGTAGTCCGGTGACGAAGAATTCTGAGAGTGGCGGAATTACTCGATCGGAGAGCTGTATTCCGAATCTTACGGTTTTGTGTCATGAATTAGACGATGATTGCGAACGATGAGACCAGATGCAATACGATTAAACGCTAGACTGAATGAGAAAATCTGTTTTGTTCTAATTCAAACTCCATATTCATAAGTTTATGATTATCAATTTCCATGGATCGATTGCTTTTCAGGATTGAATGGCTATCATCTTTGGATACATAATAATATTAAATAATGTCTTGATCGGTTAATTAACATTTTAGCTAACTTACATATTAATTACCAGGGTAACTAATAATGTGAATCTTGATAGATTTTTATTAATATATCGCTTTTGTTAAACTACAACATTCGTGGCAGTTTTAAGTATGAACTACATGAGTTTGATAACATGAAGCTTCATGAAACAATATA
This sequence comes from Calendula officinalis, assembly GCA_963853835.1. Classification (NCBI taxonomy): domain Eukaryota; kingdom Viridiplantae; phylum Streptophyta; class Magnoliopsida; order Asterales; family Asteraceae; genus Calendula; species Calendula officinalis. Next base: position 42,223,598 of record OY970823.1, on the reverse strand, counting down.
TGGCAAGCTTCATAATACAAATACGAAAGAATATATCATTTTTCTATAGTTACAAGTTACAAGAGAGAAATTGAGGTTTGCAAATGCAACATGTACGACCTTATATGGGCACCACCTTTTTATTGCTTCAATTTTGTAGCATCCGGTGACAACCTAGCAGTAATAATGGTTTAGCAGTAATAGTGTCACATCTTCAATCTCTTTCTTAGGTAAACATTTACCAGATGGCCAAGAGAGTGTTCAGAAATAACAATGACAATGATTAGATTGCGTATATTACGAGCAAAACTCGGTTATACAAAGGAGTCTTATAACTGAAATACATTTTAGAAAAATTGGGCTCCTTATTGTGAATATAACTCCAATTTAAAAACCACCAAGTAGCTTGGGCCTTAATATATCCTAGGGATTTGTTCGGTTTCGGAATCGGACCGAACGCATAGGAACCAAAAAATCCGAAATCGAAAAAGAAAAAAAAAAGAACCGAGAACCGAACCGAAATAATGTTTCCGGACCCGTACGGTTATTTTGGGTTTAGAACCGAAAACGATATCATCAACATAAACCACATCTTGAGTTACAATCGAAATTGTCAAATCTGGATTCTAGAACAGAAAAAACCAAAACCGAAAAACTAAGAACCGAAAAACCGAGAATAGAAAAAGACAAAAAAGGGGAACTTAAAACCCCGTCTGAAAACCGAAAATCGGATCCAAACAGTTCTGGTTCAGTTCCGATTCAAGTTTGTTTTTTTTTTTTCTTGTTAAAATGCACACCACTATATAACCTATCCTTGAAAAGATTTTACAACAACTGAAAATTGACACAATACTCACCAGGAGTCCATGACACAATATTCACCATGTGAGCTGAAATTGGACACATTTTTTAGTCGTGACTATAACTGCAACTAGAAAAAGAAAACTTTAAAACTATCTCTATTAGCAATCCAACTCAACTTAACTTTTTCACTAAAAAATAATATCTCTCTCTTCCACCTACACAACTCAACCCAACCTTATTTTCCACACACATTAACAACCCAACCCAACTTAAATTTTTATTACTTATTAAAATCAAAACAACCAATTACAAAATTCCACTTCATGTTGTGATATATATTCTGTCACAATATAAAATTTAACCAAATAACCTTATGAAATGCACTAACCTGAAATTTGACGAAGATGAAGAACGCACCGCACGGAATGAGGATTCCTGTCCTTAAAGGTTTATACGTGCTTTATATGCTGCAAGCCTCAAACGTATACACCTAGGATTTGATGCAGTTGGACGGTATGTTTCTACAGCATGAAAAACCGAACAACACAAAGTCGAGTACTTGGAAACAAGAAGAATCGTAACTGGAAGAGGGAGAGAGTATTCTGTGTTTTTGGTGTGTCCAAAATGATCTACTCGAGTCCCTTTTTATAGCCTAGCAGTGATACCCAAAGTGATAACTGTCGTCTTAATGTGGAGACATAAAACCGTAATAAATAGTCAAGCAAAACGTCTTAGAGTATCAATGCATGGAATAAAAACGTATTCGGTAGTCAAAAAACGGACAGGAGTATTAACAGCGTTTAATTCCCCGAACGTTACAACTTTTCACAGAATCGGCCAAAAAGAAAATCGCGCCATTTCGCGTCATTTATTAAGATATGAAATAAAATCGCGCGTGTGGGTTTAGCCATTCATCCTCCACTAAAGTCTTTGTAACCTTAAGATATGAAAGACATTATAAACCCACAATTAATTCTTCCTCCCACCAATGTGGGAACTTGCCAACTTGCAATTTATTAATTAATACTTCTAGTTAATTAATAATATTTCCAACAATCCCCCACCAAGTTGGAAAGTTTCCTTTCGTTCAGACAGATGCTGTCACATGGGTGTCACGAAGATTAAACCCATATATAATGTGAGCAAACAAGAAGAGGCTGATTCAGTGGTATCCTAATAGGTTTAAACCAAGAACCTTAATAGCCTCATCGGTTTACCCCCACACAACATATGTCATCTTTGTGTTCTCTCTGAGCACTAATATGGCCATGTGCTAAAATCCTTTTCATGACCCTTTAGAAGACAAACCAACAGTCTTCATTTGAGGCGGCACCACCTCTAGATCATATAGGCAAAATTTTACAACATCTTCGTTGCTTAGATGTCTCCAAAATTTTGTTAAGAGTATTAACTCATCCTCGTTCTCGGCAACGACGTACTATGATCTGAGGTGCGAAGATCAAGATATCTTTTTTATGACTTCCATTCCACTTATCGATCCCGGCATGCTACGGGTTGTTTCATGCCATAAATAAACTCGAACACTCAAGAAATCTGTTGGGCAGGCGGATTCACATCTCTTACAACCAACACAATCCTCTGTTCTTGGAGCAGAAGCTATTTGTTTGGCTTGACTTCCTCCTTTTTTTTATCCGCAGGAGGTTCAATTCAGGTTGCTGTTCAAATGAGTGAAGTTATTGTTTGAAACCTTTCCTAATCGACCTTCCGTTATTTGATCTTTTTATGGATCTTCTTATCTTATTAACCTCACATGGATCTATCTTTGACTGATAGTACCTTCTATCGTTAGTAATTTCGTTATTACCCATTAAACTTGAAAATAGGAGCACTAAGTTCAAGTTGGGTTTCCATTACTAACGATTCTAGTTTGGTTTTAGACCCATGACTCTCGTGGTAGATGTTACCAAATCTCTCGTCAGAGGTTTGGTAAAGGGATCTGCCAAGTTCTTCGATGTCTTGACATAAACAACTTTGATGGTACCACTTTCAATTAGTTGTCTCACAGAATGATGACGAAGACCTACGTGTCTCGTCTTCCCATTATACACAGAATTATATACTTTAGACAGTGTGGCCTCACTGTCACAGTACATGGGAATTGATGGCATTGGAGTATCCCACAAACGAATATCCAAAAGCAGATCTCTAATCCACTCAGCCTCTTTGCCTGCAGCGGCTAGAGCAATAAGCTCAGCTTCCATCGTTGAGTGAGCTATACATGACTGTTTCTTGCTCGCCCAAGAAATAGCCCCACCAGCTAGTGTATAAATCCATCTACTTGTGGATTTAGAATCACTCCTGTTATCAATCCAGCTGGCATCTGAATACCCTTCAAGTATACTAGATTTTGACGTATAAGTCAACTCAAGATTACTAGTCCTTTTTAGGTATCCTAGTACTCTTCCCACTGCCTTCCAGTGCTCTGTACCGGGGTTGACAGTATATTGACTTAGCTTGCTTACTGCAAAAGCAATGTCAGGTCTAGTGCAATGTGTAGCATACATCATGCTTCCAATTGCACTAGCATATTCTAGTTGAGCCACTGCTCTACCTGAGTTCACTTCAAGTTTTACACTAGAATCGAAAGGAGTGTTAAATTCCTTTAAATTCAAGTGTTGAAACTTTGTCAAAATTTTCTCTATGTAATGAGATTGACTTAGAGAAATTTGACTATCTGTCCTTTTAACCTTAATACCAAGAATGGTATCTACTTCCCCTAAATCTTTCATCTTAAAGTTCGAGGATAGGTATTTCTTTGTATCAAGAATGCCTTTCAGGTGAGTGCCAATGATTAACATATCATCAACATAAAGACAGATAACTACAGTGTATTCAGGTGTGCATTTAGTGTAGATACATCTATCAACACTATTATGCTTAAAACCGAATGCAGATACAGTGGTGTCAAACCTCTCATGCCACTGCTTTGGAGCCTGCTTCAATCCGTACAGTGATTTAATAAGTCTACACACTTTGTTTTCCTGTCCGGATACTATGAAGCCTTCAGGTTGCTCCAAGTATATCTCCTCCTTGAGATATCCATTTAGAAAGGCTGTCTTTACATCCATTTGATGAATGTACAATCCTTTCAATGCTGAGATTGCTATCAGAGTTCTAATTGAACTTATTCTAGCAACCGGTGCATATGTATCGAAATAATCAATACCTTCTCTTTGCCTATAACCTTTAGCGACTAATCTTGCTTTATAGGCAGATATTGATCCATCTGGATGATACTTCCTCTTGAAGATCCATTTAGAACCTATGGGTCTCTTTCCCTTGGGAAGATCAGCTAACTCCCAAGTTCTATTTCCCATAATTGAATCCATTTCATCATTAATGGCATCCTTCCAGAAAGGAGCATCTCTCGATGTCATGGCTTCAGAAAAAGTCTTAGGATCATCATCTAAATTAATAGCTAAAATGACCCTTCTCGTCACCTTAGATTGAGATCCTTCAATCAAGTATGATAGAAAATCGTCTCCAAAATTCTTTTCCTTTCTCACCCTTGTACTTCTCCTTGGTTCTTCTAAAACAGAAGAAGGTGTTTCTTCTATATTAGAAGAAGGTGTAATAATCTCTCGAGAAGTACTGGGTGCTGGAATGGGATTAGAGGTAGAATTTGAGTTTTCATCATCTCCTATTAGCTTATCCTCGAAGAACTCCACATCTCTGGATTCTACGACGAAACCTGATTCACTATCCAACAATCGGTATGCCTTGCTATTCTGAGCATATCCAATGAATATACTTTTCATAGCTCGAGCTCCCAACTTGGATCGTTTAGGATCAGGTGTACGATAATAAGCTAAACACCCCCACACTCTTAGATAATCTAAGTTAGGTTTTCTACCTTTCCATAACTCATAGGGACTGGAGGGAATCACACGACTAGTGATTCTGTTGTGCACATAACATGCAGTCAACAATGCTTCCCCCCACAGATTGTGTGGCAAACCCGAATGATTCAACATACAATTTACCATCTCAACAAGGGTTCTATTCTTTCTTTCTGCCAAACCATTTTGTTGGGGAGTATAGGGTGAGGTTCTTTCATGCTTGATACCATTCTCTTCACAGAATGTATCAAACTCATGATTAAAGTATTCTCCGCCTCTGTCCGAGCGAAGAATCTTAATATGTTTTTCATGTTGATTTTCAACCTCGGCCTTATATAGTTTAAATGCATTAAAAGCTTCATCTTTTGTATGCAATAAATAAACATATAGGTATCGGCTCGAGTCATCACAAAAGGTTATAAAATATCTCTTTCCTCCACGAGTGAGTATACCATTCAGTTCACAAATATCCGAATGTATTAATTCTAGTAATGTTGTATTTCTCTTAACGCTTGGAAAAGGTTTCTTTATAAACTTTGATTTTACACAAGTTTCACATTTGTCAAAATCTTTATTATTTAATTTTAACAAGCCTTTAGTTTGCATTTTTTCAATATTTTTAATATTAGTGTGAGCTAAACGTTTATGCCATAAAGAAATTGAACAAGCAATATAATCAGAAAACATTATTTCATTAAGTTCATAACCAACAACATTACTAGTGGTACCGTCACTATCACTTGCGGTACCATCACTCTCACTCTCAGAAAAATCAACATTCAAAACAGAATCACCATAATGGTGACTACTACCCACATCCCCCTCAAACAATTCAAGCCGATACATACCACGCGTATTAACGGCTTGTCCCACATACACCCCATCTTTATAAAACAAGGTTCTACCACCCTCAATCACCAACTTGAAACCATTATCATCAAACTTGGCCGCCGACACAAGTCCTTTTGACACTCCCGGCACATGCAACACATCACGAAGGGTGACCATACTTCCATTACGGAAAGTTAGCAACACCGTGCCAATACCTTGAACACGCACCCTGTGGCCATCAGCACACGCCACCACCATTCCTTCACGAACCGGGCCATAAGTTTGGAAGCTGCTACGATTCCCACAAACATGAATCGTAGCTCCAGAATCAAGAAACCATCCACGAGCTGCTATCACACGAGTCAATGTGGAAATCATGTTTGATTCCCCAAGATCCACATTGGCAATCAAGTGAGTTAGATCCGCAACAGCATTTGCGGATCCACCAACGGGCCCCGATTTCCGTAGTGGACATTCTCGTGCATAATGCCCTGTTTCTCCACAAACATGGCACTTTCCTGTTTTCTTGGATTGATTGTTTTGATGATGATTATTATTAGGCCTCTTGAACTCCTTCCTTTTGGGTCCCATGTTCTTGTTCATTTTGAACCCTTTCTTGCCCTTGTACCCAGAACCCGAACCAGATGAAGAACCATGACCCCCACCTGACACGTGGTGAACACTCATTCCGACTTTACCCCTTTTGTCCCTGTTGCGAGTTTCCTCCTCAATACGGAGGTGTTTCAACAGGACATCCAAGGAGTAGTCCTCGGATTTATGCATCATTCTTTTGGAAAAGTCTTTCCAAGAAGGTGGTAACTTGCAAATGATTGCTCCAACCTGAAAAAGCTCGGGAAGATTAATATATAGAGAATTCAACTTATTCACTATCACCTGGAGTTCATGCACTTGCTCCATGATCGGCTTATCATCCACCATTTGAAACTCGAAGTATTTAGACACAAGATACTTGTTGGTACCTTCTTCATGTGCCTTATACTTGAGTTCAATAGCTTTCCACAACTCTATAGGATTTGTAATAGGAGCATACAAATCATATAGACGGTCGGATAACGAGTTCTTGATGTGTCCCAAGCATAAATGTTCGGACTCTCTACGCAGAGCCCTTTGCTTATCAAGATCAGCAATTGCTTGCACATCAGGGGCACCTCCTTTAGCAGGGACTGGATTAGCGGGAATTGGTGGCAATTCAGGATCCAACACAAAGCTTAGTTTAAGCACAGCTAGCATAAACAAGACTTTGTCAGCCCAACGAGTGTAGTTCTGGCCATCAAAACGATCAAGCTTGATGAATTCTTGATTCATCAAACGGAAGTTGGTGGAGGAGATTTCAGTATCCATTCTTTTTGCTGAAATTTGGCTAAGAGATTAGTCACAGAATATAATATAAATGTTATAAACCTTTAAGATTGTTGTGATATATATTCTGTCACAATATAAAATTTAACCAAATAACCTTATGAAATGCACTAACCTGAAATTTGACGAAGATGAAGAACGCACCGCACGGAATGAGGATTCCTGTCCTTAAAGGTTTATACGTGTTTTATATGCTGCAAGCCTCAAACGTATACACCCAGGATTTGATGCAGTTGGACGGTATGTTTCTACAGCATGAAAAACCGAACAACACAAAGTCGAGTACTTGGAAACAAGAAGAATCGTAACTGGAAGAGGGAGAGAGTATTCTGTGTTTTTGGTGTGTCCAAAATGATCTACTCGAGTCCCTTTTTATAGCCTAGCAGTGATACCCAAAGTGATAACTGTCGTCTTAATGTGGAGACATAAAACCGTAATAAATAGTCAAGCAAAACGTCTTAGAGTATCAATGCATGGAATAAAAACGTATTCGGTAGTCAAAAAACGGACAGGAGTATTAACAGCGTTTAATTCCCCGAACGTTACAACTTTTCACAGAATCGGCCAAAAAGAAAATCGCGCCATTTCGCGTCATTTATTAAGATATGAAATAAAATCGCGCGTGTGGGTTTAGCCATTCATCCTCCACTAAAGTCTTTGTAACCTTAAGATATGAAAGACATTATAAACCCACAATTAATTCTTCCTCCCACCAATGTGGGAACTTGCCAACTTGCAATTTATTAATTAATACTTCTAGTTAATTAATAATATTTCCAACACTTCACACTAAAAACAAAAGGAAAAAATAAAATAATGGGTGACCCTCATGTGACATTGGTCTCCTCCACCAACCTAGGTCACCTCTTTTGGTGACCCCTCTCTCTTTTTATTATTATTTTATTGAGTGACCCAACTCCAAACCATACCAATAAGAGTAGTCTAAGCAGCAGAGCAGGGCCTTAAAATAATTATCCTTGAAAAGATTTTATAACATCCACTAAAAACTTACCATTGTTTTTATAAACTTATAACAATTTCCATAATATTAATGATCTTCATTTATATAGTCAAACTTGTTGTGTTCAGGTCGTCTATTTTTGTGATTTTCTCACGGGCCACGAAAGTCATGTTATGTCTTGTCTATAATTATTATAAAAAGCATCTACCACCACATGAATAATTAAGAGCTTGTGAGTTGTGATGGGTCCAATGTCGAGAAATAGTGACTAAAAATGAAAAGTCGGCGAATGGTTGTGTTTGTAGATGGGCATGATTTTTTTTTTTTATGAGTGCCAAAAAACCAACTCACATGCATGGCACTACCTACAAAATGGAGATCTGCAAATTGGATCGAGAGCTGGACCGAACTGGACTGCACCAAGCTACATCGGTTCGGTTCAAGGTTCTAATTCTAATGAAAAATCGGTTCTCGATTCCAATCGGTTTGATTCCGAACGGTTCGGTTCGGTCCAAAATCGAGAAAAAGCCGAAAAAGTCGAAGTAATTACCTCGGTTCTCGGTTCGGTTCCGGCCGGTTCTCGGTCCGGTTCAATTATGAGCATCGTTGGTTCGGTCCTCAGTCCGGCAAAAACCATTTTTTCGGCTCTCAGTTCTAGTTGGTCCGGTTCTTAGACCGTGCACAGGCCTAGCTTAAATCATTACCAAACGCTGTTTAATCCATTCAAATAAAAGACACGAGAGAGGTAGAATGTAAATAGTCATACATCTATCAATAAATAAAGAGTCTGTTTCTAAAGACACTTCCCACAAAAATATGGTAAAAAAACTGCTTATAGAAAAACCTGTGTTAAAGAATCTTCATTTCTCAAAAAGAAAGATAGTATTAGTTTTCTTTCTAATTTAAGATATAACTCACTATAATAAGATACCTTTTCTAGCCTCTTAAATTTACATCTTGTTTGTAAAGACCAATAATTACTTTGGTGGACCCATATTATATGATGATTAATGAAATATTTCATGTATCAGATAAGATAATGGATAGTGTAATACTTTTTGAATATCACTAAAAAACTTTTTATCACATTCCACATACTCTAAACTATTATTTTGATGGTCATCTTCTATTAACACACAATTTTGATGGTCGTCTTCTATTAATACAAAAATTCGAATTTATAGCTAGGGAAAATGATAGAGTGAACTAAAATAATTAATTTAAAATCAATCTAATTGATGTGTGAAAACTAGTTATAAAATAATAACCTAAAATACGCCTTCTCTAGATTACCACACTCTTAGGCAAGTATGACCTAATCATGAGCAATATAGTTCAGGTAAGTACTTCGGATGTTCGTTTCCGCAGGGAATAGTTAAGCCGACTAAATAGTCTAAAACTAATGATCTAATCTCAACGAATGCATAAAGTAGGGGTTTTTGTTTTTAAACTAATTAAATGAAGAAACTGATTAAAAGTAAATTGAGCTTTTAAAAACTGAGACAAATTGACAAAGTAGTACAACTGTGTTCAAATATGAGAGGGAATATTCACTATGATCGATTCCATCTAGTTCTAGGTTTGGTTGGTTAAGTCCCGATTTAATTGGTGTTCTAGAAGTCAGGAAAGCAGTGGTCTCTAGCTTCCTACAATGACCGTATTATCATTCCTAAGCAAGGTTTTCCTAAAGAATCATACTATGGTCACACTTCAGCTTGTTAATTATTTCTAGGCCCGGATTTCCGTTACCTTCTAATCTCGAATTCAGTCGTTACTAAGATTAGACTTTCAGTTTCACCTAAGTTATTTGATGCTTAAACTCGAATCCCTAGATCTAGTGGATTGCCATCTACGTCACCGGGGTGAAAAGTTGAAGTAATTATTAACTACAAATGCTAGTGGTCACTCAACAAAATAATTAATAACCGACCGTTAAAACAATCAAAAATTCAAGAATTAACCGAAAGGGTTTTTGATATAAATAAACAAGCGTTCAAAACCAACGTTAAAATCCTAAAAATACCAAACCTAAAGCCTAGATTTCATCTAATCATAGTGAATATAAATGATTAGCACATAGACATGCTAAACATCGCAAAACAAACGTAAGAATTCAATAAAACAAACATAATGAAAATCGTAATGATTTAGAACCGAAAATTATGAATGGAATTGAAGATCTTGATGCTTGAAACCCCTAAAATTCGTCCACAAGAGCTTCCCTAGGTCAAAAATCGGCTGCCCAAAAAGATCCCAAAAGAATGGCTGAATTTTAGCTTAAATACCCTTATTTTCGTTTTGCGCGAGCACTCGACCAGGGGTCTCTCGCGCGCTCGACAGAGGGACACTCGCGCGCCACGGGGTGCGACAGGGGCCTGCTCGCGCCGCTCGAGCATGTCTGAATTTCGGAATTTGCTGAATTTTTACGTTTTTGGCCCTTTTCTTCTATAATTTGGACTTTTGACCTGCATTTTATCAACAACATCATAAATTAGGCATAAACACTTATTTTTACTATAAATCAAGCCTAAAAAATACAATATTGACGGATTTAAACATGTATAAATCCGTCGATATCACTAATACATTGACCTTTTGTATCCTCGTATCATTTTTCCTAAATGTAGGTACATGTAGTTTTTTCTTTTGAATGAGAAATAATTGAGATGTCAAATAAACCGATTAATTTTTTTAACGAGTTCCGTTTATAATAAGCTCTTTTGGAGTGGTTGAACATATGCTCGAGATGTACGCGACCGAATCGTTCCCTTAGTTTTTCTAAACCGTATTCTTGCCAATTGATAAATGTTTAACCATGAACGCGTTAAATCCGTGACCTCTAGAAAGCCACTTGGAAGTAATATGCTATCACCATATGTGAGATTTTGCAAAATTTGACATCTGACATTCAATTTCTCTCTTATCATATAGCATTCAATGTTCACACTCATTTTCTCTCCTTCTTATATTAATTTTTAGATACAAACAAATTGTATCTTAGAATTAATTGTATAATATGCAAGTAGGTAAGAATGTAGAATGGTGAATGATTATGGTCCAAAATTTTCTAGATTAGGTAAACCACCTCCCAAATAATTGAGGTTTCATTTCTAGATATGCCATTAATATTCTCCATGTGACAATGTTGGTGGGTCTACAGTCCAACTTCAGTAATCACCATATTCATGATATTTCAAATCCGGATGCCTAACATAGTTCCTAGAATATTTAGAATATTTATGTACAACAATAATACTTAATCCTTTTAAATAAGGGGTATAAAGAGATAAGATGTTTATAGTCATATTTCTACCTGGAGGTAGAGCCTGTTTCCAGAGAGAGATCTCCGGAAAAAGTGCGTTAGAAGAAATGAAAATAAAAAAAGATGTGTGCATGTCAATAAGAACAAACTCAAGGAAACGGGAGCAAGTATGCAGATAACATGCATAAACCAAAATCATCAGATCAAGAAATAAACATATAAAGCATACAAATATATATCATGCAATCATATAAATAGACAGATTCCTAGCCCGAAACATGCATATAATCATGTAAATTTAAGTCTCCCAAAGATCATATAAAAAAACCAGTACAAACAACACCCCGTTCAAGCTCCTCAACCGAGGATCACTCTCTCCACTGGTTGAGATACTCGGTATAACAATGCTGGTGAGAGCGCTCGCCCGAGACGGGCTCACTTGTTGCTGCTTTTAGTCTCTTAAAGATCATATAAGGAACTACCCTACAAGCGAGAAAATACTTATATCCCTGTATATATGTCCTAATACTAATCCTACAAGAGTCTCTATCAAAGGTCATGTCCTCAATTAGGCTATGTTCATTTAAGTCTCCCCTTACAATATTTCCATGGGGTCTCATAGATTGGATGAGCTTTACTCGTCGTATAAGCAACCTAACCATTTTCGTAACCATTTCCAAATTTTCTCTACTAAATAGTTAAATATTTTGCACGTTACAAGAATTTGAAGAACCAATGATCTATGTGTTTTCGTATACTTTTACAGCACATATTTATAAAGTACTTAATTATCGGTTCCATTATTCCATCCACATATATAGGGTTAAAATGCAATTTTCTAATTACATTTAAACAAGACTTTAAAAATGAAGGCTAAAAATTAAAGACCTTAAAAAAGACAGTATATAATTTTGCGAGGTGATTCATACCACATAAAAAGTGATATACACATCACAGAGACATGAGTTTCTATCATTTTTATAGAGTCCTAGACATGAGTTTCTATCATTTTTATAAAGTCCCGAGGGATAAATCTCAACCCTTAGATCAATCATCCCCTCAATCACCACCATAATCAAAGTCACATATGATTCAACACATCAACAACACCCCCACCCTATGTATATTAAATCACATGTGATTGCACATCGCCGACCACCACCACGGCACCATCCCATGTGTATCAAAACACATGTGATTCAACACCCAGGGCCGGTCCAATAAACTTTGATGCCCTGGGCGAAGTGGGAAAAAGTTGCCCCATTTTTACTTGTTTTTTTTCCTGATCTTTCTAATTTTCTATTCATTTATGTAAAATTAGGATATACTTGAAAAAACATGAAAAACAATATAAATTAAATATTTGAACCTTAATAATAATACGTTTTAAATTCAAACCATTAAAATACTTGCAATCTATAAACGATGTATATGTGTATTTCTTGAAGCAAATTCAACAATAACTTTATCATACTTAATACTTGCTAGAGTTGGTTTTGGATACTCAAAATATTTATCCAAACATCTTTGTAATAAATTAACAAGTTGGTTTTCTTTTTTTTTCTTTTTTTTACGTTTTCTATTCTGAGCACATGATGATTGTGATCAGAGGGGCATATTAATTTTTTTATCACACGACTAAGCAATCAAAGATCAATTAATTAAAAAGATATATAGATGTAATAGTCAAGCTTAGAAAGATAAAACCTGATCAGGACAATCAACTAGCTCGTTTGGCGGTAGGCCGGTTACTCCCCCTTTTCTTCTTCCACATGGGAAAAACCATTTGATTGTAAATAACACTATAACACAGGTGACGACATTTATTTGTAAATAACATGTATAACATAAGTATTGATTTCATTAGTTTATAATAAATACGATATTTAACAGAAGTAGGTTTCTACTTTCTAGTTATAACTAAAATCATGTGATTCTTTTTCATAAATCATAATAAACAAACAATTAAACAAATCAACAGGAACAATGCATTCGTTAATTGTAGAAAAACCAATAGAAACAATTCAACAAATCAAGAATCAAGATATCACAAACTTTACCTGTGTGTGTGGCTGTGTTTTATAAAATTGTATTATTGTGTAATCGGAGAAAACGTGAATCGGAGAAAAGTAGATGATGATTGATGACAGCAACAAACGTGAAGTTAATGACTAACGACCGGACTGTCGTCTGATGGCAACAATTTAACAAATGGCGAACTGGAGAAGATGTAGAGACGGAGAGGGCATGTAAATGGACGGTCAGTCCGTCTGATGGAAACAACGCGGGTAAAGAAAAGTTTAAAATGTGCAGAGTTACTGATTATGAGCTGTAGTAGATAATTTTAAAAGAAAATGGGCCTAAGTATACTCTGCGTTAACCGATTTTTTAATGCCCTCTCTTTAGTTGATGCCGTGTGCCCAAGCCCAGACTGCACAAGCTTTAGGCTTTGGGCCGGGCCTGTCAACACCGCAGACCACCATCACCAACCTCTGCTGGTCACCGTCTCCACCAACAGTAACCTCTCGCCACCGTTGGCTGCTTTCAATCACATGTGATTGTGTATCAAATCACATGTGATTGCGGCGGCAGGAGGCGGCAGCAGTGGCCGGCGGTGGTGAATGTATATTGAATCACATGTGATTTGATGATAGTTGTATATTGAATCACATGTGATTTGATGAATCAATGTGATTTGATGATGGTGGTGATTAAAAGATCTTTTGATCTAATGGCTAAAATTTGTCCCTTAAGATTTTATAAAATTCAAAATATCCTTGAGTACATCTCACACATCACAATCATAGATACAACGTTTTGTAAGATTTACATCTATAAATTAACTGATTATGTAGTGCATACATCACCTTTTTATGGTTAATGAATCATTCTCATTTTCCTTTAATTACATGTTAAGAGCATACTGAGTTTTTTTTATCCGAGATGACTATCCGGTCTAAACGAGTGAAGTGCCTTAATTTTAATTATTTCATAATATTACGTAACTATAAGTAGTGAACAAAGTTGATTTACTATATTGAAAACAAGAAACCGAGATGAGATGAGTTACACAAAGGGTAAAAGTGACATTTTTTAAATAAAGAATGAAACAAAACATACTTCTAGCCGAAGTTAATCCCCTGTGCAAGTGGTAGTTCGCTCCCATGGTTGATGGTACTAATAAGCAACATGAACAAAAATATAATTAGATGAATGCCCACTAATAATAGGTTTAAGCAAGGTTCTAAAAGGCGCGTCATGGCGGCGCCTTGCGTCGCCAAGGCGTGAGGCGCGGCGTCGACGTTACGAAACAGACCATGACGGCTAGGCTAGGCGTGGCGTGTGATAAGGCGTGATAAGACGCGATAAGGCGCGCCTTATGGCGAGTTTTCTTGAAGGCGGCTGTGAAAAATGATTTTTTTTTTTAAATGATAAAATATATAATTATAAATTTACATGTAATATTTTTTTTATGACCTTTATATATGAATTGTTATATAAATCAATAAATCTATATAATTTTTTTAATTTAATATACGTATATATATAAATTATATAAAAAATTTGCCGCCTTAAATCACGCCTTGAAAAACGACATGGCTCGCTTTGGCTGAGGCTTGATGGTGCCGCCACGCCACGCCTTATGCTTTCTAGAAGGTTTAAGATGCAATGACAAAGTGGAGGTAGGAATGCTACCCATTTACTTATGATTGGGTCGATTTGTCTTATATCTACTAGATCAAATCAAACAGATTTGATAAAACAGGTCGAAATTGTCAAAAATGTTGAAAGTTGACCGCATTGTATTTTTTATACATACAACTTCCGAGTCGCTTTACTATAAAAAGGTAAGTTATTAAATCATATTTGATACACTAGTTATTTACAAAAGAACGTGAGAAGTGTTTTTAATTAAAATATCTTCCAAAATTTTAAACAAAAAGCTTTGGAAAAAAAAACTTGTCAAATCACATTTGACACGTAAAACCTCCAAAATCATTTTATTAAAAAAAAAAGAAGCTAAATTATTATTGAAATCATATTTATAAAACATGTAAAATTTTGGACAAAAAGTATTTTTTGGAATAAAATAGCTTTGAAAATAAAAAAATATAGCTTTTGGAAAAACATGTCAAAAAAAATAATTTTATTAAAATAGCTTTCAAACCTCCCAAATCATTCTATCTTATTATTAAAAAATTTATTTGACCCACAAAAAATTAAAATATTTAACACTCATTATTTATAATAAACAAAATTAAAAATTACATGTTTTGATCTGTTACCCAACCCACCCATTTCAGTACATCTATTACACGAATAATTATAATTTTATTAAAATATATTACCAAGTTGAGCGTCTCATATACTGTTTCCAAGAATCACTTCCTGCTTCACGACCACCCCCGGTACCCTTCTCACCGCCAAAAGCACCGCCAATTTCAGCACCATTTGTTGGTATATTTACATTAACAATACCACAATCACTTCCTTCAGCTCTGCCATAAAAATAAAATTAAAAAAAATAACATTAATAAATAAAAATATATAAAAATATGTCTCACTCACCCGATCCATTTAAAAATAGTCTCGTGCGAACGAGTGAATATGGAACTAGACAACCCTTGAGGTACCGAATTGTTTATTTTAACAGCTTCTTCAAATGTCTGAAAAACGTATGATTTTATATTTAAATTAATGATATAAATATATGATAAATTTATGGATATAATAAAGTGTTTTGTTTGTGGATATAATAATTGACCTTGAATTTTAGGATATATAGAACTGGACCGAAGAGTTCTTCCTTGACAATATCTGCACTCGGTGAGATTTCAACAATTGTTGGTTGCACAAAGTTTCCTTCAGATTCTATAACCGAACCACCTGTCAGGATTTTTCCTCCCTAATAAACCAAAGTATTACAATTAATTATACAAATTAAACAAAACAAAAAAGAATTTTTGAAATGCTGACTAGAGGCGGCAAATTGTAAAATAAAGGTAAATTTTTGAAATGCTGACTAGAATTTTTGAATTTTTGAATTTTTGTCATTTTCCTTAATTACACTATTTCTATTATTTAAAACTTAAAAATGAGGTAAATTGTAGCTATTTAAAATAAGATTGGCATAAATTTTTGGTATAAAACTGAAGGGACTAAACAAATTGTAAAATAAAAAAGTCAGACCAAAAACCAATGCAAAAAATATATATATAATGGTTAAAAACGCGAAATATGTCCAAATTTGAGGATTATGACATAATTAATCCTTAATCAATATATATTAAATATGTTTATAGGAAACTATTATTAAAAAAAAACTATTTTTTCCATACAAATTTAGAGGTTGCACATGATTGTTTATGCCATGGATGACTTTTAAGGACTTCAATTTATTCCCTTAAATGCTAATATTTTTTAAATTCAGCCATTAAATTAATAATAAAATACCTGAGAATTAATAGCTTTTATTCCATTCTCGAAATTTTCCCTTGAAGCTCGAGTGTGCAAAGGTCCAAGCAAGGTGCCTTTCTCTAACGGGTCCCCAATTTTCACTTGTTTATATGCTTCAAGTAATTGCTCAATCACAGTGTCATAAATCTTTTCATGAACAATCTTCAATAATATAAATAAACAATTAGCAAAATAAATATTATATAATAAATTTCAATAATAAAAAAAAAAAAATATATATATATATATAATTACCAATCTACGACACGTTGTGCAGCGTTGGCCAGCTGTACCAACAGCAGCAAATAAGACAGAACGAACAGCAAGTTTAATATCAGCATCATCCATGATTATAAGGGCATTATTTCCACTTAATTCAAGTAGGCATTTCCCGAACCTTTGGCTAACTGTCTGTTGAACTGTAAGACCAACCTATAAAGTGACACGTGTCACATATAATAACAAGGCCAAAATACATTTTACTACCCTGAACTATTAAAAGTGCAGCATGGTACCCTGAACATGACAAAATGGTCGATTTAATACCCTGACTTGTTAATTTGATTGCGTTTTCTTACTTGACTTACTTTTGTTGGAACTTTTAACGGATTAAAAAATATATGTTCATCTTAATATAATGATATTAGAAGCACATCACTTGAGAAAACAAGACCAAATTTGTGAGTCACTGACTCACTGTACTAAAACGGCCATTTTGTCAAATTCAGTGTACCATGTTGCACATTTGATAGTCCAGGGTAGTAGAGAACCTAATCAGCCAAATTCAGGGTACTAGAATGCATTTTGGCATAATTACAATGTCTTAAAATTAGAGAAAACACAAAGGCCAAAAAGCAATTTTCCTTTAAATTATTAAATAATAAATATATGATTAATTTAGTACCTTTGAACTACCGGTGAAGGAAACTAAGGGTATGCGTGTATCTTTTGCAATAGCTTGACCAATTTCTGCACCACCACAAAATGAGGTGAAAATAGCAGGTGGTAAATTGTTCTTTTCCAACACTTCTGCGACTAATTTGGTTGTCGCTATTGTTATTAACGGTGTTGTTGGAGCACCTTTCCTGCATATTAATTTATATATTAAAATTAATATATAAATTGGAAGTTAATGGTGAAGACTTACCAAGCAACACAATTTCCACAAACTAAAGCAATGCACGCGTTCCATCCTACACAGCAACAATTAAAAAATAACATAAATTTTAAAATTTTAAATAAATTTACGAAGACATGCTAAATTGATATTTTTAGAGGTGATATAATGCTCACCAAGAACAGCACAAGGAAAATTGAAGGCGGTAATGACACCAACTACTCCGAGAGGATTCCACATCTATATAAAATAGTAATAATAATAATAATAATAATAATAATAACAATAATTGATAAATGATAATATATATTGAAGTATAATGGATGGAAATATGGAATAATAAATAAGTTATTTGTTAAAGCCAGAATAAATCAATCGCACCTCGAGCATCATATGATTTGGACCTGACACAACAAATCATAATTTATAAATAAAAATATATTTATAAAACAGGGATATTGCAACAAAACAATATTTAAGAAGTACAGCTTACGTTCAGAGGGAATAACTGATCCATTTAACTGTCGGCTTAATCCAACTGCAAAGTCACACATATCAATAACTTCCTGCAAGAACACAAAACGAACCGAATTTAAGGTTCATAAAGTTCTACATCACATCGTATAAAATATATTGCAAACAAACATTTAATAAACTGTGATGATTAATCAGCCTATAAGATAGATTAATATATCAAAATTACAAGTATTTTTTTTAAAAGTTAAAAAATATACATACTTGAACTTCCCCGATTCCTTCCGGAAGGATTTTTCCCATTTCAAGTGATAAAAGGCGACCAAGGAACTCAAGCTTTGCTCTTAATGCATCACCAATCTGTCTAACAATATCACCTCGTTTTGGTGCAGGAACCTGACAAATAAATTATTTATAAATTAGTTATAATAAAATGATAATAAAAGGTAATACAGTATTGATTATGAATTCACTTACTTGCATCCAAATCTTTGAGGCATCATAACAAGACTGCATTCCCTCCTCATAATCTTGAATAGAAGCTTCTACTACTTCAGCAATGGGCTGAATCAACAATATAGCAAATATCATTAATCTAGAATAGTAATTTTACAAAGTTATGCTGAATTAGGTCATTAAACAACCTGATGACCTGATAAAGTGACATGTGTCATTTTTTGTGTCTCATTTGGGTAATCCATATGTCAACGAACCACAAGGTCATCTTTTAATACAAAAAATTGTACAATGACTAAATCACTAAATAGAATAAATTTATAGGGATGTTGTTATTTTGGAAAAAAAAAAAGAATAACTCCAAAATAAAAAAGATGCAGATGCCAATTAAGTGGCCTGTAACAAGATGTGACTAACTTGTGAAATTCGGCCCAAATCATAGAGGGAAATAAAAATATCCCTAAATTATCCGGATCATGGTACTCTATTAGTTTCAAGTTGAAAAAGAGAGAGCCAAACGCCCAAACTTAATCTCTCATCATGTTCAAACAAATTTGTTGTTAATTGCTCACCAGTGATTTAAAAAATAAACTTAAACAACCTAGAGATCAAAATTACCAATTTTAGTTCCTAAATTTGAAATGCAACTCTGTAATCAACCTTAATTAGTTGATTGCCAGAATTTTTGGGGAACTGGACTGTAACCACACAGTCTGATAAGGAATTCAAGTGAAAGGTGATTAACTAACTACCTTATTGTTAGCAGGATTAACAGATGAGATAACAGAACCACTTCCTTTCCACGCACCGTTAACAAAACTACCGTTATTTCGCGGCTGAATACCTAACTCCGTTAAGAACTCGTACTCCTTAGCAAACCCCATATCTGCACCGAAACAACAGTTCAGGATGAATTAGATGTATATGTAAACAAAACATGAATTTAAACAACTAATTCGTATCATAATGTAACTGGTGGTTTCACTTGCAGATCAATTGATTACCTGAAACGCCTTTGGAAGTGATTTTGGGGAGATTTCAGAAACGGAAGTGATTTGATGAAGTCCTGTAGGGTTTCGGATGAGATTGAGCGTTATAATTATAGTAAAAAGGGGAAAGCCGTGCTACGAGAGAAGACTGTAATAACGACAAAATGGTGATCACATGATTTGGCGAGGAAGCCATGGATGGAAAATGAGGTCGAGTTTTTTGTTTACTTGTTGGGGTTTGAGCTGGACGAATATCACGTTCGTCACTGAAACAAACGACTATACGTACGTACTACTATTTTTATATTTTACTCTATCTGTCCCAACAAAAAGAATACTAGTATCAATATTTTTAAAATTTTGTCACATAAAAAAATTTTATTTCTTAAATTGATGATTCCATTTAATAAAATAGTATAATTACAAAATATCTAACCACTAATTATCTAATAATTATTTCCTTAAAACTTGCGCTCAAGAGAAAATGAGTATTTTTTTTTGTAGGATATAGTGTGTATAAGTGTATTTGAAAGGTATTCTCCTTTGTAACCGACCTTTCTTGGGTGATTGAATTTTGCTTGTGGCGTATGTGATAATACCGTTGAAGAAACTGCATTTAAAATCGGATTCAGTTATATGGCGTGACGAATATATAATAGATGGATTAATTCAATTTCAGTCCGATCCAATCCGGTTTTTGCCAGATCCAATGTCTCCGGCCAAATTCATGTTTCAATCTGAACATGTTTCAACCAAAACTGATTTTGACCTATATAAACTTAAATCCAATTTTTTTTTATAAACCGATTTGCCCACCCTTAGACACAGCAAGAACCACATCGCAAAAGCTAACACTAAGGGTACGTTTGGTACAGAGAATGAAATTGCAGAGAAATGAGTGCAGAGAATGGAATTACAGAGAAAGAGAATTCGTCTGGAGAATGAGAATTGACTCTTCTGTTTGGTAGCACAGAGACTTCAGTAGAGAAATGTAACAGAGAATCATTTACCAACTTCTGCACATATTTTTTTTTCCACAATAATCATTATTTAAACACAAAACATACAAAAATATAAATAAATTAATAATAAAAATTCATTAATAAAATCAATGATAACATCTATAAATACTCAAGTAAAGCAACTAAAAATCAAAATCTTATAGGAACTCAGATGATTAAACTCAAATTTATGAAAACACAGATGTTTACTTTCAATAACTTTGTAACAATTCAGCAAGTTTACTTCTATATTAAACAACAAAAATGACTAGAATTAACAAGACAAAATCTTTTTTTAATTCTCATTATATGATTCCCCCATTTTCCCCTTGTTTAGTAGAGAATTAAAATTAGAGAAAAGGAAAAGTTTTTTTTTTCTCCATCTTCTTTTCTCAATGTAACCAAACAAGAGATATTACCTTCATTTCCCTTTCTCTGTCTCCAAATCTCTGTACCAAACACACCCTAAAGGAAACCACACAACAAAAGCTCAAATAACCTGAATAAGAGGGTGTTTTGATGTGTTTTTCAAAATACCTTTTTGACCTATTGATTTTCTAAGAAGTCAAAATAAAGAAGTAAAGAGCCCCCTTACTTATTGATTTTGGCTTCTCAATAAATTAATAAGTAATTTTCAAAAATTAATCCAAACATTTCCTAAGCCCAAGAAAAAGAAAAAAAAAACAATAAAATCCGGGACATTAAACATGTAAGCCACACCCAAAGTCGACAAATGACTGATGTTGATGCTAATTCGTAACACCTGTTAGCCATATAAATGGTGCAATTGATGGAGTGATGGTGTGCATAGTGTTACAAGCCCAATTGCGGTTGTATGGAGCTCGAGTACATGGCAAATGACCATGTAATTTAAGCATTTTATTTTTCAAATGCTGGCTTAAACAAGAGAAATAGATTGTGGGGTGTAACTATTTTATAGTTGGGTTAGGTGCTCAAGTCGCCTCCAAGGATCGAACTGAACCATACCGAAACTGGAAATAATTAATTTTCAAAACCAAAACCGAATCGATTGCCTGTTTTCGATTTCGATTGGTTTTCTTGTTCAGTTCGGTTTTTTCGGCCCAAATGCTCACCCTTAATCAAAACCAGTAGTCTCTTTTGATGGTAAGCTCACTTTTTTAAAATCAGCCATTTCCCAGTGCGGTCTCCCCCTAAGACCGGGATTTCGCAAAAAATGACGTGTTATCTTAAATAATGTTGGTATATAGCATTTTCAAGTCAATTCAGTTTTGCTGGCCAATGCTACATTATATACATCAAGCCAAACGTTTACCTGCACACCCTAATTTCAATTGTTTCATAGTTTGGTTTGAGAAACGATATTTTGAGAACTACTAATAATGATAAAAGGTTTAGAATATCTGTTTTGTTACATCAGATCAGAAGAGTGAATTTTGCTTTAAATTATTTTATAAAATATGGGCTCTTGGGGAGTATATTTTCAACCGAATAAAAATATTCTGTTAAAAAGTTAAACATGTAACGACGCTTTGGCCGAGTGGTTAAGGCGTGTGCCTGCTAAGTACATGGGGTTTCCCCGCGAGAGTTCGAATCTCTCAGGCGTCGTTTATATTTTTGAAGCATTTTTTAGCTTATGATTAGTACTAAAAATGATGTTGGAAAAGCTTTATTTCTACTTCCAGTTTTACAATGCTTTTACAGTTTACTCAATGTTTTAAATCCTGTTTTGGATCCGTCGATTGGGTTGGAAACGGAATACTACGGAATCAACCGGGTTAAAGAATGTTTATGAACCGCTTTGAAATGAGTGATTTAACTTTAAACCAGGTCTACTCAGAGGAACCAGTTGAGAACCGATTTATTTTCTTTTAATCTCTTTTTTTTTTTTTTTTTTTTTGGTTAAAGTGAATATCTAGTATACTTTATTATACATTTAAAGATTTACTTTATTTATATGTATTGAAAAATTTAAACACCAAATTTCTATTTCATTGTTAACAGTTTCATATTTTTTAGTTTTTATACATCTAAAACTCTTAATTGTTGAAAATTATTGGAAATTTTTTTTTGGAACTTTTTATATTTGTTATAACATATATTTTGTATTTTCTAACTTTCACAGTTAAATCACCAAGTCCTTAATAAAGACGAATATGACTAAAAGAAACAAACTAAAATTTCATATCATTATTAGAATTAATTACTAATTTAGATCAAAAAAAAGTGAGAGACTTGCGTTTAAAACTAATAGACTTCAATCTTCCCAAAATACCCCGTGCGACTCGGAGACTTGAGCAACACTAACTGGGAGTAGGACTAAGTGGTGAACAGTATTAACGGAGCAGCACTAAGTGGTTGAGCAGTACTAATGAGCAGTAGTAACAAGGTTTAGAGTAGCAGTAGCAAGGTAGAGCAGTACTAACGAGCAATAGTAATAAGGTTGAGCATCACTAACTCGGACACGTGGCGGCGTTCTAGTGGAGTTGCACGGTTGCACGCTCGCGGGGTAGTTGCACGGTTTATTTTGAGAAGAATTGAAACTTAAGTCTATTCTTAAGAAAATTTTATTTCATTTGATCTAAATTAGGAAATCACTCATATTATTATATTATCTATAAAATGATCATTAACATCACTAATCTCGATGGATACAAATTGCATATGGAACTCTTAAAACTTAAATGCGTGCACTTAGGTCAACAATCACACATACTTAACTATACGCATGTGCTAGCCTTGATATAAATATAAGCAAACTATATGGAGATTTGAGATCAAATGGAGTGAATGAGAGATGGTAGATTTACATTCCTCCCCCATATAGTCAACCCTTCTCCTCCATTTCCCGGCCACCGGAACCATGTCTTCAACCGCAAACACCGCCACATCTTCCGGCAACCAATTACAGAAGATCAAGTCCACCACCACCACCACCACCAGCCGCCGCAGATTCTGGCGGTTACGGCGGAAGAAGAAGCTGCCGACGGTGAGATTAGGAGGGGAAAAGCAGTTGCAAGGAGGACGATCTAGATCAATGATGGTGAAAATGATTAGAAGATTACAAGTTAAATGGTTGAATCTGAAGAAAGCATGTGCTTTACAGAAGTTGAAAGTGTTGTATTTAAGTGTTTTGAAGGATTTAACGGAATGTAACGGAAGCTACGATCACCATCAACAGATGCTTCTCAGGGAGACCTCGTTTGCAGTGCCTGTTATGGGGATATCATTTAACTCTTTCCGTTAATTCAAGGTTAATTATTTTTTAACCAGTTTTAAATTTTAATTTATGGTGGTCTATTGTAATAAAAAAGGATTCTCAATCTCGATTAAGATAAAATTGTAGGTGAGATTTGGTATTTGTTTTAATGATTTCTCGATTAAAAACATAGAGACATGATACCATAGATTTATTCATTTGATTACAACAAATGTCAAAATTAAAGGATGATATGATAAAAAAGAATTAAACGTGAATGACACATGTCATGTTTAGAGATGAATAGGACTATGAGCAGACCTAAAAGATAGGAACAAATACCATTACTCGAAAACATATTAATACTTTTAGGTTCAAAGCATAATTTATTATAATGAAATTATAAAAAATAGACAATGAAGTTACAATGTAGCTTCTTATTGTCTAAACATGTTATCTTCTTTTTTTATTAATCAATATTTTATGGTTTTTAAGCTATAATAAGTTTATCGGGTGATTGAGTTTTGCTTGTAATTTACACAATATAACTGTTGTGATAGCTGTTTCTAAACTTTCATTTATTCATTTGATAACTGATTAATGTTTAAAGAGATCAAACTCATGATCTCTATAATATGCGATTGACGCGTTGTTTATTGTCAATATGGTAATTGTTCATTTGTATAACAACGAATCTTAGTTATTTTCATGCGACAAATGGTAGAAAAAATCTTACTTGTTTTTCTTTGTATGGAAAACAGTAATATTTATATGACTTGTTTTGATAATAATATTTGTCTCTCTACATGGCCATCCCAACATTTACTCTAACCCAAATTCCCATCACAATTTTTGTGTATAAAATGTTTTAACAGCAAACATGAGTTCTATTAAAATTGTACGAAATAACAAGAAGCTAGAAATATAAAATCTATATTATCCAAGGTTTATAGCCTAGCAATATTAAAGATTTGTGTAAGATGTTGTCCATTACCTATAAGTTATGAGTTCAAGTCCCCTATAGATTAAAAAGATGTAGAAAAGGTCTTAAAAAAAATCTATATTACATTTCGACATTACATGAATACAAAACTATTGATATAGGAGAGCAAACACTAGTCAACAGAAGATATGTGTACCTCGTTAATCTATTAATTATCGATTAACCTTCCATATATAGTCTATGTTTCAAGTCGACTTTTTGAACTAATGGCTCCAAAGAGTAGGTTGTTTCTTGCCATACCGCTTCTCGATCTTCTTTGGAGGTCCATCAATTTACTATCCCTCTTCTATCTCACTTGTTTGGTTTTAGTAAATATTTAATATTTTTCTTAATAACTTTATAATCAAATGGACCTAAGATAAAATAAGATTAAGTTTGTGGAAATACATATCTTCATTGAGAAAATGGCAATATACCTGGCAACGTGCAGCTAATAATACCGAATTTGTGCAAACAGATCGGATAAGCTAGTTTATGTAATCAATCTTCTCTTTCTTAATTGAGTAAATTACACGAATGGTCCCTATGGTTTACACAATGTTTTGGATTTGGTCCCTAAGTCTCAGTAATTACACCTGTGGTTACTGTGGTTTACACTTCGTATTGGTTTTGGTCCCTAATACTAACAGACGTCAAATATGGCTGTTAAATTTTTTGAAGTGCCTAAAATACCCCTTAACTTATACTTTTTCTTCTCTTATCTTCTTTCATGTACTCCTTCTACAATGTCATCCCCAAATCAACTAACTCTAAATCACAATCCCCCAAATCAACTAACCCTAAATCAAAACTGTGATCATGTAATTAAAAGATGTACCTTCCATGACAGTGATAAATCGATTAACAATTGTATAAAAAACTCCATCACATAGCTCACTTTTGGTCCGCCATAATCAGGAGTAAGTGGTACAGGTGCTGAATCTACAGTCACAAAACATTACAAAAATCTAAAAATTCCATAAATCGAAATACTTGAAAATTCCAGGAAACAGTTGATTTGATTAATTGTTGCATTTGTAGACAAAAGTTAGGGCAAATTTAAAGTACTTGAATCTGTTGACTGCTTGTAAAGCCTTTGATCTTTATAATTCGAGAAAACTACAGTATCTCCTGAAATTGTGAAAGCACCACCACCATACTCTTGAGCAACTGTACGGACTGAAAACTCTTTGGGCGTTACATCAATTGCTTCTTCATTTTCATCTTTTCCGCCTTTAACTATAACCGATCGCCTATAAAATAACGACATAACAACAAATTACGATACTTAGGGCTCGTAAAATAGCTCAATTAGTAGTTGACTGATTTTTACTGATAAAGCTGTATATGTACCCGGATTCTGTAGGCCGTGATTCAATCCAGAAAAGACGGCCACCGGAGTAATCCTCCGATGGTGCAGTGGTAGGTGGTGGTTCTCAGGGCAATCCTCCGATGACTTCAACAGCCATATTTGACGTCTGTTAGTATTAGGGACCAAAACCAATACGAAGTGTAAACCACAGTGACCACGGGTGTAATTACTGAGACTTAGGGACCAAATCCAAAACATTATGTAAACCACAGGGACCATTCGTGTAATTTACTCTTCTTAATTTTTTTAGAAAGACAAATATTCATAATTTCACACACATTATATACCTACAAACTCTTTTTTATATAATGTGACATCTGATTCTTGCTATGCGAGCCAATTAATACTAAGGCTCATTCGCTTTGCATGTAAGCCAGAGTCAGGGTATCGTTAAGCTAAATGCATGTTGGTCTCCTCGTCTTATGTTGATAATTTAGGGCGTCCTTCAAGAATAAGTCACATATTTAACTAAACAAAGTGTTCTTGTTGGGGTTGCTACTTGATCATACTATGGGTGAGTACGGTTTAGGAACCGAACCGAAACCTAAAATGATTAATTTTCAAAATTGAAAATTGAACTGATTACATGTTTTCGGTTTTTGTTATGTTTGGTTTCATTTGATTCGGTTCAAGTTCAGTTTTTGAGACCAAATGTTCGTCCTTATCCGAAGACCGAACCAAACTGGGCCAAACTAAAACTGACAGAATCAAAACCGAAAATGATGAATTTTCAGAACCAAAAACCGAACGGATTACATGTTTTCAGTTTCAATTCAATTTGATTTCAGTTGGTTTTCTTTCGGTTTGATTTTTGCACCCTACTGCAGTGCACAACCCAGCCCTACACCATACAATTGCAAGAAAAAGTTCAACAATACCAAGTTGTACATTGAGCAATAGTACAAGGACCGAATGTGTAACTTATGTTAACATAGAAAATAAAATAAGAGCCGGTCCGGTCCACTATCCATCTAATATTCCCTTCGCTGAATTCCTAAACTCCTCCGCTGTATTCCTCCGTCCGGCGAAATCGTCACCGCTCTCCGCCACCTCGGTCTATTGTGTAACTCCGTCAGAGCTTCGATGCGAAGAATCATAACAGGTCGCTTTCATTTCTAGTTATTAATTTACGATGTCGGTACACGATCAAGCAGCCGTTGCAGTCCTATCGCAAGTAGCCCTAGCTGCCGATGGCGCAGTTCTAGGTATAGCGTTAGCGTACATTGCAGTCCGCAGCGTTCTCAAGTTCAAGACTACCTCATCCGCATTAAACAAAGTGAAGAAAGCACCCTCCGTCAGCGTCTCCGATCTCCGTTCTGTTCTCTCTAATTCTTCCGATCACGATACAGATACCGTTACTTCTATTGAGGAGAAGCTCGTAATCGTTCGAGGAGTTGTGGAGACGAAATCTGTTGTTAATGGCAATTGGAAGAAACAAAACGTTTTGGTCTCTCACGAGTCTAACGAGAAGGCGGTTATCT
This sequence comes from Calendula officinalis, assembly GCA_963853835.1. Classification (NCBI taxonomy): domain Eukaryota; kingdom Viridiplantae; phylum Streptophyta; class Magnoliopsida; order Asterales; family Asteraceae; genus Calendula; species Calendula officinalis. Next base: position 42,196,014 of record OY970823.1, on the reverse strand, counting down.
TGCAGAGGACACAAACGGTATATATTGCATATCTTAATTATTTTTTTCTTTTATCCAACATCATTTTATTCAAAATCTGTTCGTATACTGTTGTGCTAGAGGTTTTGTGACTTACATCACCTGTGTCTTGCGAAATTGCTCAACTAATAGCTAGAACGATGCTGTTTTTTTTTTAGATTTCTTATTTCTAGACTTAAAGTAATGTTTATACTAATAGCATGCTGATGAACTGAGCGCTGTTGTTTACTTGTTGTATATCATGTATTTGGTGTTTTCAGTTTGAAGTGTGAATTATTTTGAATTTGTTACAGTGCATATACAACGAATGGAGGGGATTTTTTGGATGGACTTCAGATTTTCGTTCATTATTTGCAAGACACTGGAAAGAGCAAGAATCTTCATCGATAAGAACGGTAACTTCAAAATCCTTGTTACCTTGAGTTATTTAATAAGTTGTTAGCATAACCAGTTCTTCATGTAGAGCTCAAATGGTTCAAATATTAGGACACATTTATGTTGATGAATAAATTATGATATTTTTATTTTTATTTATGGTGTTCTTTTTTTATGAACAGGTTCCTTTTATCCTTGTTGATGGAGGCATGTGGCCACAATCCGATTATCTGTCCATTAACTTGGATGGTTCAAAGCATCCTTTACCTCTTACAACTGTATACCACAATTTGCAGCCTATTAGTGCTTCCCCTTACACTTTTCTTCAGGCGTTTTTTGGTCATGAGTACCCTGTACGTACAGAATCAGATTTACATTATTTTGTGGTTTCTTTTAATTCTTCATTTTTATCTTATTTCTTTCTTGTTGGTGTTGAAGGTTGGGCTTCTTGATGAAGAGAAAATTCTTCCAGTTGGAAAGGAAATTACTGCAGTTGGTCTTGTCAGCTTGAACAATGGAGTTCCTGAAATGATGTCATGCAAGGATTTACCTTTCTTTCTGTAAGAATCTTTTGCCATCTTATTCCAATAACCAAGAAACATATTTGATGTTTTATGAAACACATTTTTAAATAACTAACTAACTAACTAACCTGTTGCTTCTTATTTGAGACATATTTGGCTTTGCTGACTGACACGTTCTATATTTTGATAGATCAAATATGAACAAAGATCAAATGGTAGTAGAGCTCGACTTTAGGACAAAAGTTTTGTTGTGGAGTGGAGTTGTTATCGGTTCATTTGCAGCTGGCATTCTTGGTTATGCTGTTGTAAGGTATATGCCTGTGCTTTGTTTGTTAATAAGATAATCTATTTATTCCATTTAAAGATGTCTTAATTAAAGGATAGTAGATTACCTACTATGTAGCATCCTTATGATTTGATATTTATTATGTGTTATCTCTAACGGGTTATGTGTTATCTCTAATGGGTTAAATGTGTAAGGTATAAAAATTAGCTTAAAAAAGAAAGTATATTTTATGCATAAAAGTTCCTAAATAGTTATATTCGAAAAGTGAGATTACTATTGAAATGAATAATAGTTGACACGCTATTTATTAGGGGTGAGCTCGGTCCAAAAACGAACCGAACCGAAACTGATAGAACTAAACCCAAAATGATGAATTTTCAAAACCGAAACCGAACCGATGTTATTGGTTTCCATTCGGTTAGGTTTCGGTCGGTTTTCGGTTTGGTTCTTTTAGGCCAAATGCTCGTTCTTATTCAAGAACCGAACCGAAACCGATAGAACCAAAAGCGATAAATAGTGTTGCTCGGTTTTCGGTTTGGTTCGGTTTTTCCGGTCCAAATGCTCACCCCTTGTATATATTTATAGTATGTTTATGAATTTTGGACAAAATATGTTTTATAATAATATACTTTTTGTTTATACTCATGTAGTTTTTGTAATCATATCTAATTGGTTGATTGTTTGTAAAATTCAAACTAATGGATAAATAGTGTTTGTGGATCAGTCCAACCCCACGTAAGTACGCAGTTAATAGGAATAAAAAAAAATATAATAACAATAATAATAACAATAAATATAATATACAAGGTATTTTGGTCTTTTCACTTGGCCCATATAGACGAGGGGATAAATAGCAACAATAGCGATAAACAATGTAATTAATTTGTTTTAGGGGGCTAAGCCTGTAAAAGCTGCATAATACATGGACGAAATCGGTAATTTACTCATCTTTCTATTGACTGCAGTTTCTCATCAATATTTATCAATTGTCTCAGGAACTGGAACAAACTGAAACAGTGGAGGCAACAAAGACAGATTGAGCAACAAAACGCGGCCGCCGCCGAGGAAGCGGCAACCGAGGCGGAAGCTGACGTGGCGGCGGCAGAAGAGGGCGGTGATGTTCCGGAAGGACAGCTGTGCGTGATCTGTTTAATGAGGCAACGTCGGTCTGCATTTGTGCCATGTGGACATCTAGTTTGTTGCCCACGATGTGCTCTTTCAGTTGAACGTGATTTGTCACCCAAATGTCCTGTTTGTAGACAGACAATTCGAAGCTCTGTCAGAATATACGACTCTTGAGGTATGAATATTTAATAGATATTATTAAAAAAAAAATATTTGTAAATATATAAGGTACTGGTGACGGGGTTTGTAGACGGATTTGTATCATGGTATGTTGACTGAAAATTGAATATTTGGCTCTTGTTTACAAGCTTTATGCTTCTAATTTCAAACGTTACTATTTTTTTATTATATTTTTGAAAAAAGGGAAGTCCTGTTTATGACGGGTGATGTAAGCGATTCAATCGTTGCCGTGGCCATTTATGCATATTTCCTTGACCATCTTGTAAATGTTTACATAGGAAAGAGATCGTACCTATGACCATGAGGTTTTCAGGCGCCCTTATTGTTAGGCTATCGCCAGATGGTTAAATGTTACTAGTCTAACGGTTATATTTTTTGAAATATACTATGTAAACATTTCGAGAACTTTAATAAATGTACTAAATGAATTGATTAAAAATATGTCTGGACTTTTGGAAGGCGACTTGGATTAATTTATAGTTCGATAATAAGTTTCAATTATTCAACAGCTTCTTTTTCAGTTGTTCGACTTTCCCGCCTGCCATTGATAACAGTAAACGGAGATCTAATATGTTGAATCATGTGTTAAGCTGCTGGTAGTGCTTTTAACCCTATATCATGACACTAGTTTTGTCTAGATTTAGTAACTGATGTTATGCCTTTAAGGTGTTTGATGAATTGCCTGACTGATTTGTAATCTTTTATATATAACAATATAAGTAAGTTAGTTTCCCCTTTCACAAATACAATCATGTAATTAGCCTTAAAATTTGTTAATGCAGTAGAAACGAATAAACATCATTGAACATAACATAGTATCTATTGTCCATATTGAAATAAGCAAACATGAGTATTCAGTGCGGTATGTCTTTCACATGCCCTTTTAGACGTCTACCAATAACCGACACTATTGGCACCGGGTGTTCAGTTTTTGTGGTCGGTTAATTTCTTCACTGAAGTGACACGATAACCAACGAAGAAGTATGTGTATTTTGTGTTAAAATAGTACTTTGTACTATATAATACTCGGAGCCCAAAAATATTAAATGAAAGTGTAATGTTGACATGAGTATATCGGTTGGAGTAGCAGCTGATTTAATGTTAAGCTGACTAAGGGGGTGTTTGGGAAGCTTATTTAGAGGTGCTTATAACTTATAAGCTTATATAAGCTTAAATAATCCTTTTGAAAATATACCATTTAAGCTTATAAGCACCTCTAGATAAGCTTTCACAAACACCCCTAAAAACGATGCTTCAGTTTGTGTCACGTTGCAAAAGATCTTAGCGATCCAATTTTATTTCTTAGTTGTCAAGTTTGACTTGAGTTTCTAGGACGGCATTATCCGCCAAGGCGCCAATGTTAGAATTAAGATTTAAGAAGCCATTTTAGCAAGAATATATATTTCTATCTTTAAAGCATGCGTACACTATGTGCTTAGAAATCGATCAATCTTCACGTTGTAACAATCTAACAAATATTAATTACAACTGCCTCTGCATTTTAACCATTTAACACTTTACTTTTTGCTCATCCTTTGACATCTGCACAACAAGAGATGAAACACCTAATACAAAAACATAACAATTTGTCTTTATTTTCCACAAAGCGTTCTAAAATTTGCTAATTTTTGCATCAAATTTTCCACAAAGAACAAAACGAAACCGGTTGCCCTTTCCACCATAATCCCACAGACCCAACTTCCTTTTCAACTCTCATTTCCCAGTAATTATCGTACTTTCTCAACAATGCACGAGCTTGATCCACAACATTATCCGCAAACGGTGTCTCTAAAAACCCGACACCATTCATCCTCTCACCCCATTTTTCTTTCGTTTCATTCATTTCACATGGGTTGATCAACGCCTTTACAGCTTCACCTTCTAGAAGCTTCCGTTCTTCCGTTTCTCTTCCTTTAAAGGCCACACTTGTGGAGTCCAAGAAACTCCACAAGTAGTCCAAACTTCCCGCAAATCGAGCATCAAAGTTGCTGCCGGAATCCATGTTGTTGTCGCTCAAAATCACGCCTTTTGGCTCCATATATCGAATCAGTTTCAAAAACTCGGTTCGGGTGTCGGGTTTCTTGTGGTTCAAGTAATGCAATCTAAACTGAGCACACACGATTAACGTTTCGTCACGTGATGAATTGATGATTTGAGCGTTTAGGTTTCGTAAATGAACGTTTTCCAATTTATTGATTTGTAAATTAACGTTGACGTCTTTTGCGTAACGGAGAATATTCGAGGCGAAATCATAACCCGGTGGGCAGGTAGCGAATGGGATTTGTTGGTTGTCAAGGGTTGGTGGGACCACAGTGAGTCGAACCAACGATGGTGGCCCATCGAGCCGGTTGCTTAATGCTTCTAGAAGCGTGGGCCACTGTAACCCGTGTGAGACACCAATATCGAGTATGTGAAGAGTACCGATTGAACCATTATCCTGCTCTGATAACAACTGAAGTATTGCGTTATTGGCAATGTTGTTAGGTATCGTGAACCATGGATTGATCTCGTTAAAATTGATTAAAGATCGTTGGAAGAATTTAGGTGCTGATGTGGCGAAACTGATAACGGGCCCCACCGCCTTTGCGGGCATGTTGGTGCGGGATGACAGGTGGCGGAGGAGGGCTTGCATCCCGTGAAACGCCAGCCTGTAATTAGCGTCTCCGGTTGGTGAAGCGAGTTCTTTGAGAACAAATAAAAGGTGTTGGACACGTGTCACGCTCCCATTGGTGATCGCGGTAGCACACGGGTTCAGCAACTGCTCTGCCCACCTCCCTGTTTTATGATCCCTTTTAAAATCTCCCTTCCTTGATTTCCCTTTGTTTCCACTTGTTTTTTTCCTCTGTGGCGCCGGCACACGGTCTTCCAGTGTTCTTCGTTTTTTTGACGGATCAGATACGGGCTCCTCGTGTGGCTGATCGTATCCAACGGCCGGATCAACCTTGGATGAAGTAGTGTTAGAGCTAGAAATCATATTAACATCATCAATAAGATCCGGACCCCACCAAGGATCATCGATGACATCATGCGACCCGTATAGATCATCTAGGATCGATGGCGGGCATGGTATTGAATCTTCTAACCAATCCAAAATATGACCCGAGTTAAGGTCCGGGCCGGGTTCACAAAAAAACGTGTTTTCCGACATTAAGGGTGTGTTTAGGGGAAAATAAGGTAAGAAAAATGAGTTTTGCTCCATCATTGGATCTCAAATTAGAACAGATTAAGGTGTGATTAGAAGGTGGTTGAGAATATGTAGAAAGTAGGGGTTTGTTTGTTAATATAGGCATAATAATACATGTGAGGTTGATGTGGTGTTTTTTGGAAGATATGATGTTTTCTTTTGGGTAATTGTTATCTTGTTCCTTAATTTAGTATTTTTCATGTTAAACGACAAATTAGGAAAGCTGACAGAAAATTTTTATTGACCTAAATTGGGCTATATGATTTGAATTCTTAACTAAGAAGACAATTCTGTATATTTTTTGTGTGTGTGGGATTAATTAGTAATTAAAAGATCAATTGTTCGAGTTTACTAATTCCTAGGTTATAAAAAATCCATGGCCTGGTTCAATCGTCATATATTGTCATTTTCATTTTTCAATAACTTATTCTTCCTTTCTTCGTTAGTTTTATCACAATGTCATATCAATATTTCTAATTTTTAAATTAATATATTTTTGCCAATAGAGCATCTTTACTTTCCTCGTCACTTTTCTTTTTCGGTATTCTGGATTCCGACTCGCTTTTCGAGCTGATTAAACACAAGGTGATTACACGCTTTGCGGGTAGCCAATAGTCGGCGTAGGTGAACCTCCGTTGCCACAAGGGAGTTTTTTTTGTGCTCATAGTAGAGATTAAACCCGAGACCTCCTGAGAATTTCACCCTTTAGGAGACCAAGTTCATTAGCCACCACCCATGTGGTTCTTTCCTCGTCACTTTGGCAAAGTGCCAAGTATTATGCATAATGTACAAGTATCTTTATCCTCCTCCCTTTCATCTTTCTATCACTTAACCGGAGAAGATCAAGTAATGAGCAAAGTGATAAGTGTGTGGCAATGATGTCGGTTTGGTGAAGAAACTTTGAAGCGAGCGACACACCAGTTGGCATCACTCGAAGAGCTGATTTTAGATTTAAAATAGTTGAAATTCACCATTTCTATAAAGTTGTTAACAAAGGTAATACAAAGGTTCATTTTGTGAAAAGAGTGAAAATTTTGAGAAACTATTTCTATTATTGAAACGAACCTTCATATTACCTTTTTAGGGATATTTAGCATTCCGCGAAACCATTTTGTGAAATGTGCTGTATAAAAATGGTTAGATTTAACTAGTCTCATTTGAAGTTGAATAACGATTAATGTAACTTGAGAGACCCATACATGATTTTTAGAAGAACAAAAAAAGACCACTTGCTAAGTATATCATAGATGAATTAAGTGACATTAGCTATTAGACGTATATTTAAACATATATTTAATCATATATATTTACATCATTGCTTTTTAAGTTTAATTAATTTTTTATTGGCTCCACGTCACAATTGACTTTTTACTAAGTATATTCCTTCACTACTCCAACTAGAAAAGTAATATGCAACTTTAATTAGGCACTTTATGTTGGTGATAATTCACTTAGTTGACTTGCAGGCTGTTTGACTTGGTTTTAAATGTTCTATAATCAAATAAACCAGTTGACATTGATTTTGTTTTAGTTTTAGTTTCAGTCAATTGTATGACTCCTGGCCCACTTAAAATCAAGTTCGAATGTTGCGTTAGTATGTTATCATCACTTGGTTATTGAGTAGTGATGTTGTAACAGCAATTAGAACATGAGAATGTCAATATTTTCTCCGAAGCAATAAAATTAAAAAAACCTAGGAAATATACTTTGTGTGATGATGTGAAGTTAATTTTTTCTTTTATTTGGATTACATATAGGGAAAAATATGTATATAGTAATTGGTTTGATTGGCGTTATAACCCTCTCGCCCTCTTGTAACTGTTATTTTCTAACTTCTTACTAGCTTTTTAATACAATACATCTCTGTTAAAAAATACATCAAAGTTCTTCTTGTAGTACGTGTTTTTCAATCTGTCCATCTAAGGTTGACCTCGTAACTCCACTCGAGACAAGAATAATAGTAATTCTAATTAAATTATGCACCTACCGTGTCCCGTAACCAAAACGAATTAGATAAATCGCACCAACCATAGACAAGAGACATCAAACCAAAATTTGAATCCAAACCGCTCCCATTAATACGCAAATCATTTTCAATAAGCAATCAAAAGCATCCTCTATCTCTATATTCTTATTACCATCTATTTTAAGATGTTATACATAGAACCCTTGCTACGGATATTTATATATGCAAATCCTAGACACTATTGAGTCAGACATAATTTGATCAAAATTGTAAATGTCAATATAGCAAGGGCTTGGCGGAACATAGTGGAGACCTTAGATGGAAATATGGGTTTAGAATTATTTATAAATAATGCAACATAATATAAGAAAATGTAGATCCAAAATAAAATATCCACATTTAAATTCAACACCCAAAAAAAATTGTTCAAAGTTTCGTTGGTGTCCCTGCATACAGCCCTCAGGGGGCGCTTTATGTGGAGAAGGGGGCATGCCCTCCACGGCCCAAACATAATTAGTGTATATTTTGTAGGTCAAAATATATTTTAGAATTTTAAACTCGGCTATTAGGTATTTTATTATAAATTATTTAATGTGTAACATGATATTCTGAGTTTGACAAAATTGTTTATTTAGTATCATGACTCGTTAATTTGGTCTTGTTTTTATCACGCGATATTTATCACAAATCAATATATTGAGATTAATGTATATTTTTAATCCGTCAAAAGCTCCAAATAAGGTAAGTCAAGTAAGAAAACGTAATCAAATTGGCGAGCCAACGTACTAAATCGACCATTTTGTCAAGTTCAGGATACATAACATGGTGCAACTTTAATAATTCAGAATGGTAGAATACATATTTATCAAAGTTTATGATGCTAAAATGTATTTTAGCCTATTTTGTAATGTTTGCGTTTATGATGTCTAGGATTTCCCTGGTTTTACAATTTCACTAATAAAAAGTTGTACTTTTCTTGGTTGTTTTTGGTCCACTTTTATGTTGCTCTTGTTGCAGTTTTGTGCTAATGTTTAGGTTAATTATTTTTGTCCCCACCACATGATATCCTAGATCTGTCGGACCAAAATAAATAGGGAAATGTAGTATTATATATTAATACTCTTGTACAATATTAACCCAAAAATACAAACTGAATTGAAATAATAGCAACAAATCAAATTAGCGAATGCCATTATCATTAGGTTAATGATGACAAACACTAAAACATGGAAATTAATCAACACAAAGAATGTTGCATGTAATTAGCATGCAAGATCACTAGCCAGTTCCACCAAGAACAGCCTTAAGCTTCTTCACAGTAGCATCATCAAGGAAAGTAGTTGCCTCCACCAAAGACGACGGTAAATCGTTTGCAAAAAGGGCGAAATCGGTAATTTGCAAGCCGGGTTCCGCGCTACTAAAGCTCGCAAACGCAACCGCGGTTACCCCACCGGCATTCACTTGGAAATGCAACAAACCTTGTGGGAACACCATGATATCACCCTTCTTTAAGGTTTTGACATAAACCGTGTTAGCCGAGGAGATAAAACCGGCTTTAATGAACCCTTGTGTGACCAAAAGGAGCTCAGAGCCGCCAGGGTGCGTGTGCATGGGGACCACACCGCCGGCGGCTATGTCCAACCGAGCAATGGAGATTCCGAGCCCGTTTACACCGGGAAATTGGGCGGCGAATTCGGGTGTGACGGCGGCTTTGATGATGTTTGAAGTGTTGCCGGCATACCGAAGGCCCGTTGAGACAAAGTCGTCCACTGTGACAACAGTGGCGGCTTTGCAGGAGTAGCCCGACGGGCTCACCGGGCCTTTTAGGTCGGCTACACAAAAGTCTTGGACAGCTGCATGGGTTGAGATGGTGAAGAGAGAGCAGAGGAGGAGTAAAATGTGAATCATTTTCATGGTGAGATTTTGTGATGTGAGAATGAAATGGTTGATGATTTTGAAGTGATGCTAGGGTTGGTTTTTATAAGGAAGATATGTTGCATGCAAAGGAATTACAACCGTATGATTGGATTAGATTAGATTACCTCAACTAAAAAGTGTAAAAAGCAAGCTGGCTTGCTAGTGACCTCCATGTTCCAATGGAACAGATTAGACCTTTTTAGTTAGTAGGAGAAAGGAGTATAATTTGCTCTGATTTTCCAATGATTGGTAATTCATTTCTTTCTCTCTTTTTTTCTCTGTTAAACCAAAAAGATTATTATTAAATTAAGTAATTAGCAAAGACAGTGGCTAGTTTTATGCTGCAATTAAAAAATCAAAGGATTTGGTTCTATTCATATTCATACTCATTAGATGCAGACATGTGTCAAAATCAAAGGATAATATTATAAGAAGGAATTAATGAATTACACATGTCATCCTATCAAGTGGTAGGACTTTGGGTATGACCAGATGATAAGATTAAATATCATTTCCATATTATAATTAAGAGTTTTGATAATAACAACTCTTAAGATTGTTAATAAAAATAAATAATTAATTTAAAAATAAAAACTAACTAAAGTTCATATGATTATCCACGATTGTCTCTATGATTCATGAGTTTGTGTTCCTTCTGTTTAGGACTATTTCCTTACAATATAAACTTGTCATGGAGAAAAACATAAAGTAATCATTCATAATATAATTATTTTTTATTTTTTCTAAACAATTATGTATTTTAATTGATTAACCGATTACATTTTTATTATCAAAATCCTATAATTAAATCGATTAATTCTTTAAAATAACTAAATTAAAAGTTATGTGAGGAATTTAATTTGGCGATTTTGGTTAAAATATTGCAACGGGCATCGAGAATTCAAGACGTTGTAGCTTACGAGAATTGAACTTTGAACCTTATTTAGAGAATGTTAAACTTACATTAAGCTGTCTTCTTAGGTTAATTTGGTAATCTTGATATCAAGGTATAAATGATGCAAGTTGAAAATGGGATTTTGCCACCAAAGAGATAACATGATGAGAAAACTATATCTTAGAAGATAATGAATGGATGGATATTAGTTTCTTCACGAATTATGTCTATGGCCGAAATTCATTAGCTACATACATGCCCATTTCTTTTTAGCAATTATGGTTAGACTCCTTGTAACTCTATCTTCTTTCTTTTATCTTATATACGGGAATGCGCGATTTACGCAACACAAATTATCACATGATATTATAAATACATCGGATATTTTTCTACGAATAGTCGGAATGAACAAATGTTTACTACTAATATGTAGAATATCCGTCAGTGTTGTATATTGCATTGATCAGAATATGTAGGTTACAGACATTAACAATGTTATAGTAAGATCCATACACTATACATATAATGAACATGATGAATATAGTATCTAAACTAGCTATTTAACTCATTTTACCCTTTCTTGATACCTAGTAGGTGTTTTGGTTAGCTAATTGTTAAAGTAGGCTTTTTTGAAAAGTAAATGTGGCTTCTTAAAAACAACTTATTTAGGCCAAATAAATTGTTATGCCATAATTTGTTTGTATTTAACTAAATAACTAATGCAATAAGATAATTTGTTTGTATTTAACTAAATAACTAATGCAATACGATAATTAGTTTGTATTTAACTAAATAACTAATGCAATAAGCTAATGAGCTAAAAGGCGTTGATGCATTGTAGAGATGAGTATTTTAACCGAAAAACCTTACCTTGACGGAACCAACCCGGAATTGAAACCGACTGGGCCCGGTTTTTGGGCCGGTTCTCGGTTCCTTTATTTTTTGTCTTGTTTTGTCTTAAATTAGTGAATGCTGTGGTCCATGAAAGCACATGGCAAGGGAGTTAAGAAGTTTATAAGAAGACATAGTGAGACAGCTAACAAAAGACTTTTCCCAAAATGATTTATATATTAAAAGTCTTGTTCTTTTTTTTCAAAGCATTTTCCTCATGAATGTAAGGCCATAGCTAGTTCCCTTTTGGGTAAGGTGCATTCTCATTGGCTAAGCAAGGACAAAAGGGGCCCACTTTATCTTTATTTTCCGCCTCAAGAAGTGTCGACTCTTAATTATGCAAAGATTCTTATATTAATTTGATTTTATAATTGTGATGTTTAGAGCATGTAATAAACACTTTCTGATATTGATGTATGAAAATGGTGTTTTTTTTAATATGAAATCAATTCAAGTTTGACTATAACCATACTACCTACCATTAATTATTATGTGTACACCTGATTATTGTTAGAATTATTTGTTTATAATATATATTTTTTTAGTTTATAGTACAATTTTAGGTTAGGATTATACATAATATTTGATTGGGAGTGCTTTAAAAATTGTTTAGTGTGACGAGTAAAGTAGTTTTTATAGAATATACATCATCTCTAAATTTGATTTGGGGTGTTCGATTCCGTGGCCCCGGATTAGCCCTGTAATGAGATACGGAAGGGTGTTATAACATACATTTAATTAGTTTATCCTTACTTTGGATGAAAGGCATCTTGGAAATAATTTAAGTGGTGTAGAACAATCTTTATTTATTTACTTATGTAATGTAATTAGAGTCGTATTTAAGTAAGTTTTTAATTTTTATAAAGTTTTAAAGACAAATTTTAGTTATTGGATTAAAAGATCCCTTAACCACCATTATCATCAAATCACATGTGATTCAATATACAACAACCACCATCATCAAATCACATGTGATTCAATATACAACCACCACCATCATCAAATCACATGTAATTCAATATATAACCACTACCGACGGCAACTGCCGTCGGTGACCACCTCCAGCCGTCGTTGGTCGTCGCCCGCCGCCATGGGTCGCTACCGCCCGCCGCCGCTTGCCACAATCACATGTGATTAAAAGCAGCCGACGGTGGCGAGGGGTTGCCGGTGGTGGAGATGGTGGCTGGAAGAGGTGGTGGAGGTCGGTGGTGTTGAATCACATGTGCTTTAATACACATGGAGTGGTGTGGTCGGCGGTGTGCAATCACATGTGATTTAGTACACATGTGGTGGTGGTGATGTGTTGAATCAAGTGTGATTTTGGTGGTAGCGGTGATTTAATGGTTGATTGATACAAGATCTAAGATTTGTCCCTCAGAACTTTATAAAAATAATGAAACTCCTTGAATGTTTCTCTATGTAATTATGTTAATTTTGTTAAGTTTTTATTAAAATGACAATTAATCATCTGATGATTTGAGTTTAAAAAGACATGTATTCATGTGGATTCCATAACTCTTGGAATTATCTTTTAACTCTTGAAATTGTCTTTTCAGATGTGCAAGAAAAATTATGGTTAAATTCATCACGACATATAGTCTTGCCTTCATCTAATCAGATCGATAGCCGTTATCATTTAATATTCAGAAGTGACAAAGTTATGTTATGCACATGAAAACAAATTAATAAATATAAAAAGGTATTAAGATATTAATTCATGTTTCACGAGCTAAACTTAGAGAAGTCCACATTCCACAATGTTTACTTCAAAGTCAGCACTATTTGTCAAATTTGATGAGTCGGACACTCGGACAAGTGTGTATCAACTTATTAAATTCGTCTCACGAGAAAATGTGATTTACCATGTGGCGTTATTTTACAGTATAATTATGATACATTGAGTGATAAGTTTATTAAACTATAATAAGTATATATATATTTATCTATTGGTCCAAGTACTGGCATTATGTGATTAAGAACCTGCAACCCATGGTTCACACTGGCAAGTTATCTACCCACCGAGCTAAGAAAGGAAAATGTTTTTTACACTACAAAAATGAGAGACCTAATGAAACTATAATCAAGCTAATCTATTATAGTTTTTTACACTACAAAATATAGAGTTAGTTGGCCGGAGTGGCTTATTTTACCTTGTAATGATTGAACTTTTGTTTTTCTAGCTTTTTGCTAGTTTTTGTTAATATATTCAGCCGTTTCCAAAAAAAAAGCTAATCCATTAAGAAATGATGAGAAATTGAAGAATTAGTGTGTGTGTTCTTGGTGTATTTGGTGTGTAAAGTTGAGAGATAATGAGATGAATGAAACTTTCAGAAACGTGTTTACAGTAATTGTGTGGGAAAGCTTGACTTGAAAGTCAAAGTTACAACCTTTTATACTCCTACCACTTAACAAAGGACAAGTTAACTAACGGACTTTAAAGATCAAAACCTATAACAATATTGGTCCTAACAATTACAATATTGGTCCTAACAATCTCCCCCTTTTTGATCTTTAACATGTCATCCCAGTTTTCAAACTTCAGATTCTTCTTATAATCTATCTTTGACAAGAAAATGTTTTTCTGTATTTCAAGAACAAAACATTGCAGAGATCTGAAGGTTTAAGATACTCAAAGAAGATATGTTTTTCGTTGATACTGTTTGAGTGAGGAAATCCTATAACTGATTTACTAAAGATTTGAAAATATTAGGAAAGGAAATATCAGTTAAGTAAGGATTTGACTGGGTTTTCAGATAATGGAGAGGATGTTTTTGGATTTTGTGGTAGTGGATGAGGATATAATGATAATGTTTTTGAATGATTTGTCAGACAAAGTTTTGGATGTGTATGTATGATTTGGTAAGAATGATCTGAAAGTTAAAAGTTTTGGATATGTATGTATGTAAGTTTTGTATATATGAAAGAATGATATGTACATTTAGGATTTGGATGAACGTGGATAATATGTATTTTGTATGGGACAAAGGATTTGTACAGTTAAGCTTTTGTATGGATAATGAATGTTTATGAAATTTTTGGAAAGAATGGTTTAAACGATTAAGCTTTTGAATGTATGAGATCGTTACGGAATTTTAAAAGAAAGATTTAAACGGTTAAGATTCGGATGGAAATGGATGTGGATTTGTGGTTTGGATAGAAAGATTTATTCGATTAAGTTTCTGGTTGAAATGGTTGAGTTTTTAATGTAATGGTTGAGATTTTTGAGAGAGATTTCTGTAGATATGTCGATTTCTTCTTCTTCTTCACTTGTCTTTCTTTTTAAAACATTGTTTATCACTTTCTCTTCCTCTGAATTTCTTGATATATACTATATCTGATTTTGCCGATAATTTGAGTACATTAGACATGAATTTTCTTCGTTGATGAGATGTTTGTGGTTCTTCTTAAAGTTGTACATTTCTTGCTCATTTATTTCTTGCTCATTTCTCCCCCTCATAAGGATCATGAAAAGGAGCCTCATGTTAATGATGAATAAATGCGTTGTGAAAACGGAGAGAGGAAATTGGATGTCTTTGTAATACAAGAGCCAAGATAGGATAGTTGTACGGTGCATTTCGGAATCGAGAACCAGTAACATGTAGTACTCATGAAGTATACAGCTAAAATTGATTTTCCAGAATCTTTGAGAAAAATATTTGAAAAATAGAGAATAACAGTGTCAAGAATCACCGGAAGTCATAAACAAATGCAATCTTTACTGAAGAACTTCAGTAAAGAGATCGACGAATTTGACAGACATGATGATTGAAGACATTGTTAAGCAAAGATTTGAGGTTTAAAAGAAATCAATTTGAAGTGGATCAAAGAGCAGTGCACAAAGACGTTTTTGTGTGTGAGATCAAATGAATAATTCAGAATTAAATCTGAACAATTTGGAGAAAAAGTAAAATACATTCTCCATTGATATATGTTTGTAAATTTTTTTTTTTTTTTTTTGAAAAGTGGTAAGAACAATCAATCCAAGAAATTGTTATAAACAGATGCAATCAGTAGTAATCGAAATTAGTAAAGAGATCGACGAATTTAACAACAGCTTGTGTTGAGAGTTACAAACAGATATTTGAAAATTTTAAAAATTGTGCAAAATCAGAAAAATTACTTGAAAAAATTATGTCAGCAACGCAAGAGAAAAACGTTGGTCATAAACAGATGCAATCTTTACTAATGAGATTAGTAAAGAGATCGACGAATTTGACCAAAATTTATATCCTACGTTGTGAACACATCATTGTGAGCACAAAGTATGAGTAATAATTTTGTGAGGAATATACAGATGTTGAGCATAGAGTGTCAATTCTGTATGAGAAAGTGAGGTCAATAACACAAGAGAAAAGAGTTTGACATAAACAGATGCAATCTTTACTAAATAGATTAGTAAAGAGATCGACAAATTTGTCAAAAACTTATATCCTACGTAACTAACACATGATTTGAGTAAAGTAAAAAAAAAATATAACAGTTAAGATTGAGTTGTGCTAAAGTTGTAGCAACAACGAAACTCAAAATGTTGAATTTTGTAGAAAAATTTGAGTTTCACAGGAATATGAAAAATGAGAATGTGATGTCAACAATGCAAGAGACAAAAAAGGTGTCTTAAACAGATGCAATCTTTACTAACGAAAATAGTAAAGAGATCGACGAATTTGACAACAGTTTGTATCCTACATTGGTAACATATGAGTTTAAGTAAACATTTTGAATATAGTGTGAAGTTGTGCCAACAGTATGACAACAACGAAACTCAAATAGATTTTGAAAGATATTGAGTTGAAGTTTGAAAACAAAACTGAGAAGATGATGTCATCAACGCAAGAGACAAAAGTATGTCATATACGGATGCAATCAATACTAATCGAAACTAGTAGAGAGATCGACGAATTTGACAAAAATTTGTATCCTACGTAGACAACATATAAGCGAGGAAAACATTTTTGAACTAAAATAATGAAACTCAAGTGAACAAATTTTGAAAATATTGAGATTGAGTTTCTGAAAAATTTGAATAATGAATAAAAATGGGTTAACAAGGAGTATGCTTCCCCTTTACCGATGAAGTTTCATAAAAATGCTCCCCCTTGACAAATAAATGTCAATTTGCCCCCCCTTAACAAGTGAATATTGATTTTCTCCCCCTCAACCAATTAAGAGCTATTTGCTCCCCCTCAACCAATGAAATCATTGAGGAACGGGTTTCAAGCTGATTTACTTGAAAGCCATATCTTTTAAAAACGGGTCATACACTGAATTGTGTAAGAGCCATAGTTTAATGAAAGATAAAACGGTTTAAGCTTTTAGATTTAGCATACCAAGTTTAGACACAAGAAAATTAAAGCGTTTTTCGTCTAAAGCCTTGGTAAACAAATCAGCTAATTGATAATCGGTGGAAACGAAGTACAATTCCACATTACCTTGTTCAACATGATCCTTTATAAAATGATATCGAAGATCAATATGTTTAGTTTTGGAATGTTGAACAGGATTGCATGAAATTGCAATTGCACTTCGTGAATCACAATATAAAGGAATACGGCTGTATAGAAAGCCATAATCTTTTAATTGTGATTGCATCCAAATTACCTGGGATAAGCAGCTTGCAGCAGCAACGTATCTGCTTCTGCAGTGGATAGAGATACGCAATTTTGCTTCCGTGAAGACCAGCTCACCAATTTATCTCCCAGAAATTGGACACTTCCAGATGTACTCTTGCGATCCAGCATACAACCAGCATGGTCAGCATCAGAGAATGCAGTCAAGTCAAAAGATGTTTCTTTAGGATACCAGAGACCAAGATCTCGAGTACCCTTCAGATACCGAAATATACGTTTGACTGCTTGAAGATGTGATTCTTTAGGTGCAGCCTGATACCGAGCACATATACAAGTAGAGAACATTACGTCTGGTCGACTCGAAGTAAGATATAATAATGAACCTATCATCCCCCGATAATTTGTAACATCAACAAGTTTGCCATCAGGATCAGCATGTAATTTAGAACCAGGCGACATCGGCGTCGGTATAGGTTTACAATCATCCATGAGATATTTCTTCAAGAGATCAGTGATATACTTGGATTGATTGATGAAGATCCCGGTTGGTAATTGGCGAACTTGAAGACCAAGAAAGAAGTTCATTTCACCCATCATACTCATCTCAAAACGTTTAACCATGAGATCAGAGAACTTTTTACAGTATTTGGGATTTGTAGAACCAAAGATGATATCATCGACATAAATTTGTATAAGAACTATGTCTTCCCCTTGGCGTTTGATGAAAAGAGTTGTATCGATTTTTCCTTTTGAAAAACCAGAATCAACTAAAAATTTAGAAAGCACATCATACCACGCTCGAGGAGCTTGTTTCAAGCCATACAAAGCTTTGTCGAGAATATACACATGATTAGGAAAATTTGGATCCACAAAACCTTCAGGTTGATGAATGAACACCTCTTCATTTAGAATGCCATTTAAAAATGCAGTTTTAACATCCATTTGATAAATGGTAAAATTCTTATGTGCTGCATAGGCCAAAAATATACGAATGGCTTCTATTCGGGCAACAGGAGCAAATGTTTCTTCAAAATCAATTCCCTCCTGTTGTGCATATCCTTTTGCAACAAGTCGTGCTTTATTACGAATTACTATCCCATTTTCATCCTTTTTATTTTTGAAAATCCACTTTGTACCAATAACAGATTTTCCAGGCGGTTTTGGAACCAGACGCCAGACTTTTAAACGTTCAAATTGATTGATTTCTTCTTGCATAGCAAGGATCCAATCTGGTTCTAGGAGAGCTTCACTGACTTTCTTAGGTTCAATAGAGCTTAGAAAAGATGAATATTGACATTCGTCAGCAGTAGCTCTTCGGGTTTGAACAGAAGAATCAGGATCACCGATTATTTGATGCAAAGGATGCTCTCTTATCCATTTAAGAGAATGAGGAAGTGGAAGTTGACCTGGTATTATATTTGAGGTATCTGTGAATTCAGGATGAGGGATTATCGCAGATGAACAGTTGATGAAGAAGGTGGAGGATCTACTCGTTTAACGTTAAATTTTAAAAGTCAATCACCAATGGTTGAGGTTGTACTGGTACTAAAGTTAAATCTAAAGAAGTAGCAGCTTGACCAGAAGGTGGAGTTTGGGCTGGAACTAAAGATGAATCTAAAGAGTTTGCAGCATTTCCAGAAAGTGAGGAATCGCCCAGAGGTGATTGAGGTTGCAAAGGTGGAGAATCTTCCGGTGAAGATTGATTTTCTGGGGAATCTTCCGGTGAAGATTGAGTTTCTAACGAATCTTCCGGTGAAGATTGATTATCCAAAGATGAAACGGAATGTGAAGGAGAAAAATCGTTAGTTGGTGCAGCAGAAGTAGGAGATGGAGAATCAGTTGAGCTTGAATGTTGTACTTCAGACACAGAAATAGATTGAACATCGGCTACGGATGGAATTGGTACGCCAGCCTCCTCAAGTAAAGTACGTCTGATGTTATGATAATCATCATAAAAATGTTCAAATAAGACATCTAAATCATTCTGAGATGTGGAAGGCTATGACGAAGGTGGAGGAATTTCAATATTTGTAGTTAACGAATCTATTGGAAATGTTTCATCAAGGTTAACATTGACACTTTCTCGAATCGTCCGTTTCGACCGATTATATACTCTGAAAGATGCAGATTCTCGTGAATAATCGACAAAAACTCCTTCATCAGCTTTAGCTTCAAATTTATTTAATTTGTCTTTGTCGTTAAGAATAAAACAACGATTCCCAAAAATATGGAAAAATTTGACATTTGGAATACGATTATTAATGAGTTCATATGGAGTTTTGTTGTAGGATTTGTTGATGATTGAACGATTTTATGTAAAACATGCTGTACTAATAGCTTCAGCCCAAAGAGATAATGGGAGTTTTGAAAATGAAATCATGGTACGAGCAGCTTCAACTAGAATTCTATTTCTTCGTTCGACAACCCCATTTTGTTGAGGTGTTTGGGCAGAGGAAAATTGATGAGATATACCAACTGATTCAAGGAAAGAATCTAAAGTTTGATTTTTAAATTCAGTCCCATTGTCAATACGAATAGTATGAACTTTGAGTTCTAAATTCGTCTGAGTTTTCTTGATGAAGGAAATTATGGTCTCAGCAGCTTCATCTTTTGATCGTAAGAAATAAACCCATGTATACCGTGAATAATCATCAACAATTACTAACACATATCTGTTACCGGCCATGGTTTGAACGCTCATTGGGCCACATAAATCCATATGAAGTAATTCAAGTGGTTTTGAAGTACTTGGAACTGGTTTGGGTTTATGAGGTTTCTTTGTCATTTTGCCCATTTCGCAAGACGAACATAGAGGATCCTTGTCAAACTTTACATCCGGAATACCAGAGACATGACCACCTTTGACTAATTTGTTGATTGATTTGAAATTTAGATGAGAAAGACGACGGTGCCATAACCATGATTCTTTCGACGATGCCGTTGTCATTAAGCATACTTCTTCAAGTGGAGTGACGTCATTTAAATCAATCGTAAAAAGATTCGTCTCACGAGTTCCGGTAAGAAGTTCTTCACCATCATAGGTACGAACATCACATTTCTTGGTACGAAAATTAACTTCTAACGTTTTGTCACAAAATTGACCAATACTGAAAAGATTATGTGCAAGATCTTCAACATAAGTCACATTTCGAATGATTAAATTATGACGTATAATATCTCCAATACCCATAATGGCCGCTAGATGGTCATTTCCAAACCTAACAGTTCCCAAATATTTGTCTCTAAAATTTGTTAATAATTTCTTGTTTCTAGTCATGTGTCGGGAACAACCAGAATCAAGATACCAAATATTCTACAGAAGACAAATAAAATATGGTACCCAATCAGTTATGGGTCCGAATCGATTAGTAATATATGTCTTCTGAAGAATTTTAAGAAAGATTGTATTTAGAGAACTGGAGAACTGCAAGGAGGCAGTTCATTGTTTGTTAATTTTATAGACCATTTTAGAGATTTCTCTGGAGAAATTAAAATCCAGTTTGATTGTTCATTTTGAATCCATTTATATTTAATAAATTTGTATGATTTTAGAGATGAAGTCATAGAAATGGATTTTGACGATTTAGTTGTAGACACAACTCGATAGACTGATTTTGTCGATTTAGGTGTAGAAACCACGCGATAGACTGATTTTGTCGGTTTTGGTGTAGATACCACGCGATAGACTGATTTTGTCGATTTAGGTGTAGAAAACTCGCAATCGACTGATGTTGACAATTTAGGGGTCGAAACTACACGATAAACTGATTTTGAAGAATTAGGAGAAGAACGTGTAGTTATAGGTTTTTTAGATTGAGCAAGCAATGTTTTGCAAGGTTCTGGATAACAAATTGTGCATGAATGAATGATTGAACCATTTTTATGAAGTACATCATGACGACGACCACATGGAGCATCTTTTCTTACAAAATATCGTGTATCATATTGAGAAAGTGGTTGGTCAGTTTTTCTGTCAAATAAACTTTGTTTCCATTTTTATCAATTTTAACAACCAAATTCATACCGTTAACAGTATGATTAAGAGGACGATAAATTGCAGAATCATACACAATTCCATAAAGTGTAGCAGGAGAAATAAACTTTGCTGAGTTATTACATTTATTTGAATTGGAAAAAGAAGATGCTAAAAACGAAGGAGATCTAGACTTCTTAAGCTCCGTGGACTTAAGCATACTAGATTTACTCGAAGTAGACTTCTTCGACTGCTAACGTCTGTTACTCTCCCATGCATCGTCTTCTTAAACGTGGATTTTAAATTTCGATCTGAAAAATTTAAAACTGATGAATTAGGATCGCGTCTTAAAAGAACTGGAGTTTTGAGAGAAGAAATCTTAGAATTGAAAGACGTAGGCTTTGGAGAAACATCTGAAGTAGAAACGTTTTGATTTGAAGTAGAATTTATTTCAATAATTTTATCTTCTAAATCATGAATTTTAGTTTGTAGATCAGATTTTTCTTTGTCAAATGCCTTATGAGTGTCATCGATTTCATTTTCAAGTTGGCAAATTTTCTTTTCAAGAATGAGAGAAGGAACATAAATCTTTGGTGTTATCTTCTGTTGAAGTACAACATTTCCTTTTATCTCAAATTCGTTAGATGTGATTATTGGAAAATAGTCATCATTTTCAAATTGAGCCTTTTTAGTTTCATATGACTTATTTAGTTCAGTGTAATTAAAACTAATTTGAGCATTTTCCTTTCTGGCTCGGTTGAAATTCTCTATTTCTTCTTCCTCGTCAGTCATCCGAATGAAACATTGTGAGATTCCATCGAGTAGGTATCTTGAATCATATAGTGTAGGAGCCATTTTGCACGCGGTCTTAAGGTATTCTGGATTGTCAGCTCCTAGCCTTTCTCGTGAGTTGAAATATTTGAAATCTTTAGGCTTGTTAAGATGAATGGTTTGATCAGTGTGTCCTCTTTTGACAATCAATTCCTCAAGATGTTTGATATGTGAATTCAATTTAATGGTTTCATGCTTAAATGTGTTTATGATATTTTGTTTGTTTAGCATTTCTTTTGATGAAATAATGTTTTGTTCATGAAGATTTTCGGTTAATTCTTTGATTTGTGAATTTAATGATTTAAATTGTTGTTCATTTTCATCAAATTCTTGTTGTTTACGTTCCAAACAATTTTTAGTGCTTTGATATTCATACCATGTTTTAGCATATTGTTTGTGATTGTGATCATGTCTTGCCGTCAATTCTAATACTTTTGTTTGTAAATTCAGATTCTCTTGTTTTAAAACTTGAGTTTGTTGAATATGATTAACAAGTTGATCACCTAAATGAGCATTTTGTTCAATTTGTTTTTCCAAAATATTTAAACGCTCTTTAAGTTCAACATTTAAATCTTTTTCTACTAATATTTGTTGAGTTAATAATTCTATTTGAGATATCTGGTTTTGAATAAAACAAGTATCAGAATCAGTGGAAGTACTATCAGGAGAAAGAAAAGAAGTGTGTACCTTGCCATCCTTGTCAAGTTCATTGATACGATCAGCAACTTCAGCATTTTCTCTCGCCATAAAACATAAGTTTGCTGAATGCTCCTCATCTTCGGGTTCAGAATCTTCCATCCAACTTAGATCTTCAGCCAACAACACTTTCCCAGCCTCGATTTGCCTAGCCATTAGCATCTTTCGCTTAAAATAATCAGAATTGCGAACTTTGGGTTTCTTGCAATCTCGAGAGTAATGACCAGGAAAACCACAATTATAACATTTTTTCGTTGGATCCAGTGGTGTAAGTGTTTGCTTATCAGATGTGTTGTTTGTTATTGACGCAGATGGAACTGATTTAAAGTTTGAAGATGATCTTAAACTGTTGTTTGTAGGTGTTTTGTAGTACTTCTTCTCATAACTTGAAATAAGTGCCATAGCTTTAAGGACATCTTCGAGTTCTTTTTGTAATTCATCAGTTGAAGATATCACTGGTGCCTCAACACTCTCTTTCATCTTATCTGCTGAAGAATATAGACGGTGTTGTTTTGTTAGCAGTGCAAGAGTATCATCAGTCTCTTGTTTGGTTTTCAATATGTTTTTAACCATAGGCTCATTTTGGTGCAGATATTCATAGAGTTCATGAATATCAATGAGACTGAGATCTTTGTGCTGCATGGCACTATTCCCAAAAGTTTCCCACTCCGGTAACAAACTATGAATGAATTTGATATTCAGCTCCAAGTTTTCTTTTATCAAGTGATTTTTACGAAGGTCATTCATCAATGTACATAATCGATGATATGTACTTTCTAAATCTTCTCCAACTTTGGCTTTGAATGTTTGATAAGAATTCAGGGTAGTAACCATCTTTGCCTTGTTACCTAATGTAGTACCCTCCATTTGTATTCTGATTTCATCCCACAACTCTTTAGCAGTTTCAAGACTATCCAAGCTGTTGTAGATGTCATTAGGTAAGCTTTGAAGCATAAATGAGTATGCTTGTAAATCAGCTTTAGCCCTTCGTTTTTGTGGAGCTGAATATTTATCCGGAGTAAGACGTCGTTTACCACTGATCACTACCGGAACAGCATCTGGTTCAGCAATAACATCTTCATAAAATATTGCATTTCCCTGTTCACGGGATTCCTGGATTTCCGTAGCTAGCTCCTGATTTATGATGAAATGAAGAAATCTTTTCTTCCATTGTGGATACTCTCCACGATATAATATTGGCGGTTTGATATCAGACCCAATCGAAAGAGCGTCTTTTGAAGTCATTTTTAAATGATTTAAAAATTTGTACAAGTATTGTTGTACGTGTTTCGGTTTAGAATGTAAACGAAATTTAAAATTTCTTGTGATTTGGGCTTAAGTGGTTTAAGTGGCTTAAGTGGTTTAAGATGAGTTGGGCTAAAGGTTCTTTAGGGGTTTGTTCTTGAAAACTGATTTGGGCTCAAAATAATATTCAAATAATAGTCAAATTTAAATGTGGGCTGAAATTGAATATTTTGATATGGGCCGTGAGCTATTGATGAAGCTATTGGGTTTAATTGGTTTGTTTATGGACTTTTAAAACTTGGGCTTTGATGGTGTAAATTGGGCTTTAATGGATGTAGTCGATATTAACAGTCCAACTCAGGAAGCAGAAATCTGTCGAAGCTTGTACAGGTCACGAACGCCGATCTCTTTCTTGAGTCGAACTCAACATGTTAATAGAAATCAAAACTGGAATCTGTTTAATAGAAATCAGAGTGTGAAGATGAATTGCAATTTCTGACTGATTGCTTGAAATCGTTCCTTGCTTGTAGTCGACTGAGCCGAACTTTGATGAAGATGGAGTCAAACAACCGAACTGGCAAATTGATGCAAAGATCGGTTTCGATCGAAATTTTACGGTTACAGAATTGATTCTTGATTTTCGATTGATTAGGTTTACGATCCTTAAATCTGGTTTATGATTCGGTGTATAATCACGATGATTACGATTCAGAATTTTGATTTCTTATTAGCCGAACTTTGATCTTTGATCAAATTGTTTTGATGAAATTGAATTAAAATCGAACTTGATTTGTTGATTTAATTGTTCAAGACGGAATCCCGATGAAGAGTCGAAGATTGTAGATTGAGATTGAATGTGTCGAACTAGGTGTCGAACTAGGTGTATTTCTTTTGAAAAGCCGAACTTGGTGAAAGACTAGATGTAGAACTAGGTGGGCCGAACTTCTCCACTGGGCCGAACTTGGGCCTGTAGTTCGGGCCGAACTTGTTGCATTTCGGGCCGAACTACAATTGATCGAACTTGGGCCGAACTTAGTACACTTCGGGCCGAACTACAGAGAGCCGAACAATGAAGTTCTTGAGCTCGAACTAGTCTGACGAACACGTACGTATCTTCATCACTTTTTCAATCCGATTTTGCTCAAAACTTAATCAATTTGAATGATTTTTCTTGCAAAATGTTCGAAATCCAATTGCTAACACTTTAATCCGATCAATTTCTTCAATCCATTACACAAAAGCTTCGAATCTTCGATTTACAGTAACTTTTGAACTTTTTCAGTTTTTCTCTAAAATCATCAAATTAAAGATCGATTGTTGACGGAATTGATCTGAATTCGATTCTATTCTTCTTAGAAACAATGGAGACACACTATTCAGCACTCAATCCATCGATTTGGAACAAAAAATTACAACATTTAATTTTCATGAACGAATGAACTTTTTCTTCTATTTTCTCAGATCTTGATCATTGTAGCTCGATTTGGATCTTCTCTAATAGAGATTTTGCTCTGATACCAATTGAGAGACCTAATGAAACTATAATCAAGCTAATCCATTAAGAAATGATCATGAGAAATTGAAGAATTAGTGTGTGTTCTTGGTGTATTTGGTGTGTGAAGTTGAGAGAAAATGAGATGAATGAAACTTTCAGAAACGTGTTTACAGTAATTGTGTGGGAAAGCTTGACTTGAAAGTCAAAGTTACAACCTTTTATACTCCTACCACTTAACAAAGGACAAGTTAACTAACGGACTTTAAAGATCAAAACCTATAACAATATTGGTCCTAACAAAAAACTACTTTATACACTATAAACTATGTTTTAATATATTTGTACAGTATATTTTAAAATATATCCAGTGTGGTGAGTGATATGCATTTTATAGTGTAGATATCACTTCTCATTAAAAAGTATTTCTAGCACCGTTGATCACTTATGTTCTGTTATTATAACCATAAAATGTAAGTAAGAAATCATGTAACCTTATCAAGCAAATGATCACTAATTAAAATTAATAAAACCCAAATAAAAATCCACAAATAACTATGAAAATATAACCTATGGCTTAAAGTTATGGATTCAAATTTGATATAAAAAATTACGGTAGATTTATTAGAAATTCAAGAAAAACTATGAACTCATATTCTGATGTGGACATCAGTTATGCAAATTGTGCTTCCCTATTATTATCTCTTTTTAGAAATGAAGTCTCTAAACTTTTTAAATAATGTTGATTGCCTAAGACGATTCTTAACAAGTATCTATTCTTTAGTCATATAACAATTCTAAACTGACATAGTTATGTTAATAGTATACTTTGCTAAAGTATATCATATGTTAGACCGCTCCCAATGGCATTCTTGGAAGCATCGTCAGTGGGAAGACACAATTGGCATGGAACACGCCAGTCGTCAAACTCGTGGGATTCCTGACGACTTCCCCGAACTCGTCAGTTTATTTCTAGAGATAGATAGGGAAGAATAGGTAGAGAGAGGGGGAAGGGAAGAGAGAAGAAGGAATAGATATTGTTGGCACAAATTTGTCGATTTCTGTCAGCAGCGAATATGGTGATGTGACCTGATGTGACAAAATTGATGAGTTTGAGAACTCATCACAATTTGTTGAGACCTTAGTCCCCTTTCCCCTCCCCGTGCATCTTCCCCCCATTAAATACCCCCATGTAGGGGTGTCAAAAGGGTCAACCCGACCCTAACCCGATTATGCTAATCGGGTCGGGTGTATTCGGGTCTCATGTTGATATCGGGTTATCTTAACCCGACCCGACAAACCCGATGTTGGTATCGGGTCGGGTATCGGGTTTAGATTGATTACTTTTATCGGGTTTCATGTTGACCCGATTGTAAATTTTTCTTAATTTTTTTATTAAGAAATAATAGCAAATATTAAGCTATTATGATGTGTTAATTATTTGTTATTTTGTTTGAAAGATTATATGGTTTTAGTTTTGCTTTTGCTAGATGACATTTTATTTTTTAGATAATAAAATTATGTTTGGTTCTTTATATCATTGTTGTTGTGAAAAATATTAAGTTCTGATACATTCTATGTGATGTTTTACATTAAACTTACTGTAATATAGGGGTGTCAATCGGGTTGTCGGGTCGGGTTTCGGCTCTTATCGGGTAGGGTCCGTCGGATTTTGAGTAAAAAAAACTTAACCCGAAACCCGAACCTACAAGAAATCGGGTTTGTCGGCTTCGGGTTTGTCGGGTTAACCCGATCGGGTTGGTCGGGTTACAAACGGAAACTCTTTCATAAGCAAAAGTTATAAATCAACTTACAATATTTTATCCCTGCATGTTTACCCATACATATTTATTCACCAAATTTTTATCAATTCAACCATTTTTAATTAGCTAGTAACAACAAACTAGTAAATTATAATATTACAGTAAGCTTAATGTAAAACATCGCATAAAATATATCAGAACTTAATATTTTTCACAACAACAATGATATAAAGAACCAGACATAATTTTATTATCTAAAAAAATAAAATGTCATCTAGCAAAAGCAAAACTAAAACCATATAACATGTGATTTATATTGAATCACATGTGATTATATACTGAATCACATGTGATTTTACTTCACATAATTATCAAATAATATTATTTTTTAACGAAAAAGTAAAACAAAAAACAAAAACAAAAAAAAAAAGTTTAAAACAAATAATTAAAAAATTAATTTTTTTTTGTAAGTGATTAATGACCAAAATACCCATTCATATATAAAATACTAGCAGGTACCCGCGCAATGCGGCGGCGGGTACCATGCGACTATATGTTGCGGTGACAAATTGGCGGGGGTGGCGATAGTGATCGCGGTTGTGGATGGGGGTAGCTCAATTAGTCATGATATTGTTTAATAACGTATAAGTCGCAAGTTCAAGTATAGCATGATACATACTATTAATAAACAAAAGTCGTAACCAGATCTTTATGACCAAATAAAGAGTGTTTATCATCCGCATAATTGCCTATACCTTCAACTTTCACATTGAATGGTAAGTTATCGATTAAGAATCAAATGAAATGAAATCTACAATCAAATAAATAACCATCCACCATTTAAAAGATAAAATCACAAGTCAATCACAACAAAACATCATTAACAAAGACTTAAATTTGGAAACAATCATTCAGAACGCATGGTTGTATCGATGATCTGTATTAATATCCACACACTTGAAGATTATAGAACTCATCTATTAAAAAATAACAAAAAGACATATTCATCATTTATAAACATTCAACTCTACCAAAAATAAAAGAGTAATGGTATTTAGGTCTATCACTTAGTCTTGCTCGTAGTCCTACTCATTAGATGGACACGTGTCAAAATAACTGAATAATATTAGGAGAGATAATTAGTGGATTACAAATGTCATGCTATCAAATAGGTAGGAATATTCATAGGACCAAATAGTAGGACTAAATATTATATCTCAAAATAAAACTCTATCAAACACAAGAGCAAAACCGGGAATACAACTAAAAATGACAACTAATCAATGTATTAGATAGCTAAGGGCGTTAATGAAAGCCATCAACATCTCTTTTCTCATATGGTTACATGATCAGCCTTGATAAGTCCTTCGAGAAGAAAATAATTTTAGGGTAGCTACCGAGCTGCAATTATTGTTAAGCAAACGCCTCTATTCACAATGTGCATTGAACTTGCCACTTCCAGCTAACTTATGAACCAATTCGATATATGACGCTTCCATTGCCTGCAATACATTATATACATATATAAGCATCTTGTAATATACAAGTGAACATTGAAAATAGTACAAAAACATCAATGTACTTGACAGAACGTGCACCAGTAACCAGAATCCGAATAGAAAGACCATCCACGTATCTTCCAGCTTAAGGAGATTTTCAATCACCTTCCTTCCCGCTCGTGTTGACCACCACCTTCTTACCGAAAATATAAGAAGAATATAACAAAGTAAAATGGGCTCAATAAGGAACAGAACATGATAATTGTGCCAAATGTAACTCTATTAAAATATTAATGGTTTTTGATTAAACTGCAAGCATACATGTTACTTCTTGCAACCTACTCCCAGTAAGCAACATTAACATTCTGACCCTTAAATAAAACATACAAACATTTTAGTAAGGAAATATAAACATTGAATATAAGATAAATACTTGTGATAATTAACTTATTGACAACATATTCAGTGTAATAATACAGAAACCAAGAGCAAGACATGTAAAGGTAGATTTTTCAACCTGTTTACTTATTTGTTAAAAAAAGAATAAAGGTTGTACATAAAGTAGATAAATCTAATCATTAATACAATAGCCACTAATTTCATCATGTACTGCTTCCTCTATACAAATAGGTATAAAATCAATGCCCTGTAGTAGTTCATAGTTCAGTTCAGTTAGTAAGATAATAAGAAATTCATTCTAAAATGATGCACTTCAACCATTCCCATATTTTCAAATAAAAAAACTTACGGTATAGCGAAAAAATTCCAAATTTTTCCTGATAATCAATCTTTGCTTCCTCGGGTCCCAAACACTAAGTATTAAGGTTACCTCGGTCATTAGTGTACCTTCAAGTATGATTGCATTGAACAATAGAACCTGTAATCACACATAGATGGAAAAAAAAACACATATGTAAAAACACATATTAAGGTTACCTCGATTCATTATGGTTGTTGGAGAGTAAACAGTACAACTGTGATTGATATTGGCTTGCTGCATTCAACTTTCAAACACGCATGTGAAATTCAAGTGCAACAAACTATCTCTAAGTAGCACATTTAAAAAAAAGAAGTTCTTAAAACGCCATAAAATTATCACTGAATGTATTTGATGACATATAAGTTAAGGTTATAGTTTTCTTTAGTAAAATCGTTGATCCCGGGTACCTAAAGCATTTAACTCCCATGTGTTCTTCTGATTGATTTTCTACATTCCAAAAAAAATTAAATAAAAAAGAATTAAGCTGCCTGTTCATGTCTAAAATCTCAATCAAGTAAAGCTGCAAAAATATTTCCAAATTTCAACTTACATACAGTAATCAGATACTTACGTGGAGGTGAGATGGTGAAGACGGTCGAGAAAATACAAGAATCAGTCACAGACACTTACGTGGGTCGTCGCTCGGAGCCGGGATTCTCGGAGGTCGGATGAGGGAAGGCTCGAGGTCGCATGTGTGACTGCGGAAATGCCTCTTGAGTTTAATTCTTGAAAGTGAAACCCTAAATGGTAAGGAAGACTCATTTAATGAGTTTGGGGACTGTACTTGCAGGAATCGAAACGACAAGAATTGAAGGGTTCACGGCAAAATCGAGGAGACGGATGAAGGAAGTGACATATTTAAAAGAATCGAGGAGTGGGTGAAGTCGTGAAGCACGGGGAGAGATGAACAGGCGGAAAACGGATTGGTTTTGCCGAATGCCAGATGGGCCACTTAATTGTTGTGGTGGGTCGAAGCCCACATTGAAAACTTCAGATGATTTGGGCTTATCCCGTGTGATGACATTTAATAATAGTTTCTTTTGAGAGATAAACGCGGCCAAGTCCTAGATCAGCTGGTTTGGTCGTGAGGATACAAGCTGACTGTCTCGGGTTCGAAACATGGTTATGCTATTTTTTAATCAAAAAGGGATTAGTTTCTATAATTAGCAAGTGTGTTGGCTGAATTTTCAGCCTTGCTAATTATGGAAGGGTTAAATCCTTTATAATATAGTAAAGATATGATTAATGTTGACCATTAAATCTTATTGATCAATGATTGAAATTTATTCTTTATAACTACACAAATTTAAGGATGAATATTTCTCTTATTATATATATATAAACAAAAATAATAATAAAAGTAACAAAAAAAAAGTGACACCTCAACGAAGATAACAAATTTAACCACTAAACCATCAAAAGTCAACAAACGTCAATGACTTTGTATCCGAATGGGTTAAACTCAAGGCGTGTTTGTTTTAGCTTATTTGATAGACTTGTAGCTTATCAAACTTTTAAGAAGTTAATAAACTTGTTTTTTTCAGCTTATGAGCTTTTAATTTGAGCTTATTATCTTATTTTAAATAAGTCAATAAGTTCAAATTAATAAGCTCTGATAAAACAAAATCATTGATTTATCAAAAGTTTGATAAGTATTAAATCACACCAAATAAGTTAAAACAAACAACTACCTTAAATACCTAATGCAATATTTTTGATGGGCCTAATTTTGTTTTGACTTTTAGTTTTGGGTTATATTGCGACGTCCAATAGCAAGAAATGTATCCGCGCCAAGGGTAAAACTTGTATTGTTTTCAAGCTGATTTTGGAAGAAAAAATTAACGAAAGAAAGTGAAAACCAACAATTAATTGTATTCTCCAATTTTTTAAGGAAGCCCACCATTTTATCCTTTTCCTTGAATTTTTTGTTCTTATATTTTCTTTGCTCCAAAACATAATATAAAGTTTGATGATCTACTTATGCATTCGAATAATTATTTACCTATACAAATTACTTCCCATTTAACATATTTAGTGGTTCTGAATTTAAATACTTTAACTATATGTTGTCTACATAATTACTAGGATCACAAATGTGTTAATGAATAATAAAAAACTTGAAAAAGAATGTGGCTGATTTCAATTAAGATGCTTTTTATTTGTTACAAAAGTAATAGCATGAAAAAAATTATAAAGATGACCAAAAATCCCTAATAAAACCGAAGAGCCTTTTGAATGTAAGATTCGTACCAACAGGATTCTTTGGTTGCTTGTCGCCTTGTCGGGTTTTTCAGTTTAAAGACATCATTGGCACCATTCTATCACTTGCTTCGTCCCTTCTTGTTCTTCGGTGAAGAGGAAGGAGGAGAAAATGAGAGGAAGAAAGAGAAAGTGATGAAGAGTGATGTAGTGAGGATTTGTGCGTTCTGTAAGACGCTCCCAACGTTATAATCCAAACTCGTCAGTTGCACGGGTGGATCTCGTCAGTCCACCGACATCTTTGGCACGAGCTCGTCGGTGGAACCCGTTTTTCCATCTCGTCAGGAGTCCGACGAGTTCTGTAACTTGTCTTTCTTTTCTAGAGGGGCCATGGGGCCATGCGATTATTACATTATGTGTTATTAACGAAAAATAAATAATTATTTAAATAATAATAAATAAAATAATAACTAATGGTTGAAATTTGTCTCGTAAAACTACATAAAAAACAAGGACTACCTTGAGATTTGTCTCTTGAAACTACCTTGAAGTATAATAAACAACTAAAGTTTCAACTAATCTCCTATCTCTACCGACTTCTCCAAATCTCGCCAGTTAAAACCACCCTCATACTCTCATACGGTCGTATCGTCACCCTAACCTTTACACACCATTTCCTCAACCGGAGTTACACAAAGACACCAAAATCACCATGACACAATCTAATAACAAGTTTTGGTTGAAAGCTCAAAGATATTGCCGTTCTTAGAAGATCAAAAATAAAACAAAATTATTTTTTCAAGACAATTGAACTTTTATCCTTGTGAGTTGTTCATCAAACTTTTTTAGTTGTTGACGAACAAAAAACATACTCTCACTATATTAACTAAATATCGTTTTCTGACTTTCAAGATCATTTTTCATCAAACGTGCAGAAGATGAGGATTAGTTATGCCTAATTTTATTTTATTTCATTCATTGTACCAAAACAAAAATAAATCAGTAATTTTTTTTTTTTTTGTTGAAATATTTCATGATATAACTCATAATTAATTATTGATCAAATATTATAAACTGTAATAAAATTAGTCACTGGTTCGTTTGGCTATTTTAATACTTTAACAAGCCTTTTAGCAAAAAAATTGAAGGACAAGCTTTTTAGAAACTACTTTAGGTAAAAAGATATTACTTTTTTCTAATTACCAAATGAGCTAAAGAAAATGTATAATTAAATAAGGCAGTATTTGATTGTAACTTATCTGAACATAAAAAGTTATGGGGTTGAAGATATCCCATCAGTCATATGTTTTTAGCCCCTTATGTTTATGGATGTTGTGTATTTAAATAAGCTCATATTTTTAAGTTTATATGTATAAAATAATTTTATACATGAATGATTTAGGTTTACAATTTAATTGGTAGCAATGACGTTAAATGTATGTGTAATATATATTTTTATTTTTTTTTGACATTTTAGATCTTCAATAATGTTTATATTGATTTAATTAAATAAATTTCTATTATTATTATTATTACTTTCTTTTAGTTCTATAATTTATAA
The DNA here is from genome assembly GCA_963853835.1 of Calendula officinalis. Taxonomy (NCBI): domain Eukaryota; kingdom Viridiplantae; phylum Streptophyta; class Magnoliopsida; order Asterales; family Asteraceae; genus Calendula; species Calendula officinalis. The sequence goes on along the minus strand of OY970823.1, from coordinate 42,163,067 downwards.
GTTAATTTTTTTTTTGTTTTGAGTTTATTAAACAATCATTTTTATTAAGTTCTTATATAATACAGAAGGTTAAAAAGGTAATTTATTCTTATTCAACATAAAAATCAAACAACAGACTGTTATCACCAGACATTCCTCGTATATTCATATGGACACTTTATCTACACAACACTTACTTAAAAAAAACAAAAAAAAAAAAAACAAACAAGCCCTAAGTATGTCTGCTTAAAAATATATGCTAATCAATACACGTTTTTAAAAATTAAAATTAGTAAACCATTAGATATATTACTTATTATCATTCATTCTATCATATATATGAGTTGTACATTTATCGAGTTTTTTTAGTTCATATCATATGTAGTTACACAATACTTAAACTTATCAATTTTATTATATTGATAGATTTTTAATTGCAGTCTTTATAAAAAATTATTTGATTTGCTTTTGAATTTGTATTCAGTATGTGACATGTAAAAATCTAAAATATATTGACTTGTCATAATCGTTTATGGAATGTATAATTGTTAAAATGACAAATATATAATTTCAATTAAATGAATAAGATAGTTTTTTTTGTAATAAGCAAGTGAGTTAGCTAAATTTATAAGTCTATAGGAAAATCTCCAAATAAATTATAATGTAGTATGCATGGTTATTTTAAGGTATTTGCTCTTAGTTATTTACATCAAGCTGATTGCGTTTAATTAATCGGAATTTATAAGTTCTACTTATTTTTGTTTTCGACTAAATTAAAATAAAATTGAAAAAAAAAACTCTAGATGAATGGTCGTAATTTTGGTCGGAGTTGATAGAGAAAACATGAGTGAATGGTTATGAAAGCTACTTACACCGACATCATGTCATCATTGGACAAACCTCTAATCCATGGTACACTCTGCTGGCTTCAAATATTTGTCTTTCTTCGTTGTAGTAATAGGAGACACATCCCACTAAAGTACTAATCATTAAAATTCTTTATTTAAGTTTAAATGTCTCAAAATAAATACATATGTTTGACATGAACTATACCTAATATTATATATTTGATTATTTGAATAAATATAAGTATAAATTAGGGTAATACACAAAACTGCAATTAAAGTTAAATAAAAACAACTCAGCTGGTTAGACATGTATAAAGTAAAGCAACTACAAGGTTGCGCCAATTATGACCATGATATAACTCACTTTGCTATTTGATGCGCGGCTTTTTTTTATTGGTAACCAGATAAGGACTTCACACGGGTCAACCATATATATTGCTATTCTCGCTCAATCACGCTTAAGTGCAGAATTCTGACATTATCCACAATAAGTCTTGGTCTTATGAACCTAACACATCCGTTGTGTGCCAACAAAGTGGGATGGACTTAATTTTACAAGACATTGCGTATTTGGGGGTAAAAAACACAATCAATCATATCGGTTAAATCATCTTGGGAGAAAGTAGTACCAAAATGGAATTTTTTTTGGATATAATGTTGTTTTGCCCAAAATTTTCAGATCTAATGCACATTTTTTTACATTTTTCAAAAATAGGATTTCCGAGTTCCCGGACCCAGATTCCCACTCTCCGACTACGTGTGCCTTCCTTCCGGTCAGGCTCGGGAACCCGAAAATCCTATTTTTTAAAAACGTAGAAAAGGTGCATTAGATTTGAAAATTTTGTGCAAAACAACTTTAATAGATTCAAAAAAACTTTACCATAATGGGGGAAAATAATCGCTCTAGAAGTCTTTGTGAGGAAGATTAAAAATCTAAGGGAAAAAAAGTCAAAAAACCAATGGCAACTTACGAAAATACATCTAACAATCTTCATGGGACGACTAGTAGTTAGAAGCTACAGGAACATGTCGTGAAAACATGATCCGGTAAGTAGAACATCTGGAGTACTTGTCCATTTTCTTGCACAACAATATAGTCTTTTACAATATCGCCCTTGATGCATATTTGATAAAGGAAACAGATGTCTATACATTATGGGTATTTATACGGGTTTAAATTAATTTACAAATTACAATCCTTCAGATCTAACAATGATTCAGAGCAGATCCAAGAGTTGAGACTCTTTCTTTGATGAGCAAGTGAAGGAGAAACAGGGTGAAATTTTTTTTTAACTTTTTTCCAGATAAAAGGACAGAGCCCGGTAAATAGAACCGATAGAAGAGTACAAAACATGCCTAGTACTAATGCACCCCGTGTATAGATATAGGGGATAAAAGCACATAAAAAAACCCAACCTAACATAACCTGACAAACGTGGTATGTGTTTTCCCCGTATGAATGATTTCGACGTGGAACCCATAACCTAAAATAAATCGTACGAAATCATAGCTTTCATCAATTCATGTGATTCCTCAGCTATTATTATTAGTAATAATACATTTATCAAGTAGATGAACAATATTTTATCCTGTAGTGAAAATCAGAATAACATTTTATATTCAAAAGCTGACGAAAAGAACTAAGTGGGTTTCTGTCTTGGTGGCAATTGCTACTAGGATAAGGATAATGAGGCCACTCACTCGGGTTCTACTCTTGATCCCAGCAATACCATTATTTTTCAGATTCTCAAAATTACAAAATACTCCCTATATTTTATTCTATTGTTGGGTTATAAGTAATAGTACTACTGTTGTTGCAGTTAGTACTGACAAATACTTGATGCTGCTACAAGAGTTAGTACCGATGGGGCAGAATTACAAAGTTACTTTTTTTTTTTGAACGACAACCTAATCTACTCCTAAATCCACCTAAGTCAACTATGGGACTCGAACCCTCAACCTCAAGGTTGGGGGCAAACACCTTTACCGCTAGACCATTAGGCCCAATGTTTTAAAACTGGAGTTTTGAACCGAACCGGCCGATGCCCTAAAAACGGTCGAACCGGTCGAACCGGTTGAACCGGATTACAATATTATTCATTATTTATAGTTATGTTATTCATTATTTACAATTAATGTTTTATAAAGTTTGGATTACTCTATTTTGCATCCAAATATGACAAGAAAACAAAATATATTCTGTAATTTCTTTAACTAATCGGTAAATTAGTAGTATTTGATTAAGTGTAAATTAATAGCAGTCCATCGTTTTTCTTCATATAGGTGGCAACACACTTACTGGTAAAAAACTAGCTATTACTTGACCAATTTTTTTTCAAGTAATTAGGAAGATAGAAAAAAAAAAGTTTGTTTATAGTTTTTACCTCCATCCCACATCGTTGTGGGAGGAGAAAGGTGAATCAGCAGAAGTAGTATATATTTGGCCATGCAGGGAACATTTACAAAGCACCTCAATAGAGTCTTACCTTTAAGGCACGATTCATTTGAGCGAATTTTAATTAAAATCCGGCCTAATTCCGGTTTTTGAGATCTGGTTCAACCTGGTTTTCTTATAAACCCGGCGGTTCAATCCGGCTTGTTTTCTTGCTGTTGGACCGGCTAAATTGGACCGGCAGGATATCATTTTTCCGGTCCGGTCGGACCCGGTCACGTAAACACTGATTAGGCCTTTGGTGAATTACAAAGTTACTACTGATCTTGGATATACTACTGACGATGACAAATACTACTGATATTGTTATTTAGAGTTGATCGTGTCCGAGATCTTCGTAGAGTTAGTTTAGAATTAATATCTTTTTTTAATTCGATTGTAATCTAGTCCTAGAATAACTAGGGTTAAAAGTTTAGACTTCAAGGACTATTATATATAGTTCCTTATGAATTGTAAACATACGTGTATTGATCGATCAAAATTAATACATTGAAGCTTTTTGTGATAAACTGTGTTCGTGTTAATTCATATTCAATTTATAGTTTACATTGTTCTTAATCAATAACAAGAGTGTTAATCCGCTGTAACTTCTCTTTGTTAGTAGATCTGTGATTTAATAACTTGTTAAGTTATTCGATCTTGACAAGTGGTGCAATTGACAAAACTCTATTTATAAGAAAAGTCAAAGATCATATACTACTGGTCCAGATATATGTAGATGATATCATCTTTGGATCAACAAATGATGAACTGTGCAAAGAGATTGAAGAGCTGATGCAGATCAAATTCAAGATGAGCTCAATGGGTCCAATGAATTTCTTCCTTGGACTTCAAATCAGTCAAAGAACAGATGGTATTTTGATTAATCAATCAAAATATGTCAAAGACATCTTGGAGAAATTTGCAATGAAAGACTGTAAAAGTGCAAGCACACCAATGAAAACACATAAACACCTACATCCTGATGTTGAGGGGGAGGATGTAGATGAACATTTATATAGATCAATGATATGATCTTTAATGTATTTAACTGCATCAAGACCTGATATTATGTATAGTGTTTGTGTGTGTCCCAGGTATCAAGCAAGACCAAAAGAGCTTCACTTACAGGCAGTCAAAAGAATCTTCATATACTTGAAAGGAAAACCATCACTTGGTCTTTGGTATCCACATGACTTACCATTTGAACTTGTAGCCTACACAGATAGTGACTATGGAGGTGAATGTCAAGATAGAAAATCTACTACTGGTGGATGTCAATTCTTTGGATCAAGATTATTGTCATGACAATGCAAGAAACAAACAAATGTCTCACCATCAACTGTTGAACCAGAGTATGTAGCTGCATCTGCTTGTTATGGTCAAGTACTGTGGATTCAAAATCAACTTCTAGACTTTGGTATCTCTATTCTTAAAACTCCTATTTTTATTGATAATCAAAGTGCTATTAGTATTGTGAATAATCCAGTAAAACACTCAAAAACCAAACATATTAAAATAAGATTTAATTTTATTAGGGATTGTAATGAAAAGAAATTAATCAAAGTAGAGAAAATTCATACTGACAATCAACTAGCAGATCTTTTTACAAAAGCATTTGATGTAGGAAGATTCAGCTTCTTGGTTAGCGATATTGGAATGATTTTAATAAATTAATTTCATCATTAAGACTATATGTATAGTTTTTGTATAATATTTCTATTTAAAAGTGTGTTTTACGACTGGTTATTCATTATTACTGACTATGGGTTGTATTCGTAATTTATTAGTGATAGGGTTTTTCTGAGAATTAGGTTAAGTATAAAACAACAGTTACTACTGATGTTTTACTACTGGTTCTTAAGTTACTACTGATCGACCGTTATTTGTGAAATACGATATTTTACCATACTAACCCCATGAAAATAGCCGTTTGGGTTATGATTCGAAGGGTATTTCGGTCTTTTTGCAGATTAATTCAAAAAATATAAATAGCTGAAAGTGATTAGTTTAGCATTATCCAAACCTCGATCCGATAAACTCTACGATAAACCCTAATCTGTGAAAAAATCAATCAAAACCTTGAACCAGTAACAAATCAATCCATTTACGAAATAGTCCATATCAAATTCTCAAGATCATCTTCTGCGAAATATCAAACCTCAAAACATCACAATGGCAATGAAGAAACCTCTGGCAGTTGAAACAAATCTTTGATACTCCGAATTTCATAATATGCTAGCATTCCTAAGGAAACCTGATGGAACAAGAAGCTTTAGGCCTATTGTAATGTTCTTGAAAAACTCTCCCATTTGTTTTGCCTTAACAGTACAACCAAAACTTTGTGTACAACACATTGTTCAATTTTGGGAAAAGGCAGAAAGAGTAGAAGAACAGGGCATACTCAAAATCAAATCTGACATTGATGGAAAGCCCATTATCATCTCAGAACAATCCATTAGAAATCATCTTCAACTAAACGATGAGTCAGGTACATCTCTACTCTCTAAATCTGAATTAATTGAAAATATTTTTAAAATGGGATATGAAGGAAGAACCGACATTCAAACCTTTCAGAAGGGTATTCTTTCTCCCCAATGGAAGTATTTGGTTCATACAATTCAACATTGTATGTCACCTAAGAAAAGTACTTGGAATGAGTTCAACAGATCAATAGCATCTGATGTTGTCTGTCTGTGCACAGATCAAGTATTTAGTTTTTCTAAAATGATCTTTGAAGGAATGCTTGGAAACTTGTCTGTTTCAAAATTTTTAATGTATCCAAAATTACTTGCACACATTTTTTATTGTGAGATCCCTGATCTTGTCAAAACCACAAACATTTTTCCCATATCAGAACTAAATAAAAAGGTTTACTCAAATATGAACAAGAAGTTCAATTTTTCTGGAAAAGAAACACCTTTATTTCAAAACATGATCTATGATCAACCCCCAACTGGAGAAGGTTCAAGCCACCCCATTGAACCCCAACCCACTCCATCACTAAAAAGAGCCCAAACAGAATCCAACTCATCCACTCAATCAACCTCACCCATAGATGTCCTGAATGTGTCCCAGGTACATGAAACAGAACCTCATGGTGCTACTCTTCACTCTGAGGTAGACCAACCAAAAACCAAAAAAATTTCCAAAACTTATAAAAGGAAGAAAACTTCTTTAAAGGACACGAGGGGACCCATGGAGTCTCACCCTAGGCTCAAAGAGTTGTCCTCCAAGGAGGAGAGAGGGCATGAGGAAAGGGCTCTCACTACTGATGCACCAAAGTTTGGTGCACAGGCTAGTGAGAACATAATTAGGACCCAGACCTCGGCAACTCTAAGTGATGACTCATCTTTTGAGGCAGCACTTAGAGGACTCCGGTGCCAAAAAACCACAAGGGGAGGTACTTCTGCTTCTTCTAGGAAGAAGAGAGTATCTAAACAACCCATTTCATCACCAAGCAGTGATGAGCGTAGTTTGAAACAAACTGAATTGACGGCTAGGATGGAAAACCTTAAAGCCAATGTACCAAACAAGCCCGATGATCTACCTAGATGGAGTGAGGGCATTATTGAACCAACTCAATTGACGGATAGGAAGGAAAACCTCGAAACCACTGTACAACACTGTCTGAAACTATTAAATAATCAAGGAAAGAACATGAGCTACATGAAGCATTATATAAATGCCATGAACAGAAGACATAAGAGGTACGATTATAGGCTTCAAAGGCAATCAAACATCATTAGAAAATTACAAAAGAAAATTGTTGTTAGTGAGGCTCAACAAGTTGAGATCACTGTAACACCCTAAAATAAACAAGATTTTTTAAAAATTTTGGAAACAAAATTTAAAATCAAAAGGTCACATAAATAAATCTCAGATATTAATATTTCACATTTAAAACGTATTTATTGCGGAAATAGTTAAAATAAAATAAAGTGTTTTAAAATATTAAATGATGTCCACATCCGTAATGAAAAGATACAGCGGTCAACCGTCCACCTCCTCATTTCCTTTGCTGGTACCTGAAACAATGGGGGAGATTTGGGTCAGCTGGGAAGCTGAGTGAATAATCTCAAAATGCATACAATCATAACATACAACACATGAGGGCACATCGGTGTACTCCTACTCAGATTCTACTCAGTTAATTAATCAGATTTATTTCTCAGATTTTATTACTCAGATTTTAATTTATATAGCGCGCTTGTGTGATTTGGGACGAGAGATCAACCTCGCCCCTCCTCACACCTCAGATAGGCGTAAGCCAAAAACTCAGACGGGAGTGATCCCAAAACTCAGACGGGAATAATCCCAAAAACTCAGACGGGAGGTGATCCCAAAACTCAGATGTGTGTTATTATGTTTTATTATCTCTTTAACATAATTATCTCAGATTGCCCTAGCAAGTAATAGCACAGAATGACTCTGTGCCGAGCTCAGTTACCCAGGCACAATGTCTCAGATCATGAATAAATAAACAGCTGCTCAGATACTCAGATAACAGATCAAACTCAGATAACAGATCAAACTCAGATAACAATTATGGTGCAAGAAATGTAACACGTAAGTCATGCATGTACAACGTTAAAACTGAATACACGGTGAGAATACTCACCTCGAATAACCGTAAGCTCCTAAATATCCTCGGTACTGAAGAGCGTCTCTAACAGGTCCTAGAAGGTCCTACAATGTACAAGGAAGCTCGGGTTAGGATTAGGCTCAAAGATGGTTTCAGCAGAAACTAAACAGCACTCAGCACTTTCGCGGGAACGGATATAACTCTCAAACCGCTCTCTAAATATTATTCAAATATTTACAGTAGTTAAATGACTCAGAGGACTACAATTTTATAGAAGGCTTCGGAAGCTAGTTCCAAACAGAAAAGGCTCAAAACAGACCCGCAAGACAGAATAGCTGAACCGAAAACTATTCTGCGATGGTTTACAAGAACAACGATATCTTTTAAACGACAATCCAGATTAACGAGCCGTCAGCGTCGTTGGAAAGAGGACTCAGAAACCTAGAAACCAAAACGGGCCAAAAATCCAGAAACGTATCTTAAGTGTGACAAAAATAGACTCGAACATGACCAACAGAATCTGTTACAATATTTCAGCATAACATTTAAAGCCCGTTTTAATTCCCGACAACAAAACCGTATTAGCACCCGACGGTCCCGGAAACCAAAATATCACAAAAATTAATTTTGTAAGTAATCTAGCTCATTTAATTAAAACTTTTTCGATTGGGAACCCAAGACCCCTATGGGTTCGGTTTCCCCTCTCGGTTTCTAAAAAATGGAAATTTATCGAACGTGCCATTGAAATCAATTAAGTGACGACGTGATTTATTCCCGGGAGCTCATACAACCGAGTCTGAGGGCTCGATACCATCCTCGGTTTTATCACAACACTTCCAAAATCTCAATTGCACCAAAATAATTAAACAACTATTCTAAGTTTATGAAAAACGAACTTTATCATAATAACATCCGATCCTAGGGATTTCATCCCGACACCCGGATGGGTGTCATCCATCCCTCACGGCTCTAATTTAAATATCCTTACAACAATAACTAATTCAATAACAATTTATGATTTTAAAATGATTTTCAAGAATCTTTTCACAAAATTCAGCACATCGACTATGAACGAGAATGGCCATAGCTCACTGACTGTAATCCCGAATGGCGCACGGTCAGCGGCCACAGTTAGCTAAGTCAGAGGACTACAAATCTCTGTGAGACGGTCCTTTCCTAAACCCGACTCTAAGGATGTCAAAAACAGCTCGCAAGACAACAAATCGAATCTGCCATAATATGAAAACGATTTATAAATAATATTAAGGATAAAACCCGACACCGTCAGCCGATTACCAACTGAGGCATCCCAAGATCAAGGTTTTCTAGGTTCTTCTAGCATGGCTAGGGATTGAATCAAGGACACGAAAATAATATAAGAAGAGATGGAGATTATACCCTTATGAACCAACACGTAACACCACTAAAATAAAGAGCACCTCTTGCTCGAACGACTCTTAATGCTCAACGATCTCATCATCACGACTTAGCTGATCAAAAACTTCATAAGTGATGACTTGCTTGACCATAACTCAGCCCAAAGCAGAATCCAATTTAATTCAATGACGGTGATGTTAAAGAAAAGAATTTGGAGATGTTTGAACAAAAAGTCCTCTGGCCCACATTGCACCACCGACCTCCTAGATTTCCATGACTCAAATGCTACCACCACATCCACAGCCAAACAATTTAAGTGTGTCACCATTTACGTCCAAGGCACACGAAGATTTCACCAGATGTCGCCGTGATAAAACGTTTAAACAAGAGATAGGGAGCGGCCGAAGAACAAATGGAAATTAGGAGTTTTTAGGTTTAGGGTATAGTTAGAGTTAATTAGTCAAGCTCATTAGTTGAAGTCCCAAGGCCTTGGTCTTTGGCTGGCCCGAATCAAAAGAACACAACCCACTCTTACTATTAACTAATTGGTCATAAAAACCGAGGCACACTCGCGGACAAATAAAACGTCTCACTTAATTTAGAAACGTTTAACACTATAATTAATTGTCCGGTTATTTTTTTTTTAAAATATAAATATAAATATAAAAACTAAACTAATATAATTTAATTACTAACGTCTAATAATATGAACCGTCTTATGACATGTCGCCTAAATAATAAATAACAACTCATTTAATTTAATTCATAGAAACACAAACCGTCACATACTTATAATATGGTCAACTCGTAGACCAGCAAAACGTAATTTAAAATTAATTTAAATTATTAATTAATCATCTGAAATTTCAGGGTGTTACAATCACTAAGGGGGAGAAGGCTCACATACAGGGTATGATTGACACTTCTATTGCAGCAACAGCCGCCTCCCTCTTAAACCTTAGAGAAGCTCATGGTGAAACAGATCAAAGTTTTGGTGAAGACCTAAATAGAGGAGCTAGAAGTATGGATGAAGATGTATTTATGTCTGCACAACAATCACCAGGAGCAGAACAAATACCTTCTCCAATTACTACTGAAGCAGTAAATACTACTGAAGTCATGGGTACTACTGATCCCATGGATACTACTGAGGCCATTGAACAAACAGAGGTCATTACTACTGATCCCATTGAAGAAGAGATCCAAGAAGCAACATCAGTAGTAAACACTCCAACAACAGAAACAAATATTTCAGTTACTACTGATGCCCTAGCAGTAGTAACTACACCTGAAACCTCTCCAGTAGTAGACTCCTCAAATCAACTGGTAATCTACAGTCCATCCAATGCAACACCAGTAGTAACCACCTTGGTTACTACTGCATCTGATGAAGAAATACCAGATCTTATTGAGCCAGTTGTAATAATCCCAAGACCTCCAACACCAGAACTAAAACCTCTCATTATCCCGGATATTGATGATGATGTAAATGGGGATGAAGTGGATGAATGTGCATTACCTCCACATCAAAAAATACTTCCAGATCACTTATCACATACATTTTCTCCATCAATCATAATCAATCCAGTTGTAGATATGAAGTATACCCCACTCTCAAAGTGTGTTGGTGTAGGTAAAACAAAATTTGATGATGACTACCCATACAGAGCTTTAGGTCACTACATGGTAAATAAAATAAATTTAGTCAGACCTGAGAAGCAAGATAGGTGGAAGGTAAAAAGGATGAGAAATCACAGAAAGTGTGCTAAAACTCAAGCACTTGAAGATAAAAGAAAGGCTGAAGAAGAAAGAATAAAAAATGCAGCCATTCAAGAAATAGAAGGGTTTATAGAAGAAGATCAACATGAAGAAATAAATAAGATAAAACATATTGAAAAGGAAAGTGTAGATCTTCTTGAAGCACAAGTAAAAGAATGCAAACGTATGAACGAAGACATGCCTGAACAGTTTGCAGAAAAGAAAGATGATATGATCTCATACTTAAAATATCGAGGTCACAGTGCAAAATCCTTTGGAAGGATGAAGTTAATAACTATTATTGAAAGGTATTGCATTGAGAAAAAGAAAGAACTGGCAGAACCAGAGGTCAAAGAAGTCAAATTGACAAACTTAATTGACATTGATCCTAAACTGGTACTTACAAGTGATCCAAACACTGGTGAATCCTCAACCATAACTGTCAAGAAAAGAAAAGTCATAGAAGCTGAACAAGAAGCAATGAAGAAAGCAAAATAAGATTCACAAATAATTAATCTTCCAATAGCTCCTCAACAGAATAATCCAATTATTAACTGGAGAGTTGTTAATGATGTGATTGAATTAATCAGATAAGATAGAACAACTCAAAGATTCAATGCATGGAAACCAATGATTATGTCACTATCCAGAAGTGATGTAATTATAATACTGATCATTGGTAAACCAAGAATGTCCAACAAGAAATGGAAGAACTCAGGTGCTGGATACTTAACTGAGATGATAGATGCTGCATTCTATCCAGATGATTATCCTGAGAGATTTGCTAGTACAGAAAATGTTTATGCTTGGAATGTTCTACCAACTGTCAATATGTATTTCTTTGAAAGGGCTAGCAAGAAATGTGAACTGTTTCTATTTGAAAAAGAATATAATCATTCTGAAGAAACAATGTATCAAATCACCACCTGTTCCTTCAAGAAACCACATGATGTTGCTATGTTCGCTGAAAAGTATAACTATTTTGTTAAGAGGAACAACAAGTACATCATTGCTCAGATAAAATTAAGAAATCAACAAAGAAAAGAAGGTGATGAACGAAGGGCGCAACAGTTGGAAGAAAAGAAGAATAAAGAGGAAGAAGAAAAGAAAATTGGTTAATTAAAGTGAATTAACAAGTTTAGGGGGAGATTGTTGGGTTATAAGTAATATACTACTGATGCTGCAGTTAGTACTGACAAAGACTTGATGCTGCTACAAGGGTTATTACTGATGGGGCAGAATTACAAAGTTACTACTAATCTTGGATATACTACTGACGATGGCAAATACTACTGATATTGTTATTTAGAGTTGATCGTGTCCGAGATCTTCGTAGAGTTCGTTTAGAATTAATATCTTTTTGTAATTCGATTGTAATCTAGTCCTAGAATAACTAGGGTTAAGAGTTTAGGCTTCAAGGACTATTATATATAGTTCCTTATGAATTGTAAACATACGTGTATTGATCGATCAAAATTAATACATTGAAGCTTTTTGTGATAAACTGTGTTCGTGTTCATTCATATTCAATTTATAGTTTACATTGTTCTTAATCAATAACAAGAGTGTTAATCCGTTGTAACTTCTCTTTGTTAGTAGATCTGTGATTTAATAACTTATTAAGTTATTCGATCTTGACATCTATAAACTGACGAAATAACCCCTTGCCTTTTATTTTTTAAGTTTCCTGAATTTACCACATACTCCCTAAACTTTAGTTCTATAAATAACCAAACAATCTCTTAATTTGTATAAAACGTGTTATTATGTTATTATCAAAATCAATATCATTACAATTAACATCGTGATTAATATATTTAATTTTATTAGCTTTACTTAAATATTTATAAATAATTATTTAAAAGATTAAGAATTCACATATTATATAAGCAATACAATATAAATATATTAGTAAATTAACATAATAACACAAACGGCGTTTTGGGTATCATATGAAATTCCCCCGCAGCATTACGCGGGTACATATTACTAGTCGAATATATTCTTCGTGCTAATGTCAATTTTAATTTTTGAGACCCGCCTAAATTAGAATATGTGTATAAAAGCCACCAAAACCACAAGGGAGAAACTTTCAAGTTCAATCTTTATGAACAATAAAGAACCCCCTTGTGGCCACATATTCACCCACGATGACCGATGACTCCTTATTATCTCCAAAGTGAGTGGTCACCATAAGATTAGTTAGGTTGCAAAGCGGATCGATATCCAAATTACCAAAAAAAAAACAGTAATAATATATTTTCTCTCTAGAATGTTTTCATACTCTTTGTGGGTATTTTTTTGTTTCTGTTCTGGTCAAACAAACTGTACATTAATTGCGTAGATCGAACTATCGACATCGTTTCTTGATCCGTTTCATCATATAATTCCATTCTTTGCGATTAAATATGTATTATGACAACATTTAAAACTATTGGAGAGAAGAAAGTGTACCGAGGGATTCTATTTTGGTACTAAAAATCTTATGATTGATATAACCATCGTCATTATTTCACCTAACCTCTTAATAAAAACATAATCCTAACCTAACCATTTGGTGGCTTACTTTTGTTTGCACTTTTATGAGAAAAACAAATTTCCATCAAATTAGTAAGAACAGCATTGTTCCAAACTGAACTTTAATTATATTAACCACAATTGTAATCATCTAGTGATAAGACTTGTTTCCCAAAACATGTGAAATTCTCAGTAGATTTCAAGTTCAATCCGCAACAACAAAAAATGCCACTTTGGGGACACAAAGGTTCAACCACGGGGATTCCGGGCTAACCGCAAAGTGGATTGTCACACTGTGATTGGTCAGCTTGCAAAGCGGGTCGGAAATTAAGTCGCTAATTTTTTTTAATTATTATAATAATATAATATGGACTACAGTTTAGAACTTTCCCAGTAGGTGACAGTAAATTTTATGATCCAATACATACGATAACAATTCATATATAGTTGATACATTTCTATTTAGTTTTCACAAATCTAAATGAACATAGTACATCCTTTTAAATCATTTATATAAACATTTGGATTATTATTGTTATAAGGGTTTAGATAATGACAGTCCTTAGAGCTGTCAATAAGAATTGATAAGAATGAGCACTCTTGATTCTGATTGGAGGGGGAATTTGAATATTGCTAAAAAGAAGGAACATAATTTGCCTAATAGGATTACAAGGGGGTAAATATGAAAATATTATTCCTATTATTCGTTCTTATTGACAGCCTTAAAGTTGTCATCATCAAAACTCTTATAATATTATTTTGGTAATCATAGTTTAACATGTCTTTTGGCAATTTAGTCGGTCAGTTTTCAATAGTTCATTGAATTTACCTAGATTCAAGTAAGTGGACATATATACATATATGTTGCCTTTATTTTGTTACAACCCAAAGAAGGTTTTGTTGTTTTCTGACCTCCTATGAAGTGGTGTCACATTATTATAAGTTTACAATAACCATATAAGTACCAGTCCATTTGTTTTAATAATAGACATGTGTCACAGTTCTAAATACTCTCCTGTAAACCATCTTTCTAAACTCTACACAAAACCGACGGATAATCACTCGAAACCACAAACATATGCAATCATTCGCGTGTTTATATAAACGACTACATGAGTGCTTCAAACATCACGGGATCAAAGAAAAACGATTCGAGAAAGAAAGAAATCAATCGTGGAGCATGGACATCAGAAGAAGATGAAAAGCTAGCTGAAGCTATCGAGATACACGGTCCTAAAAAATGGACCGTTATTGCAACAAAAGTAGGTATGAAACTATCTGTTACGATCCCACACCAGTCAAAATATGGATTAGATTGTGTTTACTCATCATTCAAGCTAGCTTTTGTGAGTGAGTTTTATACCCACCTTATGACACGATGAACTTATATTGCTAAATTAATTATCAGGTTTGCAGAGGTGTGGAAAGAGTTGTAGGCTAAGATGGTTGAATTATTTGAGACCAAATATCAAGAGAGGAAATATATCAGATCAAGAAGAGGATTTAATTATTAGGCTTCATAAACTTTTAGGAAACAGGTAAATTACTACGGTTAGTGGTTATGTTGCCGGTATCATATTGGGATTTAACAAATTTCATAGGAGTTTTACTTTACGACAAACTATAGGAGTGTATACACATTCTATTATAGTATTTATATAGTATTTTAAACTTATGTTTTAATATATCATATTATTGCATACTAAACTTCCAAAACCTACCATTGTATGTATTGGTTTACTTGAATACCTATTGGCCGGTAAAATCATTTAAATTGATACATAAAATAGTAGGTTTTGGAAAATTCAGTAATTCAAAAAAGTAAAAAAAAAGTAAATATACACTTTTTAAATGTACGTGGCAATAATCGGTTCCACCTAAGCAAGATACTGGTTTCAGGTAAATCAATACTTTTAAAGATAAGTTTTGGAACTACAATACATGCTCTGTCTAGTGAAATTTTCCCTTTTAACTTGATAAAATCATGTGCTTGATTATTAGGTGGTCACTAATTGCGGGAAGACTACCAGGTCGAACTGATAATGAGATCAAGAACTACTGGAATTCTCATTTAAGCAAAAAGAAAGAAACAACGGAAAAACAAACAGGTGATCGAAGCAAGGAGATGAAAAACGACGATATTACCGCTATCGAAAAACATGGGATTGAATCTTCAAAATTCAGTTTTAATGTTGACGAGTTTTTCGATTTCTCAAACGAGGACCCCATAACTTTGGATTGGGTTAACAGGTACATTGCAGGCGGTACAAGTGGTGTGTTTATGTAGAGAAATTTCACGTGTTATTATGTATGCATATCGAATTCACGGTCAAATTTCAACAAAATTAGTTCTATAGTCCGGGTAAATCCGATGGTGTGCAAATTACCTATGAAATTTTAATTATAGTTCAATACTTTATATTGTAATTTTAACTTACCTTTACGATAAGTATCTAAAAAAACGTTTCATCTAAAATAAAGTCAATGTTTCGTATACAAACTTGGTTTTACCAAGGCTAGAAATTCTTAAATAAGAAACTAGCTTATCTCAAATTTACGATAAGGTTTTTTGAGTTGATATAAGTTACAAACACTCTTACACCATAACTAATAACTAAAGACTATGTATCTACATATTTAAAAAGGATAAACAGAAATTCGATAACTAAAATTAATTGTAATGTAAACTTGATCTTGACATCTAGACAAATTGTATAGTTTAATGTTTTAAAAATATATTTTGTTTTTTAAATGTAAAACAATCGTTCGGGTGTTGTATTTTGAGTATTATATAAAAATTCTAGCGCCATCACGTGGGGTAAAACATATTAACTTGTTACATGTCTAATTGTCCAAATAATATGTCTTTAACCGTGACATCAAACGACATCTTCAATTTTACAACATCAGCGCCGGGTAAACTGACACTACAACTGACATACTTATGCCAACAATACCACACCATTATATAATATTAACACACAAAATACTAAATACCATACTAGAAAACCCCTTAGGCCCACCATTCTTGCACCGTTCTCTTCGGCCAGCCGAAGCAAACAACTGAAGGAGAAGAAGTGAAGGGGCATGTGAAGGGGCATGCCAATGGAGAGAAGAAACCAGGCAATCGAAAGAGAAGCCGACAGCTCCATTGGCACTTGTCTAATACGGAGGACATTGTAGGGGCAAATGTGTCAATTCACGCTCCTTTTATCCTACTGTAAAAGTACCATCAGGAGGCTTTCACACATTTACTATGTTTTAATCATAATTATTCACTTATTTCTATTTTGAACAATATTCGTAATCGTTGAACTATATTTAAAACTATTACACGATATTTGTAATCGTTAGTTCGTGTGATTTATTGTCTTGTTTATATAGTAAGTAATGTTAAATTTTTTTGAATTTAGAGACAGGGTAACCGGAACCTGCCCTGAAACTGGTGGTTCCGGTTCCGGAAATTTAGGAACATGTCTTCCAGGTTCCGGTTCCGGAAATTTAGGAACATGTCTTCCAGGTTCCGGTTCCTATATTTCAAGAACCGCAGGTTCTAGTTCCGGTTCCGGTCGGAACCGGCGGGTACCCTGTATGCTTACCCCTAATTAGGACACGAGTACGCAGTAGCTGGAGATAGATTACTGTTAACAATAACCCTCCGACTCAAGAAAGCTATCCGGATGCCAACCCCACATTATCCAACCCAATTTATATTCCACTTTCAATTCCAAAACTGTATTTAATTGATAAAACACAGCGTAATGGAAAAGCGCGAACTTGAATTCCAGCAAATTCATTCATTCATTCATGTCCCCTCTTCGGAACCCCAATTTTCGTATTTCCAGCATCTGAATCGAAGTTTTGGTGGAATAACTAGTTACAGTGCTCAAATCTATCGCAACTGCAAGTCTGCAACATTTTTACAGTGTGTTGGTACATTTTACAACAGGTAATTGTGATGATTAGCTTTGTTTGCAGAGGATGTGAAATTAATGATGTAATGCGAAGTCCTGAGTGTGGAGAAGCTTTAATTTGATCGATTTATTTTTTGTTATTTCGGTTTTTGAATAATTGATTTGCATGTGGTGGAATGTTACATAGAAACTGTAGTAGCAGTTGAAGAAAGCGATAGAAGTAAGCGATAGAAGTAAGCGATAGAAGTAAGCTAGAGGGTACTTCGTAAACGTGATCAATGTTTGATGCCTTCTCTTATTACAATGATATGCTTATATAGTACATTGATACAAGCATATTCTCTAGGATTATTCTGTATTCCTAATTACAAGAAGGAAGGTATTGAATACAATAAAATGGTATTTACTATGGTGATTAGTGTATTGACTAGAGTCAATATTCCTATTGACTAATACTCCCCAACAGTTGGAGCAGGAGGTGACCGAATGCACAAACTGTTTTTGAAGCGTTGAAAAAGTTGCCGAGGAAGACCTTTGGTGAAGATGTCGGCATACTGTTGATCGGTGGGGACGTGTAGGACCCGTATGCGACCAATTTTAACAAGGTCTCGAACAAAATGGATGTCGATTTCTACGTGTTTTGTTCGTTGATGTTGTACCGGATTGTCGGATAGGTAGACAGCCGAGATGTTATCACAATAAACGAGCATGGCTTTTGTAATTGGTACATGAAGTTCAAGGAGTAAGTTGCGAAGCCAGCTAGTTTCGGCGGTGGCATTGGCGACTCCTTTATATTTGGCTTCGGCACTTGATCGAGAAATAGTGGGTTGTCGTTTTGAAGACCATGAGACAAGATTGTCCCCGAGAAAAACGCAATACCCCGAAGTGCATCTTCGAGAGTCGGGGGCATCCTCCCAATCGGTGTCCGAGTAAGCGGTAACATTGAGGGATTTGGACGCATTTATGTGAAGCCCTTGAGTAGATGTTCCTTTTAAATAACGTAGGATTCGTTTGAGGAAGTTAAAGTGAGGCTCCCGAGGTGCATGCATGAAAAGACACACTTGTTGAACGGCATATGTGATGTCCGGTCTTGTGAATGTGAGATATTGGAGGGCCTCGGCCAAGCTACGATATGTGAGATAATGTGAGATGTCCGGTCTTGTGAACGGGTACCACGAGTAAACGGGTACCACGAGTAGGGCCATACGTTTTGAGATGGGCACGGACATGGAGGAGGAGCCATGGGCCACCATGGGTGCGGCGGATATGGAGCTTTAGGACCAGAATAATTGCCACTGTTTCGATTTTGCCATGGGCGATTTTGAGATTGTTTTTGATTCTGGTTTCCAGAATAATTTCCACTGTTACGATTGTTGCCTCGGGATTGATTTGAATGCCGAGGATTGCGAGCGGGAGGAGGTGGTTCGAACGTGATATTGGCTTTTGAGGTTTCCCGACTAGATTGGCGATTTTGCACCAATTGGAGCATGCTTCGGGTCGTGTCCCAATTAGGTAAGGTTTGGTTGATGTAGGCGGCGGTCGTGTCGAATTCCGAGGGTAGACCACGGGCTAGTTGAAGAACTAGTCGCTGCTCGTTAACGGGGTTGTCAACGTCATTCAATTGATCGACTAAGTCTTTTAATTTTTGACAATAGTCGTCTAATGAAGACGATGACCGTAACATGAGGTTGGTGAATTCATACTCGAGGGCTGCGGAATGCGAGCCCTTGTTGTTCAGAAAAAGATCTTTGATTTTTACCCATGCTTTGTACGCGGTGGTATCCGGTTCAAGCACGCGAGTAAGGAGATCATCAGATAGGGATCCGTAGATCCATTGCAAGACGATAGCGTCTATTTCATTCCACTGTTCGAGTTCTTCGGGGTTGGTCGGTGGTGTGGTGCCATCGATATGAGTGAGGACTTTGTAGCCCTTGGCGCGAAGACGAAATAGTTTGACCCATGACGAGTAGGTCACTTTGATTCCATCAAGAACCCGGACCTTGTTTTGAATATTTGTGACCGTATAAACGGGATGTAGGTTATTGGATTTTGGTTGGTTTGTGTTGGGTGTACCCATCGGACATAAGGGATTTGGTCGAAGGTTGAAAACAAATGGATTTGGCCTAAGTTTATGGTTGTGGCCGAAGCACACATAAATGTGATCAATGTTTGATGCCTTCTCTTATTACAGTGATATGGTTATATAGTACATTGATACAAGCATATTCTCTAGGATTATTCTATATTCCTAATAACAAGAAGGAAGGTAGTGAATACAATTAAATGGTATTTACTATGGTGATTATTGTATTGACTAGAGTCAATATTCCTATTGACTAATACTTCGGCGATTGTAATTACTTGTTCTAACTCCTCAAATCAGACTGCTGATCCCGTTGTTTACAAGCTTGCTCGGGTTATGATAGAAGCCGGTTTGAGATGGCTAATCTCCCAAGAATTTAGACTAAGAAACTAAGAACTTTTAACAATTTTTCTTCTCTAAAGTTTCCATAAACCAAAATTACATATAAATACTAAAACAAATTAACTAACTAGCACACTACTTCCACTAACTAGTACCACTAACCAACATTAAACCAACTAGTTTAACTACATAAACTAACTTACAAAATATAAAATACTAATAATAAATTGCTTAACTAAAATCGATATACTAATTAGAATTACTAAAATACTAATAACTAGAATATTAAAATGTATCAGGTTATTTGCAATTCAGTTTGTTAGGGTTATGTAGTTACAACATAATATTATTATTTAGCTGAGAAGATTTGTATGAAATGTCATATTGGATTGTGATGAGGAAAGCCCCTTGTGTTCTTTTTGCTGCTGGTGTTATCTGCCATGGATGGTGATTTTAGGCTTTTAGCTATAAAGGGAACACTAAACTTGCACATTGATAAAGCTGAATTGATATATGATTATATGGCAGCTCATCTTATCATATAGGGAAGGACAAATTGCTTAAATACAGATTTCTCCCATATAATTTGAGGACAGTTAACTGTCTAGTTCATAGATTTCTGACGATATGTTTATAATCAGATGATTGGGATGTTTAAATTACTACAAAACTCTACTAAATTGATAACGATGTTTGAAGATGTTGCCTATTGTATCTCTTTTTTTTATCACAATTAATATCAACAATGGTCGATTTGATCTTTGTCTACTTTTTAGGTTGTAGGTGATGGGATATATATACCTGCAACTGACGATGAAGTAATGAATGTTGAGGATTTAATTGATCATAAAAGTTCATTGCAATTTGTTCTGGACAACAGTTAGACTGCAATCTGCACTTCAATTGATGACACTTTTGCTCAAGAGTTCTGTGAAGGTATCTCTATATTTTCTTTTTCTCGTGGCTTTCTTTTTTGTCATATATGTTATTTTCTTTTTTAATTTCCTTCCATATAAAATATCACAGGTCTCTTGAAATTCGATGCAGAAGTTGACACAGCAGTTGATCTCAGCACATTGAATCCCCAATTTGTGGTTCTTTTCTGTTTTAAACATCTTGTTATCTCTCTATTTGCAATTGATTTAGATTGAAGTTTGCATTTATGATTTAACAGTGCAAGTAACTGCAGGAAGTTATTCGATCAGAGTCAACTCCGGTCAATGGTCAGATTGACCAAACTAGGGTTAGAAAGCAAACAGACCCTCAACTAGGGTCAACTGAAAGTAAACCATCAACTTCAACAATATGTGCTGGTTTGAAACCTGATTTCTCCAAACTTAAGGGAGAAATATGTCTTGACAATCTTTCAGTTAGAGAATTACATGCAACTTTTAAGGCCACATTTGGTAGAGAAACATCTGTTAAAGACAAACAATGGCTCAAAAGAAGGATTTCAATGGGTTTATCCAATTCTTGTGATGTTTCAACTACCACCTTCATAATCCAAAATAATAAAATAAAAACTTTTGAAGGAAAAAATGATAACAATATTCAAATGGAAGATGATAATCAAGGATCTAAAAGAGTTAGGAAGCCCACAAAATGATATATTGAAGAAGTTTCTGAATCTGACACACGGGAAAATAATGGAAGAACAATTTCTTCTTCGGTCAAAAATTCTGGGAACGGGTCAAGGATTCGGGTCAGGCCCGTTCATAATATCCAGCCCGTTAGGAGACCTCTTGTCACTCGTCAAGATTATCTTGGTGGTTCTGGTGTTGAAATTCCATATGTTTGTAGGATCCGAAGAGGGTGCCCAAGAGAAAATTTTATGGCTCTTATGGTAATGTTTTATTAGTAACACAAATTATTGCATGTTGATTTAAATTCTTTATAGGTCAAAATGCATTTTAGTACCCTGAACTTGGCTGACTAGTTGCTCTACTACCCTGGACTATTAAAGGTGCAACATGGTACCTTGAATTTGACAAAATGGTCCCCTGACTTGCTAATTTGGTCTTGTTTTTCACGTGATTTGCTTTTAATATCAATATATTGAGATGAGCGTATATTTTTTAGTTCATCAAAAACTCCAACGAAAGTAAGTCAAGTAAGAAAACGCGATCAAATTAGCGATCCGGGTACTAAATCGACCATTTTGTCAAGTTAAGGGTACCGTGCTGCACTTTTAATATTTCGGGGTACTAAATTGTATTTTGGCCTTCTTTATATTATGGTTATATATGGACTTTGGTTCTGCAATCTTTTTTTGTTAGTTATTCGGTTGCTCATTTTTTTAAATATAATTGTAGAAATTTCAGCCCTTATTGGTAAAAAAGGCCCATGATGAACAAATTCCTCAGTTAAATAACGAAATAGAAAACCATGAAATTAAAGCTACAGCAACCACTGGATGGATTCAACAGCCTGTAAGCATTTACATGATATAGTCCCTAATTTTGAAACCTGTAACACTAACATGCCGTTAAGTTTGTAAGGACCGTTAATGTTACACTGTTTAAAAATAGGGACTATCTATGTAGTAAATAAACTCGAGGGACGAAATCCATAATTCCATACAAACTGCATGGACGATTTATGTAATTTACCCTAAATGATATTTTATGCAGGACTAATGATTATTAGTGTTGTATCATTTTGTGACTATTATTTATTAATGTATACAGCTAATTAAGGAACCAGATGAATTGAACAATGATTCAGATGAAGGACACATGGATTCATATTCAGATGACAATATAATAACTGTCCCAACAGAAAAAGGCGGAATGAGACGGAAACATCATAGGCCATGGAGTCTTAATGAGGTAGTTAAGTTAGTTGAAGGTGTTTCTAGGTATGGTGCTGGTAGGTGGTCTGAAATAAAAAAGATTTCTTTTGCAACATGCTCATATCGTACATCAGTTAATCTTAAGGTATGTTATGTAATAATTATCATCATATATAATCATATGAGTTTATATATCATTTAGGAATAAAACTCATTTTTTTCATTTTACACAAGATGACCACTTCTTTTCAAAATTTTATGCCACTTTTTGCACCTTTTTAGAAAAAACTGAAATAGTTTTCCAATTTTTGTTCTTTTACATTCGGATTTATGTTTTATTAAAAAAAAATGCAAAATAGATATAATAAGTTTAGTTATTTAATTCCAAGACCTCATGGTATTGAAGTGGAGTGTTTATCTTCAAAAAATAAAAAACCGACATAAGAAATCGAAAAGGATTTAATTTCTTTAAATCAGAAAAGGAATTAATTTTTTTTTGCGAAAAAAGTGGTTATTTAAAAAAATATATATTCAATTTTGAGGTCAATTTGGTATAATTAAGTGCCAACAAGGTTACTTTGGTGATTACCACATTTTTTAATGTTAGCAGGATAAATGGAAGAACCTGCTGAGAGCTAGTGTTGCACAGTTACCAGCTGAAAAAGGGGTAAGCAATTTTCTTTTAGTGGGTTGGCCCGATTTTGGTTTGCGGGCCAACCCAACCGGCCCGTTTCGACCCTTCTTCTTTTCCAAGTTATTAGCTTTTATGCTTCGGCTAATTGATTTCTCTGAGCATCCTCAATGCATACACCAAATATTTACACAGATTTGGTGTAAAAAGATCATATTATTGGAATATACTTGCACTGATTTTGGTTCAACTTAAATGTATGCACCAAAGTATTATGCATATTTTCATTTTCATTTTCATTAAATAATTTATTTATAAAGTTAGAAAGAAATAAATATATTTGGTTTTATATTTAATTATTATTTATTAATTTAATTAGCCACCTTTAATAAAAAAAATTGAAAAAAAAACGTCTTAAAATTGTACAAATTTCAAAGATCTCGGTGAGACTGTACCCTTTACAAAAAAAGTAGTATACCTTTTTATAAATTAGTTTTTATTTTTTTGTTAAATACAGTATTTAATAAATTTTTGATATAAGTCTGGTGTGTTATTTCGTGGCTTGGTTTCAGGTGCAAAAATTTAAAAAGCATTCATCAATTCCAATACCAGCACCAATTCTGTCCCGAGTGACAGAGCTTGCAGAGATGCAACTACGGATCTGAGACCCGTGAAATTCGGTGGACAATGATATAAGGTCTGGATTTTTGTAATGGTGTAAATTGCTTGTTGAAGTTGATGATTAAAGCTAGGAATAAGACTGTCTAATTGTTTGTACTAATTGATTATGGTTTATTTGCATCAAGTATTTAATAGATATAGATTCTGTTTTTCACATTTTTCTTGCTTTAGGCAGAATGCTTTCCCTAAAAAAAAAGTCAACGTCCTTCAACCCCGATGTAAATGAGCCGAGCTGAGCTCGTTTGTAATCAACTTACTGTAAGACTGCAATATAACTTCATAACAAATACTTAATCTATGCGAAAAACAAATCAACAAGCAATTATAAACCAGTAACAATTACCGGTTCGGGTTGCAAATGAAGAATTTTTGGATTTCAGACTCGAGCCCCTTAGCGGTGTACTTAACATGCATCTCCAAACGACCTACATTCTTCACACGAAGAAGAAACGAAGTATATGCAACCACCATGATATCAATGATAGATTCCCGAAGCTCCAACGCAAGCCCAAAATCCAAAACAACCAATTTTCCAAGACGTTTCCCAAGTTTCTCAAACTCGCCATTGAATCTCACCAATCTATCAGTCAATCTCGAAACCCTAAAAGACAAAATCCCCTTTTTACTCAACCCGTCATCTCTCAAACACCTCAACGCCAAATGAAGTGTTAGTTTCAGAAACTCGGCTTTCGCGTGGTTAAATTTCCCGTGTAATTCGTTTAACTTTTCGTCTCCCACTATTTCCCTCAATTCTAACCGTCCTTCGATCTTCTGAATAATGTAACGGAAGTTGTTCATAGCGAAGAAATGACCAACAGGTGGATCTTCACAGAGCATTGCTTTAACCTCCAAATTTGACACCAAACTCATTATGATCCAAACAACATGACCAGAAAACTGATTTCCCTCTTCAAACTCTAAAATTTCAGATTTATTTCCAGCAGCATCTGCAGATGGAAGATTAGGTAGAGACAAGCTCATCATAGTTTTCTTATGATCACATAATTTGTAAGCATTAGGCATCACGTATTTCGACAGCTGGTGAATCGGTTCACCGTGAACAACTTTAGATTGCTCATTAACTACAGAATTCTCAAACATTGTCAAATTTTCATTCATTTTATCAGCAAGTTTCGGGAAAACCTGGGTTGAAGCTCGAGTTCTCAACCACTCTGAAGATTGTTTATCAAATAACTTATTTATGTCAGGAATTAAACTAGAAAATGTATCGAGTAAATCTAAGATCTTAAAAAGCCTTTCGGATGCAGGACGAGTGCAACTAAATGCTTCAACAGTTTCCAACAGTTGATTCGTGTGATCTGTAACGATATCCATGAAACACGAATCAACCGTGTTGTCACCGAGATCAAGGAAGATTTGCTCACACAATCGCTTCTCGTTTTGGAAATAATATTTGAAACAAATTTTTGCTGATTTGATCCAGATTTTTATCTTCGATTCCAATACTCCCCACTCCAATCTACGCGCGCTATTTCTGCTCAATTTCTCGAGGTTCAGACGATGAAAAGCAGCATCAATGACGGATCTGCGTTCGCTAACGTACAATTTCAAACATTCGTGAAGAAATCCAGAGGAATTCATCCTCACGGCGATACATCGGAGATCATTAATCGCATCAGCGTTCATTGTATTACTGTTCACGTAATCATCTTCGTACACTTCGTAACTACTGGAAGCACTATCCGTCATTGTTGTTGATTCGGTGTAGTTAGCGTTAGGGTTTAGAGATGAGTTTGACTTTGCGTTGACTTTAAGGATATTGCGAAACTCGCCGGCGAGCTGAGACATGGCTATCTGTATCATCGATTCCGCTTCTTTCCGTTCATCTTCCGGTACGGAAGAGTTGATCATCTGTTGAATTTCCCCCACCGCCTGTAAATAGGGAGCAATTTCTTCGCGGCGGTCGTGGAAAATGAAAAGGTTACTGACGGCGGTGGAATGCCACCGGGAGATGATTCCGGTTGCTGAATTAATTGTCATTGCGGTTTGATTTCACCGGCGTTGACAATAGTTTGATGATTGAAGTTAAATTTTGTATCAAATTCTGAGCTTGATAACTCAAAACACGAAATTAAATGCTGCTAATCAAGAGTAATTATGAATGCAAAACAGGAAAATTGTAGCATAAGACGATCAAATTTGCGCAAGCCGTGGTTACGGAATACGCTGGCTTAAATAGATATGGAAAACAAGTCAAAATGTTAACGTAGAGGTGTAGGAAGTAGGAACCTACCAACGACTTTCGTATAGCTTATGTAGTTTCCTTCTTGTTACAAAATGAAAATCTAATTATTAATTTTTTATTTTTTGGAAAAATACTATTGCAATTAAATGTATAGATGTTACGTGTAACATCAGTGTCTAAGAGATGTTACGTGTAAAAGTGATACATTTAACCCCCAGCAGTTAGTAGTATTAAAGTTTAGTGTAAGATTTTGTATACATGTTATGTTTCGTTGTTAATAAAATTAAAGTAGGTTATGTATCGTTAAAAAAAGTGTGATACATTTCAATGTAGTTTCCCTTTTTAAATAATTCCTAATGTTTATTATTTCACACACTACAAAAAAAAGACCTTTTGCGGCGACCAAAAACGCCGCAAAAACTCAAAATCTCGCCGCAAAGAGGTTTTAGGGGCGAGGGTTCGCCGCAAAATGTTCGCCGGAAAAGCTTCGTGGCTAAAAAGTTTTTGCGGCGACAAATTTTACTTTTTGCGGCGATCTTTTTGCGGCGACCCTTTTGCGGCGACGTTTAGCGACTTGAATTTGACCTTTTGCGGCGACCCTTTTGCGGCGACCACAATTTTTTTTTTTTTTTAAATTCTGCTATATTTGGTAATTCTAACTGATATTGCTGTGCAATAATTTGTAAAAACCTGTTTTATCTACCAAACCCCAACAATAACATTAACACAATCAAATATTTCAAAGTTAATCATTTCATACAAAACGTCTACTAACGATGAATTATGAAAGATGACACAAAGTCTAATCATGGTCTTCATCTGGGTCAAAATCCTTAATCTTCACATCAACATCTTCTCTAAATTGAATGCAGTTATCAGATTTGTGAAAGAACATATTGTATGCTGTCAAAAAACAAGAAAGGTAAAAACATACTTAAGAAAGATGTCAAATGCATATACAAGATATAAACATTATGGCAATTTACCTGCTCTCCTTCAATCCTTCCTAAAATCAAGTGGCACAAAACTCACCATGCTATACTGACAGAAACACACAATAAAAGTTAGTTCATTAGTTAGTTAGTTGTATTTTATTAAGATTTTCTTTTTATAAATATAATTAAAAAATTCAGTAATTTGACTCACTGCTTCCCCTGTACTTCCAAGTTTCTCTGAATAATCGATTTTTTCAGTAAGTGAAAATAGTTGTTTTAGGTCACTCACTGCTTCCCCTGTACTTCCAAGTTTTTCTGTTGAAAAATTGATTAATTTTATTTTAATAATAATTACAGTGTAAAGTTTGCCAAATAATTTTTAGAAGAATACCTTCCAACTCAGTCAAAGATTTCATGGAAATAACTTGTAGTATATCCGCAATAGCTTCATTTGATAAATCAATTAACTTCAATTCTTTCTTGATCTCTTCCAATGGTATTTTCCCCATCTTTTTTTTCCAATAATAATTTAAATACAAAAGTGCCGGTTACACAATATGCATACAAGAAATAACGCATAACTAACTAACCTTATCATGTTACAAAATTAAAATATTAAATAGACCAGGTGGCTAATTTGATTGTAGACCAGTAACCAGTTTAACACAATGCATTTCGAAATGCTATTCAAAATAACATTAGAATAGATAATATTTTTTTAACTTACAGAAGCTTGATCATGTTCCTTCCTTGTTACCCTGAATTGTTATGCAACGTTTTCTGATGTTTTTTTTCCATTGCAAGAAGATAGGCATGAGCTTGTGCCATGGATTTCACCTGTCAATCCACAATCATATTTACAAACAATAAGCATAAAACACATCAATTAAAAAAATTAAAATTAAAATGATGAAAGCTTTTTAAAAAGTAATTTAATTTTGCTTATATTTCTACCTGCACTGTTCGGTTTTCATCCTCAAGTTCCAACATTTTCTTTCCAAATTGTTGTTTAAGAGTAACTGTATCAGATCCTTCAATAAGCCTCATTTTTTACTACAGAAAACCGTGTATATAACAATAATTAATAAGTAAAATGGTTTAGAATTGATGTTAATATTCTAATAGGATTTTACCACAATAAGCACAAATCCAAGCTCCAGATGATGCCATAACCATCTTCAGAATCTATAATCATCTTAAGAGAATATGTTACTAATATGTTACTACCTCTATAACTCACTTTCCTATCAGACTACACGAAACAAGAAGATTATTAGATTAACAGGTCAATAATCAAATACATTTTTTTAGCTAAAAGCCTAAAACGGTTGAAAAGGGAAAGATACATATTGTAACGACCCGAATTTGTAAATAAATAAAATATGTAAAAATATGATAATTATGGATAAATCATATAAAACACGTAGGAATTGGTTTCGTGTCGTTTGGACACCGTACGAGAAAGTTATGGGCGAAACCGGGTCGAGACAAAGTTGAAAAAGTGCAGCCCTGCACTCATCAGGAGTTCGCGACGCGAACTATAGTTCGCGATCGGGAACTGGCACCAGGGAGTTCGGCCAACGAGCGCGATGTAGTTAGCGATGAGTTAGCGATCGCGATGTATGGGAGACGCAGAGTTAGCGACGCGAAGTTGGGTCGCGTCGTGAACTTATGTCTGGCAGCATTAAAGTCGGGATTTGGCTCATTTATTGCCAAGTGAAACCCTAGTTTTCTCTCTTCAAGTTTGTGAGCGATTTTGAGTGTAAAGCATCAATTGGAACTGATTTCTTGGTCAAATCTCGTGATTCTTCACTCCTAGTTGAAGATTAAAGGTATATCTTCAATCCCTTGTAGTTGTAGCTTTAGATCTATGGGTTTAGAAGCTTGAGTTTGAAACCCTAGTTCATGGGGTTAGGGTTTATGGTGATGTAAATGGTGTACACACTTAATAGATGGTATATTAACAAGGAAAAACAAGTGTATGATTATGATTTGTAAGAATCTTACGGGTTGGTTAAACCTAGGGTTTGGTAAATCACCATATTTGGGGGAATTGGATTGATGGGTGTTATCTAGAGGTAGATGAACACATTATTAGTAGATTGTGATGTTGAACATTGTATGGTTATTGTATTAGGCTTTCGGTGACATCTTGGAAAGTCGGTGAAATCGTGAAACAAGAGTTTTGGTGTCAAGATCGCGGTTGGAGCATTTATTGCTAAGGTGAGTACGTGTGGAATTTACTAAGTACATAGCCTATGAAATACCTTTTATTACTTGTGTTATGGCCTATTTGCTTATTTGTGTAGACTAGTAGTTAGTAGGTAGTTATACCGATAGTTGTATTGAACTAACTTGTTTGGTGATAGACGTGATAGCCGAGAGCTAGATTGACATAACCACCGGGTTATGATATGTTGAGATGATGTGATGATGCGGGGGACCCCCGATCATGAGGTGTGGTGTGAGGGGCAGTTGGGTGGATTCCCATCGACTCCACCACGATAGTAGTCTTGCTAACTGGAAGTAGTCCGGCGAGCAAGGCAGGTATCGGTAGATTGGGCGAATCCCTCTTGCCGGTATCTTGAGGCTTATTAATGGCGATGGATTTCGGTTAATAAGTCAAGGTGGTTCTAGTTAGCTCGGGGGCAACCCGATAACTAGACATGATTGCTAGGAAAGCAAGTATTAGAGTCACAATAGGGTGACTAGATAGATGGATGATTACTTACATGTTTGTCTGTATGCCATTCGATTACCTTTATTATTATCGGGTCTAAACCCATGTAGCTCACGAGACGTTTTTGTCTCACGTACTCCTTGTTTTGTTTTGCTATGTACTAAGGTTCGGGATCGAAGGCTTAGGTTCGCACGGATAGAGTTGCGGGACCTAGAGTAGAAGAACTTTAGATTGGATTTATGCTTAGCTTTGGTTTTGATATATTTTGTAACACCGAAACTTTATACTCTGATTCATACCAAAGGTTTTTGTAAATCCATATTTTTGGGATAGTTCTTCTATTTATGAAAAATGTTTTATTTTGGGCAAATATTTTGTAATTAAAATCCGAGGTGTTACAACTTGGTATCAGAGCTATAGTTTAAGTGAATTAGGTTGGATGACCATCCTAGTCTTAGACTGTAGCATTAGGAATATAAGATTCCTTAAGATCATAGGTTGACCTTGAGACTTTATATTAAGTTTAGGGTTGAACCTAGGGGACCGATGTAATTTGATCTGATTTCGGATATTGAGTCTTATATGACTATTGGGTTGTACACAAGGTACTAAATGTTTAATGTCTTTCGTATAGTCTTGATCGAAAGAAATGGTGAACACTCGTAGAAGTGGGAGAGCCCCGGAAAACCGGGAGGAAGAGATACCTCATGTAGAGGTTGTGGTTGAACAGGAAAGTCAACCGTCGATGCACCGGGTGGGTGAGTCGGAAGTCGGAGCTAATAGAACTCCGGTAACCATGGCGGATCTCCAAACTATAATCGATCAAATCAAGGGAACGGTGGCCGAAGAAGTGCACCGTATTATTGGAGACCGTGAAAGGTCCGGTGGGGACCGTGAATCCGAGGCTAGATCGGAGGAGAGAACCGGGGGTAGTGGCACCGGGGAAGGGAAATCCTCCACGGGTGGCCAAAGTGATGCTAGGGCAAGGCCCGAGGTGAAAGAAGGTTGTTCATTTAAATCATTCATGGCTTGTAAGCCAAATGTGTACACGGGTAGTTCAGACCCGAAAGTAACCATGAGGTGGTTCCGGGAAACCGAGAGGGTGATCGGTAGTAGTAAGTGTAAGGATACCGATATGGTGACGTATGCGTCACAATTGTTAAAAGAAGATGCGATGATTTGGTGGGATATTGTGTATGAAACCCTAGGGAGGGAGGTAGTTGAGAAGATGTCGTGGGATGAGTTTACCGCGAGGTTGAAAAAGAAATTTTGTCCCGAAAGGGATTTGGAAAAGATGCACGAGAAATTCGTGACCCTCAAGAAGGGTGATTTGTCGATCGAGGAATACTCGAGAGAATTCACGGGATTGCTCCCGTTTGTTGCTAGAACCTACTCGGATGAGAGGTTGAGGGTGGTCCGGTATGCTAGTGGGTTACCGTGGGACTACCAATTGGAAGTGAAGAGGGCGGCCACACTTGATGAGGCCATTAGTGCCGCCCGAGGGGTGGAAGAGGTTAATGAGGCACGAGTTGCCGAGAGGGCCCATGTGGGCGAGAAAAGAAAAGCCGAGAGCGGCTCTAGTTCGTTCAAGAAAGGGAAGTTCACATCGAGCTTCTCTAAACAAGGAAGTGTTGGCCCGTGCAAGAAATGCGGGAAAAATCATACCGGCATATGCCGAGGAGAATCGAAAGCATGTTATAGTTGTGGCAAGATGGGGCATCTAGCCCGAGATTGTAGGGCCAAGTTGTCGGCCGATGTGGAGTGCTATTCATGCCACGAGAAAGGACATTATAGCAATGTGTGCCCGAAGAAGGGGATTGAGTCAATGGTATCCACGGCTCAAAAGAAGGTGGAGCCGGCGAAGGTTAAGGGGCGATCCTTCCAACTCACTCGGGAGGAGGCGAAGGAGGCACACGATGTGGTGTCGGGTACTTTATTCATTAACTCCTTGCCAACTCATATTTTATTTGATTCGGGTTCCAATTATTCGTTTGTGTCTCATGAGTTCGGTTGTAAATTGAATGTGCCGTCCGAAATGTTAGACGAGGTTTATGAGATAGAAGTAGCCGACGGGAAAACGTCTATGGTCGAATGTGTTTATAGAAATTGTGAAATAGAAATAGACGGTAGAAAGTTTAAGGTAGATTTATTGCCCATGGGAATTAGGGCGTTTGATGTGGTTATCGGTATGGATTGGTTGGGTATGCACCAAGCCAAGATTTTGTGTGGGAAGAAAATTGTGTCGATTAGGACACCCGAGAACGAGAAAGTGTATGTATACGGGGAGAAACGACATCATATGCCTAATGTGATTACCGCCATTAGGCGAGGAAAAGTATATCGAAAGGTTGTGCATCGTTTATTGCATATGTATTAGATGGTCGAAAGGAAAAGAAGTCAATGGATAACGTCAAAATTATTCGGGATTTCCCCGAGGTATTTCCCGATGACTTGCCCGGTTTGCCACCGGAGAGACAAGTCGAATTTAAAATTGATTTAGTTCCGGGGGCGACGCCGATTGCTCGTGCTCCCTATCGTTTAGCTCCCACCGAAATGCGGGAATTGATGACTCAATTGCAAGATTTGTTAGACAAAGGTTTTATTCGTCCGAGTTCGTCACCGTGGGGTGCACCGGTGTTATTTGTTAAAAAGAAAGACGGGTCGATGAGAATGTGTATCGACTACCGAGAATTGAACAAGGTAACAATTAAGAATCGTTACCCGTTGCCGAGAATTGACGACTTATTTGACCAATTGCAAGGTGCTAGTTATTTCTCGAAGATAGACTTGAGGTCGGGTTATCACCAAGTCCGGGTAAAAGAGGGCGACACCGAGAAGACGGCGTTCCGTACACGTTATGGTCATTATGAATTTCTAGTGATGCCGTTTGTCTTACAAACGCACCGGCTATTTTTATGGATTTGATGAATCGGGTTTGTAAACCGTTTCTTGATAAGTTTTTGATCGTGTTTATTGATGACATTCTAATTTATTCGAAAACTGAAGAAGAACACGAAGGTCATTTGAGGCTTGTTCTAGACGTGTTGAAACGGGAGAAGTTATATGCAAAATTCTCGAAGTGTGAATTTTGGTTGCGGGAAGTACAATTCTTAGGTCACGTGGTGACGTGTGATGGTATTAAGGTTGATCCGTCCAAGATCGAAGCGGTGTCAAATTGGGAGCCTCCGAGAACTCCTACCGAGGTTAGAAGTTTTCTTGGATTGGCCGGTTATTACCGAAGGTTTATACAAGATTTCTCAAAAATCGCGATTCCACTCACGAAGTTAACGAGAAAAAGTGAGAAGTTTGTGTGGGAGAAGAAGCAAGAAGAGGCGTTTAATTTGTTGAAGGAAAAGTTGTGTAACGCGCCGATTCTTACGTTACCGGATGGTATGGAAGATTTTGTGGTTTATAGTGATGCTTCAAATCAAGGGCTCGGTTGTGTGTTGATGCAAAGAGGTAAGGTGATCGCGTATGCCTCGCGACAATTGAAGAATGCGGAATTAAGGTACACGACACACGACTTGGAATTGGCGGCGATTATATTTGCCTTAAAGTTGTGGAGGCATTATTTGTATGGTACTCGGTGTACGTTGTACACGGATCATAAAAGTCTACAATACGTGTTTACTCAAAAAGACCTTAATATGCGACAAAGAAGGTGGATCGAGTTGATTGCCGATTATGATTGTGAGATTGTGTATCACGCGGGAAAGGCTAATGTAGTGGCCGACGCCTTGAGCCGAAAGGTCTATGAAAAACCGAACCGAGGAATTTTATCACGTATAGAAGTCGTCTCGAGCATCATCGAAAGAATCAAGAATGCCCAACGAGAAGTTATGGAAAAAGACGAGTTAAGACAAGAACGGTTAGGTAAGAACCAACATTTTCTCGAAAATGCACAAGGGTTGAAGACCGTAGGCGGTCGTATTTGGGTTCCTAAGTTCGGTGGTATCCGAAAAGAGTTGTTGTATGATGTGCACAAGTCGAAGTATTCGATACACCCGGGAAGTACAAAGACGTACCAAGATATGAAACGGGTTTATTGGTGGCCCGGAATGAAGGCGAGAGTGGCCAAGTACATCTCTAAGTGTGCCACGTGTGCACAAGTGAAAGCCAAGCATCAAGTACCGTATGGGGTAGCTCAATCATTGGTTGTACCGGCCGGGAAGTGGGAAGATATAACTATGGATTTCATAGTAGGTTTACCGAAGACGACTAGAGGTCACGATGCCATTTGGGTCATAGTTGACCGGTTGACCAAGAGTGCGTTATTTTTAGCAATTCGGGAAACGTTGCCACTCGAGAAATTGGCTAAGTTGTATGTTGATGAGGTGGTTCGACTCCACGGGGTTCCGTTATCGATTGTATCCGATAGAGACGCGAGGTTTACCTCGAGATTTTAGCGGTCATTACAAGAAGAGTTGGGTACAAAGTTGCGGTTGAGCACGGCTTATCACCCGTAAACCGACGGTCAAAGTGAAAGAACAATTCAAACGGTCGAAGACATGTTGAGATCGTGTGTGTTAGATTTCGGTGGTAAGTGGGATGAACATTTACCGTTAGTCGAGTTCTCGTATAATAATAGTTATCACTCGACTATTAAGATGCCGCCTTATGAGGCGTTGTATGGGAGGAAATGTAGAACTCCATCTTGTTGGTTGGAAGCGGGAGAGACGAAACTCACGGGTCCCGAGATCGTGAGAGTGACAAATGAAAAGATTGGTATTATACAAACCAACATGAAAGTCGCCCAAGATCGACAACGAAGTTATTCGGGTTTGAAGAAACGGCCATACGACTTGGATGTCGGTGATATGGTCATGTTGAAAGTGTCACCTTGGAAAGGTGTAATGCGGTTTGGTAAGAAAGGGAAGTTAAGTCCAAGGTATGTTGGACCGTTTAAAATATTGAAACGGGTCGGGCTTCAAGCTTTTAAGTTGGAACTTCCACCCGAGCTTCAAGGTGTGCATGACACCTTTCACGTAAGTTATTTGAAAAAGTTTATCGGGGAAGTTGAAAATATTATTCCGTTGCAAGAATTGCGGGTTGACGGCCCGAACCGGTTAATCGAGGAGCCCGAGGCCATACTAGAAACGAAGACAAAGAAGCTTCGGAATAAGGAGATCGAGTTGGTGTTGGTCAAGTGGAAGCATTCACTTGGGCCGAATTTGACTTGGGAAGTCAAAGACGAGATTCGGAAGAGGTACCCGGATTTCGTGAACTATGATGAGATTCCGAGGACGGAATCTTCTTAAGGGGTAGATAGTTGTAACGACCCGAATTTGTAAATAAATAAAATATGTAAAAATATGATAATTATGGATAAATCATATAAAACACGTAGGAATTGGTTTCGTGTCGTTTGGACACCGTACGAGAAAGTTATGGGCGAAACCGGGTCGAGACAAAGTTGAAAAAGTGCAGCCCTGCACTCATCAGGAGTTCGCGACGCGAACTATAGTTCGCGATCGGGAACTGGCACCAGGGAGTTCGGCCAACGAGCGCGATGTAGTTAGCGATGAGTTAGCGATCACGATGTATGGGAGACGCAGAGTTAGCGACGCGAAGTTGGGTCGCGTCGTGAACTTATGTCTGGCAGCATTAAAGTCGGGATTTGGCTCATTTATTGCCAAGTGAAACCCTAGTTTTCTCTCTTCAAGTTTGTGAGCGATTTTGAGTGTAAAGCATCAATTGGAACTGATTTCTTGGTCAAATCTCGTGATTCTTCACTCCTAGTTGAAGATTAAAGGTATATCTTCAATCCCTTGTAGTTGTAGCTTTAGATCTATGGGTTTAGAAGCTTGGGTTTGAAACCCTAGTTCATGGGGTTAGGGTTTATGGTGATGTAAATGGTGTACACACTTAATAGATGGTATATTAACAAGGAAAAACAAGTGTATGATTATGATTTGTAAGAATCTTACGGGTTGGTTAAACCTAGGGTTTGGTAAATCACCATATTTGGGGGAATTGGATTGATGGGTGTTATCTAGAGGTAGATGAACACATTATTAGTAGATTGTGATGTTGAACATTGTATGATTATTGTATTAGGCTTTCGGTGACATCTTGGAAAGTCGGTGAAATCGTGAAACAAGAGTTTTGGTGTCAAGATCGCGGTTGGAGCATTTATTGCTAAGGTGAGTACGTGTGGAATTTACTGAGTACATAGCCTATGAAATACCTTTTATTACTTGTGTTATGGCCTATTTGCTTATTGTGTAGACTAGTAGTTAGTAGGTAGTTATACCGATAGTTGTATTGAACTAACTTGTTTGGTGATAGACGTGATAGCCGAGAGCTAGATTGACATAACCACCGGGTTATGATATGTTGAGATGATGTGATGATGCGGGGGACCCCCGATCATGAGGTGTGGTGTGAGGGGCAGTTGGGTGGATTCCCATCGACTCCACCACGATAGTAGTCTTGCTAACTGGAAGTAGTCCGGCGAGCAAGGCAGGTATCGGTAGATTGGGCGAATCCCTCTTGCCGGTATCTTGAGGCTTATTAATGGCGATGGATTTCGGTTAATAAGTCAAGGTGGTTCTAGTTAGCTCGGGGGCAACCCGATAACTAGACATGATTGCTAGGAAAGCAAGTATTAGAGTCACAATAGGGTGACTAGATAGATGGATGATTACTTACATGTTTGTCTGTATGCCATTCGATTACCTTTATCATTATCGGGTCTAAACCCATGTAGCTCACGAGACGTTTTTGTCTCACGTACTCCTTGTTTTGTTTTGCTATGTACTCAGGTTCGGGATCGAAGGCTTAGGTTCGCACGGATAGAGTTGCGGGACCTAGAGTAGAAGAACTTTAGATTGGATTTATGCTTAGCTTTGGTTTTGATATATTTTGTAACACCGAAACTTTATACTCTGATTCATACCAAAGGTTTTTGTAAATCCATATTTTTGGGATAGTTCTTCTATTTATGAAAAATGTTTTATTTTGGGCAAATATTTTGTAATTAAAAATCGAGGTGTTACACATATTACATACACGATGAATGATTTCTTGAAATGCTTCAGATTGTTCATTCTTGAATGTATCTGTCTCCATACACATTTAAAAAATTAAGAAGAAAATATGTTATAACAAATTGAAAAATCATGAGCTGCGGTTAGCCTCCACCGACGGATATTATTAAAATTAATAAGAACCTAACAACTAGAATTAGGGCTAAAAATTGACCATTTTTTATATAATTTAGGTCAGTATTGCCCTCTCTTCGTTATGATTATCACAAAGTAATGTTCACAAGTTAAGAGTTCCACAACATTGTAAGTTTAATACAAATCAATGAAATTGCAGTCCCAAACGTGCACTAATACTTTGCGCGATAAACCGATAGATTTCGAATACATAAATGCAGTAAAATTAGGGCAAAACAGAAAAAACAGGGGATAAATAACCTGTGCTCTGCTCGATTTGAAGTGGTGATGATTCGTCGGAAACGATGTCGTTCGTCGGAGGTGGTGGTGGTTCGTAGGAGGTGGTGATGATTCGAAGGTCGGTGGTGCTGAATTGTGCTCTGCTCGAGGTGGTGATGAAGTTGTATCTCTCCTCGTCGCTCGATCTCTCTGCTCGTCTCTCTCGTCGATGTGTGAAAAAATGGAGCAAAAATGAAAGTTGGCGTATATTATAACCCTAAATCGCGCTTGCTCTTTTGCGGCGATTCTTCTGGGGCGATAACTGGTATTGTGCGGCGATACCCTAAAAAATGAGGGGAAATTGTCCCGCCTTATTTCAGCGCTCGTCTATTTTGTCGTTTTGTGGCTTTTGCGACGTAATATATCGCCGCAAAAAAGCCTCCGTCTCAAAAAACGCTTTTTCTTGTAGTGACAGAAGTGTTCAAAATCGACGAATCAAAGATTATCACAGAGGAGTAAATATATGAGCTCGAAGAGTTCGAGTTGAATTCGAAGAATAATTTGTGTTTGATTAGTCTCACGAGTTTAACTTAAAATATTCGAATGAATGAGCTAATAGAGTTGATGAGTTGAGCAATCATAGTTTATATAAAGTTTTTGTGTTGTGAAACTTGAAATATATATTTTGGAAATAGGATTTGAACATATTCGAGTCGATCTTATCGAGCTTAAGTATATAAACATTCTTTTCGAGTTCCTAAATTAGTTTATTTCAAAATATATGAAATCTTGATGCGAGTAATTAATAAACAAGTATAACCAAATTTCCTAAAATTCAGTTCGACTAAAGATAATTTAACACCCATAGTACATACTTCAAATTTTAATTAAATACGCAGTAATGTTCTATTCGTTTTCCCCCATATGGAGAGCTCTTAACCTCACAATGGAATTAAAAAAAATAGTTCTTTTAAGAGATGGTATTCGTGTCTATATCATAACCACAAAATGATATGTGTAATTCAATAATTATTTTTTATTAAGCTATCGCTTGATTTTGACATTTATCTTGACCAAGTGAATAAACACATAAGTAAGCACAAATAGTAGACACCAATATCATTTATCTTCTCTTCTTTTAATTATGCACCATATAACTTTGTTTCCTTGTCCTAAAATATTTGTAAAAAATTGACATCGACGTACCATTGACATGTTTACGGGCTTTCCGGAATAATTCTAAATGTACAAAGCAAAATAACAAATTTACAAACATTAGAAAGTTAATCACAAACACTAGGAATTTAATGTATATTTGTTTATATTTTTGTAAAAGGGCATACCTGTTACAAGGGTTCTTCATGTGCCCGAGATTATGTTCTTGTATTTCCGTGAACATCGAATGCATATTCCTTACCAATAAAATCTGAGAAGGAGATGAACAAATAACAAACTTGCATAGGAGAAGTGACTATCAACCTTCCTCTTTTTTATACCAAAAACAATGATCGAAGTATATGGAAATGCATCCAATTTTGCATGAATTGACATCGTACGTATTAATGGACTCTAAAGCTATCCCTTTTGATGTAACCAACTTTTAAACCTACCTTGTGATGACATCAAATAGTGAAGTACTTTCAAAAGTAATATGCTCTTCAAACAAATTACGGGTTTTAATGCACTTTTAGAAATTTTTTCAAAAATATGATACCCGGGATTTGAAAACCCGGATACTCTCCACAATGCACCACGTATAAATAATTGACACCCCTACAGTAGAATCTGGGATTCCACATTCCGAAAAGTGGTTGACAAATGATTGAGACATGACACATTGTGAAGGAATATCCGGGTTTTTAAATGCCTGATACAATACTTTTGAAAAAGCTTTCTAAAACGACATTAAAACCTTCACAATTTGTTTAAAAATAGTAAAAAATGATGTAATTTTTCAAAACTGGTAAAAAATGGAAGTTAGTTGCGTCAAATTGTAAGTTTCACAGTCCAATACATACAAAATAACAATTCGTGTAAAATTGGATACATTTCCGTATAATTTGCTCAAAAATAATCAAAGAATGGTATCCTACAATATTCTGTTTATTTCACTGTGATCTTCTTCTAGAGTGTTGAGAAGATGCATAACCTTCAAACAAATCCAACACAGCATTCTCAAGATCTTCAACAGAGTACTTGATATAATTATCCGATATATGATTCCCAAATCTCCCGATAAATGATCGGTAAGCAGGAGCCAGTTTCTCCAATATCGAGATCCTTAACTCTTCGCGAAGCTGTTCATCAGGTATTAACCATAACGATTGTGTCCTGTGAACTTCATCAAATATTGCGTTGAATGATTTAAATCGTTCTCTCAATGCACTTTTTGAAACACCTGATGAGAAACTTCCGGTTGAATGTAATCCTTGATCTCTTAAGCAATGTAATACCGGTATCCAAGTTGCTCGTTGATGATTTGTTGCAGCGAGTGTGAAGATTCGAGTGAGAGTTCTTAAGTATTGATCGCCGATCATTTCGCGTAATTCAATTGATCCTTTGATTTTTTGGACGATGTAATGAACATTGTTCATGATAAACAGATGAGCTAATGAATTGTCTTTGTAATGTTTTGATTTGCCTTCTAAATTGAAATGCAGTATCGATATTATCCAGATTAAATGGAGAGCTAAAGGCGATTGCCCTTCGTGTTCGGTGAAATCGATTTCGGGAGCAATTGAATCGCCGGAATGCCGAGATCCGGTTGTAGGTTTGGATACGATTAATTCGCCTAATGTTTGTTTGTAATCTGAAATCAAGCTTACGTAATTCATTACATACCTTGTTAATGGATGAATTGTACCTCCGGGAACCGGAACTTTAGAAGGTTCTCGAAGGACGGCGTTTTCAAACTCCGATAGCATCCCTCTAGCGGCTTCTGCTAGTCTAGAAAGTATCTCAGTTGACTGAGATCTGATTGATTCAGCTGGTTTTGAATCAAATACATCATCGATGTCAGGCAACAACTCCAGTAACGAATCGTGTAAATCAAGGATCTTAAAAAGTTTTTCCGGCGACCTACGGCTTATACTAATGGCTTCCGCGAAATTAAAAAGTTGTGTCGCCGGAGATTTAACGGTTTCCATGAAACACGCATCATCGGCGGATGATGTTCCTAGATCTTCGAATATCTGCTTGCATAATTTCTTCTCGCTTGAGAATAATACTCGAATGCATACTTTTGCAGCTCGAATCCACCGTCCGATTTTGGCGTTCAACGCCTCCCATTCCAGCCGTTGGATATCGCCGATGCTGAGCTTCTCAACTCCGAGCTTCTTGAAGCTTCCGTCTACGACAGACTTTCTTACACTACCGTACACTTGAACGCACTCTCGGAAGTAACCGGCGGCGATCATACGTTCAGCGATGCATCGGAGATCTGAAATGCTTTCCGGCGAGATGAGATCTTGTTCGCGAATGCTATTCATAGATCTGCAGCTTGCGAATGTTGCACTGCGTTCGTTACGGTCGGTAAATGAAGCGGAACTGATTGCGGAAATCGATTCATTTTTTGTTCCGTTGTTGCTGTCGTCATTTTCCGGTGAATCACTCCGGAAACTGCTCGTTCTCGGGGTGGTTCTCGGAGTCAATATGATTGACTCGGTGAGTGGTTCTGTATCGATTGGAGTTGATTTGGTGATGAGGATGTTGCGAAATTCGTCTTCTAGACGAGCCATGGTGATCTGGATTGCGTTATTGACTTTATTTGACTCGTCGTCTGAGAGTGATGCTGAGTTCAGGGATCGCTGGATTTGATCGACGGCTTGTAAGTAAATGTTAATTTCATTCCGATCACCTTCGAAGATCATTCGGATTCTGGCGTCTTCATTAGCGGAGGAATCCCACCGGAGGATGATTTGCTCGGCGGTGCTGACGTTCACCGGCGGATCCATGACAATAATTCGGAGAAAAAAGGTTCACTCTTTCTTCTTCTTTTGAAGCTCAAAAGATTTGGTAAAACCGAAAGCTAAAAAGAGGTTTGGATCTATGGATGACACAAAATGTATAATTTGTTTTGGGTTTTGCTATTCGTTAAAGATGATGGAGATGACAGAGGACATCAATGCATGAAACTTAAAAAATAACTAAAATACAAATGATTCTGGAATAATTAGATCCAAGGGAATTAGTATTTTTTTAAATGAAATATTTATAAATTATTATTTTAGATGAACTGTGATATGATCATATGAAGGTAGCAAGGGCTATGAATAAATTCATAGATGTAACATTCCTGGATAAATATTCATACGATGATAAGAAAAGAAATGATATTTGTTTAGATTTATTTTTCTACTCACTTGAAGATTAATAAAAATATTATTTCTTGATTTTAACACATGTTTTAATCCAATGAATAGGAAAATTAGTAAAAACAAAGAGAAGGAAGTAATAAAATTACTCATGATCAAATGAAAGTTCAAACATGATCACCACAAATAATTAGGTCTCGTGTATTTGGAGTATAAATTCGGGCACATGAGAAAAATATTTTATGCTGGAATACTTTTGAAAATTAGATGAATGTAACATAAATAGTTTTTCTTTGATACAAATGTAACTTAACTAGATATCGTTAGTAAATAAAATAAGTGAATTGAAATTGAAAAAAGAAACTTATGGAGGAACAATAGTGCTTTGTTTGTGTCAAATCCATGTGCAAAATGCTCTATCTTTTTTCTATTTGAAAGAAAATTTTATTTTACATTATACGTTATATTTTAATGATTTTATTTAAAGATGTACAATCTAACCTCAAAAGTTTCTGTATAGTACTAAACTGTTCGGCACCTACATATATAGATATATTCTTTAGACATGTGCCAACCGGCGGTGCAAAACTCGTCCCTACCTCGTCACATTTGACACGCCCTCATCACCAAACTCGTCGATATGCCACTCGTCGCAGTGGGGTCGAGTTCTTAAACTCGTCGCAGTGGGGACGAGTTCTTAAACTCGTCGGTAGCACTCTGTGATGGGGGAGGCTGTAAGGGGGGAGGGCGTTGGGTTTTTAATTTTTTTTTAATTAGTAATGAGTTGTTGTTGCCACAAAGTTGTCAATTTTTTGGTAAAAAGAGGATGATGTGGCTCTACTGACGAATTTAAAAACTCATCACTGTTGGAGGCCTTATAATTATGCACATGTGTATATTCAAATTGAACATATACAATGCAGTAGTGCAGTTAATGCATGCAAACAATGCATATACATATCCATTCATACATGATACATACCTTAGTTTTGGAGATTGTGAGAGATATTCTGAAGATTTGGGAACGAGATCAAGAATTTGGAGAGAGGGAGCCGCGTTTGGGATAATTGTGCTTTGTTTGTGCTATCACACCGTGAGTGTGGTGCGTGAGAGGTTACGCCACTTCAATGTCAAGAGTAGCGGAGGAGAGATAAGTTTGAATGAGTGTTTTTTTAAAATCTTTTGTGAGTGAAATGTCTTTTAGTAGGTCCGAAAAAAGTATTTTGGGTTGAGTTATGATTAAAAGAGTATTAGTGAGTGTGAATGTGAAATATAAAATGTCGATATGGCAATGATGTGATGTTGAGCCGGTGAAGTGACTTTGGTCACCGCACACCTTCATTTAAATACTGTTGAAACCAAGATTCTCCGGAACGAAATCTTCGATTCGTACCTTCGGATCCTGCAACAACCACGAAGAAACTCTAGTCAGAAGCTTCACGAGGGTCACCTCGTGAAGACACTCCGATGCCTAAGTCAGTATCTATATAGTGAATTTAAGGAAGGACTAAAGGAATCGATCGTAATAAATGTAGTGTATATTAGTATTGAATGCGT
The DNA here is from genome assembly GCA_963853835.1 of Calendula officinalis. NCBI lineage: Eukaryota > Viridiplantae > Streptophyta > Magnoliopsida > Asterales > Asteraceae > Calendula > Calendula officinalis. The sequence goes on along the minus strand of OY970823.1, from coordinate 42,120,057 downwards.
GTGAATTGAATATGTCTTAGGTCTCCGGACGATACCTTTTTATAGCGGAAAAGTCTTAGGCGGGAAAATCGGATTTCCCTTCTTCGCCTGCAGTATCCTTTAATCCTCCGGACAAACGCTTGAGACGGAGCTAGTTATTCATCGGTCCATACGATGTCCTTTCGCCTTGGGCAGCCTTCACGCCGTTCGCATTAAATGCATGTCTTCTTTTCCTTGTTTCGCGTTCACGCAAGTTATTCTTGAAACTAAGGAGTCGTTCTTCGTCGTTAAGTCACTTTGTTTTCCCGCGTTCTGCCTTCATGCATGGTTACGTGCCATGCATGTGTTCGTAGTGTTGCTGAGGTGTGGTACGTTATCAAGTCCCCATAGTTAAATGCGAATTAATCCGTAATTAATTGGTTTTAACTATTACTTCTGTTCGTTTCTTTTTCGTTAAAAAATATTACCGTTGCCACGCTAAAGTTACCGTTGAGGGTTTTCCGGGTTTTGACCGTTAGAGTTTGTTACGGAAAGTTTTTAGCGTCGTTTAATCTTCCTGCTCTATATATTTGGGCTGTTGTTTTCTTTTCTTTCTACGTTTTAACTACCCAGTCTTCTCCGACTATTCTGTTATACTTTCCCTTCCCCCCTTTGATTTTTACTTTTCAAAGTTATGAAGAAAGATAGGCAAATCAAAGAGAAGACCGATAAGGGTGTGCGAACGAAACGTACCGCTCTTAACACTTTCTGTACTCTTAAACCCGACGAAATTCCTCAGGTAATATCCGATTTCCATATTGACCCTCGCTTTCATGTTCGTATCCCGGGAAACACAGATACGATAAGATCCGCACCTGAAGGATTCGAACCAGTTTATCTGCAATTTCTTCATGGGGGACTTCGCTTTCCCATTGACAGTTTTATCCTTCATCTTTATCAAGATCTTGGGCTTCATCTTGGTCAACTTTCCCCAAACGCCTTTCGCACGATTATTGGCTTTATTATGCTATGTCGTTCCTTAGGTATTTCTCCTTCCATTACTCTTTTTCGCTTTTTCTATATTGTGACCGGTCGCGGAGATTGGGCTATCCTTGCACATCGTCAAGGGCAGGTGGAGCGTGTTTTGGGCCTTAAGGATTCAATTCATGATTGGAAGTTTGCTTTCTTCTATTTTCGCCGTTCTGCTTTTAATGACGTTGTGTTACCCTGGGGTCAAGTCACTGGTAGGCCCTCTGATCCTCTTCCGGAGCTTTCTTCTGAAGAACAAAAGTATGTGGAGAAACTTTCCTCCGCAAAGCTGGAATGGTCTGATCCGGACGAGGTGTTTCTTGGCATGGCTGATTTAAGTCCCTACTATCTTAGTCGAGGTGTTCGTCCTTCATGGCGGATCGATGATCGTGAAGTGAACTTGCTTGAGCGTCTTCAGATGAATAAGAGCGAAATCATCAAAGGAGAAATTTCAGTTGTTTTAGGACCATTGGTTCCTTTTGTTCCACCCCCCGAGGATAGTGTAAGTTCTGAAGCTACTTTGTCGCCAGATCCTTCTGAAGCCAAGTCTACCGGTGATTTGGTTGTTGTTCAAGGGGTTGAAGTTGACCCTGTGACGGGTGCTGATTTAGACGTTGAAGGTGTTGTAGTTCGTGACCCTCAAGTGGGACTGCAGAGGTCTCGAAAGGTAACCACCAGGGCCACTCCTCCTTTAAGAGAGAGATCTACCCGTATACGAAGAGGTCGCGATGATGTTCCTTCTTCCCCACCGAAACGTCGAAGGGTTTTTCTGGAAGGTGTGTTTTTATATATATATATATATATATATATATATATATATATATATATATATATATATATATATATATATATATATATATATATATATATATATATATATATATATTCTATATACGTGAACGTGTGTTTACCCATCTTTCTTGAATGTAGATTTATTAGAAGACGTGGTTGTCTCCGACGTTCCTGTAACTACTTCGTTGATGCCGGAGACTACTACCGTAGTTTCCTTCACTCCTTCAAGCCTTATTATTCCACCAACTGTTACTGCAAGTGTTTCACTACCGCCGGTGCAATCTGGCTCTTTTACCTCTTGGCGAGCCCCTTTGGTGTCTTCTAGTACCTCTGCTTTGGCTTTATTTGGTAGCAGGATGCTTGGTTCCGGTGCTCGGTCATCATCTTTCATGCAAAGTTCTCCAACTTCTTCCTCGGCCAGGACCCAGTCATCATTACCAAATCTTCCCTTTCGAGGTTTGTACTAAAATAAGATCAATTTTGGCGTCCCTTTCTTTTTTTATTTTTCGTCATTATTTATTTATCCGTACTTTTTTCTTTCTACAGGATTTGTTCGTACAACCCCGCCTTCGACGGTGCCTGATCCTGTTGTTGTCGAACCTTCTCGTGTTGTTTTAACGGAGAAAACTTCTTCAGGGGGTACACAGGTTCCCCCTCCTTCTGTAATTGTTCCTGAACCATCTCCTCTGGTAATTATTGGCCCGAAACCTTCGACGTTTGTGGCTGCTAAAGTTGACCCTGGCAACTCTTCTGATGTGGAGGCTTTTGCGAAGGCCAAAGCGAGTTTGTTAAGTGCTGTAGAGGTGTTGGACGACCTCCAAAATAGATTTGCTCAACGTGAGCATGCTCTTTCAGAACGCAACGAGGCGTTTCGGCAAGTTGATCAATTGATGAAAGAGTGTAAATCCTTGTATCAGAAAGAATCGGAGGCTCGGAGGAAGATTGAAGAATCTTTGGTTTCTGCTAACAATGAAAATGCTGATTTAAAGAGAGAGATTGGTGAGCTATCTTCTGACTTGCAAGAACAGAAAAGGGTCAACGAAGAACTGGAAAAGCAGAACCATTCCTCCTCCGCAAGGATTGCTGAGCTTGAGGCTTCTGCTGTTGAAAAAGACCTTCAATCTCGGGAAACCGATCAACGCCTTGCGGATGCCATGTCTGAAGCTGATTCTTTGAAACAAGAGGTTGCGGTGCAGAAGAGTTTAGTTGAGGCGGGTCGTCTCGATCTTGAATGGTTGTTGAGGAAAGGGGTTCCTCATGTTGCTCAAATGTTGTTAACATCTCCAGAGTTTGTGAACCGCAATGCTAGTCTGCAGGAAGAGAGTGTACGGCTTGGCCGGTATCAGGGTTGTGTGGATACACATAAAGAATATGTTGCCTTTCTCGGTTCTAATCGCTTTGTTCATGATTACCCAGATGCTGAGAATAATATCATGACTCTCTTCGGCGACCTAGTGACTCCTAATTATAAGCTGGTGAACTCTTTCATTGCTGGAGCCGTTAGTTTATCTGATCTGAAGGAGCTTATCAACAAACTTCCTTCCAGGGGACCCGAAGATGTTGGCGAGAGTACCAACCCTGCAGGAAATCTTGATGCTTAATGATTACATGACCGTTTAGTTTTTGTACTGTCTTTTGATTACCCTTCGGGTTTTAGCTTTTGATTGTGTGGTCGTTTGTAATTACTTTTATGAATCGTATCTTGTAATCTTGTTTGTTTAATTAAAGTTTCCTGTTGATCATGTAGCATTCGTTTTTCGTTCTTATTTTATCTTTCAATTAGCAAGGCGTCCCTTACTAACCTTAGAGATATTCGATTTCGTCGTTTCATGATTATTGTTCCGGTTTCCGTCCGGAAGTAGGTATCGTACCTTCCTTTGGAAGGTAGGAGACCTACTCATAGCTATGAGTTTATTTCGTTTATTCGTTTATTCGTTCATTCGCTTATTCGTTTATTCGTTTATTCGTTTATTCGTTTCTTTGATTACAAATTGCCACAAGACTTTTCAAAAGACCGTTCTCGAAAGGTTTAATTGTCATTCGATCTATTCGATACAAAAAGAGACTATTCCTTCCCATGTTCCGACCTCTGACAATATAAGTAAAATACATAAATAAGTAAAATTACGAAGAAAAACATTCATGTTTAGAAATGAAACTTTCGCAAATTCCTCATGTTCCATGTTCTGGGTATTAACGATCCTGCAATCGTTTCCAAGACATATGAACCATTCCTTCTCGCTTCTCGAACCCGGTATGGGCCTTCCCAATTAGGGCACAGTTTTCCTGGCTTGTGTTGTAGACTGGCTTCGTTTTTCCGAAGAACCAGGTCTCCTTCCTTACAAACTATCCTTCGAACCTTCCGGTTGTAGTATGCTTCCGTTAATGATTTGTACGCCGCTTGTCGGAGTGCAGCCTCCTCTCTTCTTTCCTCGACTATATCGAGGTTGTGCCTTAATGCTTCCTCATTTTCATCTAAGCGAAACATTTCTACTCGAGGAGACGGTATTGCTACCTCCAATGGTATGACCGCTTCAGAACCATAGACCAAATTAAAAGGCGTTTCCTTGGTAGAACTTCGACTTGTTGTACGATACGCCCACAGTACACTTTGTAGCTCATCTACCCATCCACCCTTCGATCTGCTCAACCGGGTTTTGATTCCTTTAACTATTGTGCGATTCGTTACTTCCGTCTGTCCGTTTGCCTGGGGATGGGCTACGGACGTAAAGTTCTGACGGATGCTTGACTTTTCGCACCAACTACGGAACGGGTTATTAGCGAATTGCTTTCCGTTGTCACTTACTATCGTGTGGGGTAAACCAAAACGGCAAACTATCTGTTTCCACACGAACTTAATCATATTTGCACCAGAAATGGAGCTTAAAGGCTCCGCTTCTACCCATTTGGTAAAGTAGTCTATTGCAACTACCAGGAACTGAACTCCTCCCGGAGCCTTGGGGAAAGGACCAACGATGTCTATGCCCCACTGGCAGAAGGGCCAAGGGCTGTGTATACTGGTTAGGTTGACTGGAGGCAATGTGGGTACGTTTGAGAATGCTTGGCAATGAGGGCACTTCTGGATATATTCTTCCGTATCTTTTGACATTCGAGGCCAGAAGTATCCAGTTCTGAGGAGTTTCTGTGTCAAAACCCGGGCTCCGGAATGCGAACCACATAGCCCTTCGTGAACCTCTCGTATGGCTTCTTTGCTTTCTCTTGAGTTTAAACATTTAAGCCAGGGAGTAGAAAAACCCCGCCGATATAGCCTTCACCGAAGGATTGTATGCCTTCATGCATTCATTCTTACTTTTCTTGCTTCTCCCGCATTCTCCGGTAGGTTATTATTTTCTAAGTATCGCCTGATTGATGTCATCCAACATCCATCCTCCGTGTCGATGTCTGCCACTTCTTCACTTTCTTCTTCCTCGATACTTCGTCTAGGCAAGACCTCTACCAGGACTTCTTTGGTAAGATGTTGATATAGCATTGATGCCATTTTGCTTAAGGCATCTGCCTCTTTATTCTTGGTTCGAGGGATTTGGCTAATTTTGAATTTTTCGAAACTTCTGATAAGCTTTTGAACCTTCGTTAGGTTTTTCTTCATATGTACTTCCTTGGCTTCATATGCCCCGTTGACTTGATTTACTACCAACATAGAGTCCATGAAAACCTCCAGGTTTCTTACCCCGATACTTTCTGCCAAATTCAGACCAGCTAACAACGCTTCGTATTCTGACTCATTATTGGAGCACTTGAAATCGAAACGAAGAGCGTATGTGACTTTCTCTTCATTTGGTCCTGCCATTACGATTCCTGCTCCACACCCTTCTACTCCTGCAGCACCATCAGTACGCATCTTCCAAAGTGTTCCGTCAGAACTGTAGCTAACCTTCGAACCTTCCGCACCCTTTTCTTCTACACTTAACGTGGCTTCTTCTTCAGGCATCTCCACCAAAAAATCAGCTAAAGCTTGCCCTTTGAAGCTAGATCTAGGTTTGAAAGCAATGTCGTGTTCTCCTAGTTCTATTGCCCACTTCGTCATTCTTCCTGATCTTTCTGGCTGGAGCAGAATGTTTTTGATGGGTTGATTTGTTAAGACCGTTACATTGTGTGCCTGAAAATACCTCTTGAGTCGCCTCACCGAATATTTTAACGCCAGTATGAGTTTCTCGATCGTAGCATAGTTGAGTTCTGCCCCTTGTAATGCTCTGCTGTGAAATACACCGGCACCTGCTTTTTCTCTCTTTCTGCGATAAGGACGGAGCTAATATCCTCCGTATTTGTGGATAAGTACATGATTAACGGTTCCCCTATGACAGGGCTTGCTATGGTGGGAAGCGTTTTGAGGTGTTCTTTTAACCGTATGAAGGCTTCTTCTGCCTTTGGGCTCCTAACTATGTTTCCCTTCTTCGTGCAACCGTGTAAAGCCTTGAAGAAAGGGATCGACCTTTCTGCTGACTTGGCTAAGAAGCGACCTAAGGCTGCAAGTTTCCCGTTTAAACTTTGAACATCTTTTACCGTTCGAGGAGTGCTCATTCGAATCAAACCTTCGACCTTTTCAGGATTTGCTTGAATTCCAGCTGACGTGACTATGTGGCCCAGAAATCTTCCTTTACTTACCCCGAAGGAACACTTCTTTGGGTTGAGTTTCATGTTTATCTTTATGAGCTGTAATAGTGTTTCTTCCACATCTTTCACTAGGTCATTATCTTCCTTGCTTTTGATGACCATGTCATCTACGTATACTTCCAAATTCCGACCGATTTGTTCGCCGAACGCTTTATCCACCAATCGCTGGTATGTGGCTCCGGCGTTCCTGAGCCCGAAAGGCATTTTGACGTAGCAGAACGTTCCCTTTGCTGTATGAAAGGCCGTTTTTTCTTCGTCTTCCTTAGCCATTTGTACTTGGTGATACCCTTTGTATGCATCCAGGAACGACTTCCATTTGTACCCTCCTAGCGACTCTACCTTCTGTTCTATCTCAGGAAGAGGGTAGCTGTCTTTGGGGCATGCCTTGTTTAGATCTTTAAAATCAACGAACATGCGCATCGTTCCATCAGATTTTTTCACCAGGACTGGGTTAGCTATCCATTCGGGATACTGCGTACTTCGCAGGACTCCGGCTGACACCAAATCTTCTACTTCTTCATTGACAATTTGATTTCGGTCGAAAGCCATTCCGCGCTTGGATTGCTTCACCGGAACAAAAGAAGGATTGATGTTCAGGTGGTGTTCAGCCACGGTTCTTGATACGCCTGTCATATCTTTGGGCTCCCAAGCGAAAGCTGTAACACCCTTAAATTTACAAGATTTTTAAAATTTTTGAAAATAAAATTATAATCAAAAGGTCCCATAAATAAGTCTCAGATATAAATATTTAACCTTTAAAACGTATTTAATGCGGAAATAGTTAAAATAAAATAAAGTGTTTTAAAATATTAATTGCTGTCCACATTAGTAACGAAAAGATACAGCGGTCAACCGTCCACCTTCTCCTTTCCTTTGCTGGTACCTGAAACAATGTGGGGGAAAGTTTGGGTCAGCTGGGGAAGCTGAGTGAATAATCTCAAAATGTAAACAATTATAACATACAACACATGAGGGCACATCGGTGTACTCCTACTCAGAATCTACTCGATTAATTACTCAGATTTATTTCTCAGATTTTATTACTCAGATTTTAATTTATATAGCGCGCTAGTGTGACTTGGGCCGAGAGATCAACCTCGACCCGCCTCACACCTAGAGATGCCAATTTTATCCGCGGATTCGGGTACCCGCAGGTATCCGACCCTAATGGGGCGGGTATTACCCGCTTAAACGGGTAACGGGGCGGGGACGGGTATTAATTTTTACACCCGAAGCGGGTGCGGGTCGGGTACGGGTAGTCCTCTACCCGCACCGTTTTATACCCGAATATATGTATGTATATATATATTACATTTTTTATGTACAAATACTATGTATATTACATATTACTTACTAAGACAATATGTTATTTTTATTTATCTATGCCTTTCTCTTTATATAGGGCAATTCTACATGATTTGTTCTTTTAAAAAGCAATGTGGGACAACAACAAAGAAAATAAGATCCCACATTGCTAGAATACAACTCATAAACAAACTTTTCCATCTATAAAAGTGTATACCCTCCACATAGAAAGTTAGTATTATCAATCAACATAGATGCATGTATGTGTGTATTAAAGTACACCAACCACATGTGTTGTGTTTAATATTATTTTTTTTTTGAAGTTTTGTACAAATACCCATCGGGTTACCCGTACCCGCGCGGGGATTTTTCAACCCGAACCCGTTGGGGATTACGCGGGTGCGGGCGGGTACGGGTATGGGGATTGGAGTGCAAGTGCGGGTACGGGTTTTGCAGTACCCGTTACTACCCGCACCCGTTGGCATCACTACTCACACCACCTCAACACCTGTACTCTTCGGTGTTGAGTCAAAAAGGCCTGGCACCAGTACTCTTCGGTGCCAAGTCAAAACGTCTGACACCAGTGCTCTTCGGTGTCAAGTCAGATATATTATGTTTAATGTTTTAACTCAAAACTCAGAAACTCTGAACTCAGAACTCAGAACTCAGAAAGTCAGATCACAGAAAGCTCAGATAACAGATAACTCGGATAACAGATCAATCTCAGATAACAAATCAATCTCAGATAACAGATCAATCTCAGATAACAACTATAGTGCAAGAAATGTAGCACGTAAGTCATGCATGTACAACGTTAAAACTGAATACACGGTGAGAATACTCACCTCGAATAACCGTAAGCTCCTAAATATCCTCGGTACTGAAGAGCGTCTCTAACCGGTCCTAGAAGGTCCTACAATGTACAAGGAAGCTCGGGTTAGGATTAGGCTCAAAGGTTGATTCAGCAGAAACTAAATAGCACTCAGCACTTTCGCGGGAACGGCTATAACTCTCAAACCGCTCACTAGATATTATTCAAATTTTTACAGTAGTTAAATGACTCAGAGGACTACAATTTTACAGAAGGCTTCGGAAGCTAGATCCAAACAGAAAAGGCCCAAAACAGGCTCACGAGACAGAATAGCTGAACCGAAAACTATCCAGCGAAGGTTTACTAAAACAGCAATAACTTTTAGACCGTGAATCAGATTAATGATCCGTCAGCGTCGTTGGAAAGAGGACTCAGAAACCTAGAGACCAACACAGGCCAAAAATCCAAAAACGTATTTTAAGTGTGGTAAAAACAGTCCCGAACTCAGACCACACAATCTGTCAAAAACTCAGCATGCTTAATAAAAACCGTTTTGAATCCGGACATCACCCGACTATCCCCGAGACACCCGACAGCCCCAAGAATCATTATTTATCACAGAAGCTTAAAAACCAAATAATATCGTTAATTTAATTAGAAAGCTATTCGGTTATTGGAAACCAAGAACCCTATGGGTTCGGTTTCCGGTTTTTCGATCAATAAAACGTTTAGACAATTAATAACGGTGTTACCCAACCCGTGACCCGTTACATGTTAAAATCAGTGACTCAAGAGCTCCTAACATAACTCATGATCAAGGAAATAATTAAAACGGTTTTGACTATTAAACAATCACACAAACGGTTCCCGCTACAAAGAAACATTAAAACAAAAACAACCTGACACCTACAAGAACAAAATCCAGCTCAAGAATCGCAATGCTCATATTAAACTAGGAATCAAATTCGGAAGAATAATTATACCCAACGGAAACTGAATCGGCTCGGGTACGGCTTGGCTGAACACAATACTTGCACAAGGAAACGGTACTCACTCTAGCACACTCAAACCCGACGCTCAGTAAGTGATCCTGGTTTGGTTTCTCCATTGTTGCTCATCATCTGCTCGGCACCATTTAGGAACAAGAACATGGTCTGCACTGCTCTGTGACTTCGACGATGGCCAGGAAACAACACATAAACATTAAGATTCCGAACCGAAAAGAGAGAAAGGATGAGGAAAACAAAAGGGGAAATAATACCGATTGCTTGGCTCCCGATTCCACACCACCGAATAAAGGCTAGTCCTTTGCCACCGTCCGATCAAAATAATCTATCGCTAAAACAAGAAAAGAAGACAAAAGTCCTATTGTCACAATGTCACTAGATCCCACGTGAGCTGCTTGATCAATTCTTCCTCCTCCCCAAGTGGCGAGAACTTTGATTGGCTTAAAGAATTAAACCACCGCCACTAATTTCTAGCAATAAAATAGTTGCTGCCAACCCATTTGATGTTCAAATAAATCACAAAGCATTACTTTGTCGGTGAAGGTAAGTTGTAGAAGAAGAGAGCATTCCAAGATGCTTTTGGTTTGCGGCAGTTTAAGTGAAAACGAGGGACGGATCTTTTAGGTTAGGGGTTTTACTTAATTAGCTAAATGGACCACCAATTTTTCCTAATAGGCTTTAAGCCCGAAACAATTAAAAGCTTAATATTATGAAATTCCGCCTTGCCCTTCGGCCGACCCGACTCAAAAGAATACCACT